>JADDOH010001846.1:0-311618 GCA_016648135.1 Agrypnia vestita
CAAGGGCGGATCCAGCTTTGGCGCCAGGGGGGGGTCACATAGTCGTGGTCAAGTCACAAGAAGTTATAATTTAAATTTGATAATAATAGATACTTACAAGTAAAACGTAGGTATTTTATTAATAAATGTAAGTACCTACTGTACTTAAAAATACCTACCTACATTTAAATAACAAAATCAATTTTTCTTTTACGTCTTCTACCGAAACGCGTTATCACTTCATCTACTCCAATGGGTACGTTTTTATGGACGTGGAGAAGTGGCAGTCCTGTTAGACGTTCTTCAACCATTGAAGCTCTTAGCCACGATTTGATTCTTCGCAACGTAGAGAAAGATCTTTCCGCTGTCGCCACACTAACAGGTAGTGTAGCCATAATACATAAAAAAATTCTTATATTAGGATACATCTCAATATCGCAATTTAAAATAAGGTCGGAAATCGACTGCGGTATGTCCTGACTCCGCTGCCACTTCACCATCCACAGTCGATATTCGTTTACAACGACAGAAACTGGAGTATTATCTAGTAACAATGTATAATCGGTTGCTAGTTGTTTCACAGTTTCAATGTCTTGATTACTGTATTCGCTTGCCAAAAATAATAAAAAAAATCATGTTTAAAAGGTATTTTAGTATTGAAATTAATGAAACAAAGCACAAGAAAATAAAATAAACAAAATATTGATTATAATCAATGACAAAAACTAAAAATAAACCTATTTTTGTGTCCAAAATTTGGCATTTCTGCTCGAGATTGCATCCTGGTTCTAATAAAACCATCTCTAGAAGTAACGTCAGTTACACTTTGTGAGGCGTCTGTTATATTCTCTAGGACCCAAAGAGCAACCATCTAAGGTAAAGAATAAATGACGAAGGGGTAACTCATTGACATGAAGCATACAAACACACCATTGTAACGGTCTCTGCAAATACTCCTCTAAATATTGAATCCAATCGGTGTTAGTTGCAGTTCCGTCGCATTCAACGCAAATCACGTCATCTTAATTCCAACCTCGACCCTCTACTAAAGTTGTGATCGAAGTAAGAATTCCCTTTGCAGTGCCACGTCTTTCGGTATTGTGTATCCCAAATAAATTTATCCAGGCTGTGCTAAAATTGAGATATGGTCTTCTAATACTTCTTTGCGATGGTCTTTTCGTCCATCAAAGTAAATGCTTTTTATAACAATGCCTCCAATATCTTTTGAAGCTTCCGGGCTTTAGATACATCTCTGTAGATCTTATTTTTATCAATAACCAAAGTTAAATCTTCGGTAGAAACCAAGCCGACGTCAGTCAAAACCGCAGAAGATTGCGTAGATAAACCGTATCTATCACAGATTTTAGCAACTGTCGGCAAAGGCAATGTATTCCAATTCGCCGTTGAAGTCAATGGTGTCTGTCTAGGGCGAGTTTGTCGGGGATGCCTCTGTTATCGGATACGTTTCTGGGGAAGATTCACGCACTGAATCTTAATTACAATTTGCTGAGACAGAATCGGTTTCTTGAGTAAAACACGACTTTATTGTTACCGTTATTGACTCTAAAATTTATCTCTCCTGTCGTTTAATTAATCTAGCCGTTTCTTTCTTATCAAAACCTCTTATAACCATTTTCCTATCATTTATTTGATCCAACAAAAACTTCTCTCATTGATGTAAATATTCTTAGGTTTTAGACACGAACAAGATTCAAATGAAGTGCATTTACAAGCGGAAACGTCAAAAAGTTTCTCAGATGACTAAAAAACATTTCAATTTATTTTCAAAACTATCATTTCGTTTGTTTTTGAGGTATCTTTTCAAATTGAGATACTTTTCGAAATTGGATTTCACTAATTAAATAACTCGTTCCTTAGTTGCAACTGGAATCGAAGTTTTGGTCCAAATATTGTTGATCTCTTCGGATACAATCACATATATATCTGGTTTGGATGGATATTTTCAATTATACGTGAATTTCAGGTCGTTCTTGACAAATAAAATAAATTAAATGACGCCCCTTATAGTTGGTAGCTGCTGATTGTCAAGTTCTTTGTATGGTCCGAACATAGCAAAAGTAGTCTGACTACGCCTCGAGCTTCTTATTTAAAAATCTCAAAATCCGCTTTTACTACTGTAACAATCGCCATGGTACTTTTATGGCATAAAAATTATTTTGGCTTTGAACACTCGCGAGTCAAGTCAAGAAAGTCCTCAAAACAAGTTCAAACTTGAGGGTATTTGCAGGTTGAAACCCAACAAATTCGAAGTTGCTGGTAACGTGTTGTTGCATGCAAATCGAAACGTTATGTATGATTTACACCTAAATAGAATAAAAAGTAAATATTTTTTTGTATTTAGTTCAGGAGCCAAAATTGAGGATAGCGAAATATCACCATAAAAATGTCAATTTTTCAAAACTTTGTAGATAGTTAGAACCCTAAAGATATACTTTTATTTTATTTTTATTATTTTGGTAATCTACGCTCAATTACGCAAGTTTTGAGAGGTCTTTTGTTAAGATAAGCCAAAAAAAAATTATCGGGACAGCCTAATGTATATGGCTCTGCGGAAATACTCTTCAGCAGATTGAGCAGGTTGGTTATTGGTCCTATGTATTTGTCTTGACACTATTCTGGGACATTTCATTTCTACATCTAGCTGCTCAGCTACTTCTTTAACCTCTTCAAAAAGCTGTCGGTAAATTACGTTCGCATTTTCTCTTTTATTTTGTAGAACACTTATAGTATCATTAATAGCGTCCGCAGCTTTTTTTAAATCAATCGAGTTCGATTGCAGTATTCCGCTTAAAGATACAGTAGTACCTGAAAAATAAAAAAGTTAGTAAGTGACTGAATGTGAGTATGAGTATTTTAATTAGTGGTCCACCTAGGTCCTGGACCCAGCCCAGGGAGGGTCATGACCCCCATGACCCCCCCCCTGGATCCGCGCTTGTCTACTAAATTGCCTAACTGTCTTTCATATAATAAATAAAATATAAAATATTTTCTTCTTCATGAGCCTTCGTATCTCCACTGCTGGATACAGGCCTCTTCCTTCTCTTTCCATCCTTCCTTGTTGTTTGCTAATTGTAGTCATTTCTTTACCCACACAGCGGCTATATCATTGGCCCATGTCTTTTGAGGTCTTTCGATGCCTCTTTTATTCTCCCAAGGTCTCCATTTCAGAACTCTGGAAGGCCATCTTGTAGCATCCTGCCTTGCAACATGTCCTGCCCATTGCCATTTTAGCCTCGCCACATGATCCATGATACCCACTACTCTAGTTCTGCGCCTAATTTCATCATGTCTTATTCTTGTACCAAGCATGGATCTCTCCATGGATCGTTGCGTGCATTTGAGCTTTTCTACACTTTTATTTGTAAGGGCCATAGTCTCCAATCCATACGTCATCAAAATATTTCATAATTGCAAAATAATGACTTTCTAAACAGCACGAAAAACTGTATGCCTTGCTGTGGTAAAGCAGTGTAGCAAGTACAAACTGTCTCCTGATTTCTGCTAAATATGGTGTTATGGTGCAGCTATATTATGTTGTAACTGTGTTATGATGAACCTGTGTTGTGCTGTAACTGTGTTATGACGCACCTGTGTTATGATGTAACTGTGTTATGCTGTAACTGTGTTATGATGCACCTGTGTTATGATGTAACTGTGTTATGATTGCAGGCATGGCAGTCGGAGAGCGGCTGCAGGCGTGGCGCGCCAGCCGCAAGCTGGTGCTGGCCATCGTGGCCATCGCCCTCCTCCTCGACAATATGCTGCTCACCACTGTCGGTCAGTTTTTATTTTATTCTACACTTTTACCTCGGCTGTACATTACCCAGCGAAAAGAGTTTTAGTTTTATATGATAGAGCCTGTCAGGGTCTTTATAACTACAGGGTTATTTGTAAAATATGAATAACCTCGCAGGACTGTATTCCTGCTTTGATTATGAGTCGAAAATGTTCATGCTATTATGACCAAATACCAATGGAAATATGTGACATCAATGGTTATGGAGATATGTGACATCAAAGTTTGCATTTTTTTTCCATATTTCTGACTTATTTTTTGTAAAACTTAGGACTATCATTACAGTAACTTATATCGATTACGAAAAATTCATTCGTTTCAATACAAGTTTAATTAAATGATAAAAACCCTGAAAAAATCCAATTGGAAAACATTCCAATTGGAATTCGAAGGTTTTTATTATTTTATTTGAATGGTATTAAAGGAAATGAATTTTTCATATTCGATATAAGTTACTTAATATTGAAAAAAAATGCAAACTTTGATGTCGCATATCTCATATATAAATGATAAAAACCCTGAAAAAATCCAATTGGAATGTTTTCCAATTGGAATTCGAAGGTTTTTATTATTTTATTTGAATGGTATTAAAGGAAATGAATTTTTCATATTCGATATAAGTTACTTAATATTGAAAAAAAAATGCAAACTTTGATGTCGCATATCTCCATAACTATTGGTATTAGGTCATGATAGCTTGAACATTTTCGACTCATAATCAAGGCAGGAATATATATTCCTGCGAGGTTATTAATATTTTACAAATAACCCTGTAAAATCATTGCAATCCAGTATCAATTAAATTAAAATATTGCAGTAAATATAGTTTCAGCTGATGTTTTCTGTGATTTCATATTTGAATTTGTAAAATAAATTTTATGTTTCTAGCTTGATTTGAGCATCCGACTCATTATACCACTTTTTTTTTTTAAATAGAAATCTTTATTGAAAATAAAATAATACATCGAAGTTACAGTGACAGTGAATATTACATTTTTTATATGTGTTTGACTGTCCCCAGAAAAGTTAAAACTCGTGTGGGAACCGCTTGATTCCTACATATCCGTGTACAGTTGGGCCGTGGTTGTTCTCGACAATGCTTATATTATATTTATTTCTGGAGTGCTGTCTAATGGAATATGAAGAATGGATTTTGTGAATTAAATAATCTTTGTAAATGCGATAAAGGGAGGTTATTTTGTGAAGTACTTTAACAGTTGTAACATCAAAATTGTGCAGGGGGATGGTAGAAACGTTTTTACAATGCAACATAATAATTTTGTGAATTGTATATTGTGGTAGAGTGGTATATGAGGAGTGCGTAGTGATAGTGTGAAAGAGATGAATGCATGCGGTAGGAAGCGGGGGAAACGGGCGACGCCATTCGGGCACTGACGGTCGCACGCAGAGGATTGTTTATAAATAAAGTGATAATTACTGAACAAGATCGGGTATTCAATTTCTTCCTTATTTCAAAGAAGACTTATCATACTCAGGAAGTGTTTATACCACATATATATTTGTATTACATTAGATAAACATATATGCTGCACTACACCATTGGATCACCTCTTTCCTATTCTTACACGCAATGCTCTACGCCTTTTTTGAGGTACTTTCATAATGAATCTGAGAATTTCATCACTCTGATAATCAAGATTATAGTGTACATAATGAAATTTCCCAATTCTAGTGTTTTCATATAAATTGATAGATTTTGAATGTGATTTCTTTTGTGCATTTTTATGTAAGTCTATATCTAATTATTAATTTATAACATAGTATCCACATTGTAAAGGTGTATCCTATCTGTATCAGATATAGTGAGGCTGAAAAAATAAAATTGAGTAATGTAGTATGCGACGATCTTAAAAACAAAATCACCGCTGTATAATCGATGAAAACAAATGATGACGTATTTAAATATTATCTACCGAATTGACAGATTTAAATTAATCAAAGCTCTTTATTTATTTAAGTATGTTTTAGAAGCATTTTATGAAACGAACATCAATATTAAAATATCCGCTCTGGCTATTGAATCATTTGCAAACACGTATATCTCAACTATATCTATTGCATATTGTGATATCAACCGCATTGGTGGATGGAAGATACCTCGACCTGGTAATTGTGAAGAGAGAAAAGAATTCCCACTCGACCGAGAGAATTCTTTCATGTTCAGTGTGTGTGTGGTCGCGTATGTGAAAAGCTGAATGAATTGTATACAGAAAAGCTAATAAGTTAGAACAGGTCAACACAGGGTGTAGGTTATACTCTTATTTTGATGTTGCGGTTTATTGCAAACAGGATCGTTGGCATAATGGTCATCGTTGTAGCTTACGGGAGGCAGCACGGGCACGTTGCCCGAATCTTGCACGTGATTGGCAGTGTGGGCGCTGCCTTTCGGTTAGAACACCGGTGGCTCCCATCACCACACCCCAATAAATACGCCAAAAATTGTGGATAATTGTCCACACATCGCGTACAATCTCCGGATAGCGCGTCCCTTGGGGACTCAGCGATATTCCGATTGTAAGCCTGGAATACCGACCGAGCGGGACGGGAGGATTATTGAGCGAAATTATAATTAATTGGAGGGGCCAGCCTCCTCAGGAACAAGGAAGATTATAGACTCGACTCACCTGACTAGAGTCCCTTAAAACGTCCCATATTTCAGTTAGTACGCGTACCATAATCATATTTTTAGCATCGTCATTACTCTTGGCTCTACAAACCCTGGTGGGTCTTGGCTTCCTCAAAAGTCTAGGAAGATTGGAGGACCACATCATCTCAATTTAGTGCTTTATTTTCTAATTCGCTCATTGGACAGCCAAGAAATAGCAAATTGAATTAAATTAGCTCTCAAATAATTGAACGAAATAGACTGCAAAGTTTATTCAATCACATTCGATGGAGCTGCATCAAATATTGGCATGCGTAGATATTTGAGTGTAGCTTTCAACCTTACTTAACTAATTCCATTACGAATGAAAAATGTTACACATTTTATGATTTATGCCACATGATAAAATTAGTACGTAACACATTACGTGATTAAAAGTACTGCAAACTGCTGTCAGAGAGGAAATACTCTGGAGTTATATTGAAAAATTATTTGAATTACAGACAAAAGAATGTTTGAGATTGGCAAATAAATTAACAAAAAAGCACATTAATTGTCGCAGTTCAAAAATGAATGTAAAGCTGGCGATGCAAACATTGAGCAACAGTGTGCACTGTTGTTTATTATTCTTGGAAAAAATTAATTATGCAACAAAACTTTGAAAAATCTCGGGCTACTGCTATGTTTTGTAAACACTTCTAACAACACGAGTGACATTTTAAATTGTAAAAAAAGATTTGCTAAACACACAATGAATATTCCGCTGAACGATGAAAATATTGATAAGCTGAAGAATGCAGCAGAAAATTTTGAGACATAATATATAAATCGTTTGTATAATGTTGATCATAAAAAAATTATACAAAGTAGTCGAAAAACTGGAGTCATTGGTATGATCAATATTTGCATTATTTGAACAATTGAAGAAATTACGGCTCAAGATTACATTGAAACATATTTCAGTGCTATTCGTAGCCCCGTGAGTTACCAAAAAACCAAAAAACAAAAGGCATAATTTATTTTGATATTTATAAAACACATGGAAAGGTTTTTCCGAAATATGTTACACCTACATGTTTGGGAAAAAATATAAGTAGATTAAAACAAAAAATAAAATCTTTTTTTTTAAATAATCTGCAAAGTTGTTCAACCGATTGAAAAATGAATTTTATCACAATACATCATGTACATCAGCAAACAGAAAATAAATATCAATAAGAGCGCCCGGAGCAATTTTTTGAACAAAATTTTCAAAAACTTAATGTCCTCACTTAAAATAATTGCTATTGGTTAAATATCACTCGGAAAATCGCCGTCTTAGCTTATGATTGGTGAGTTGTGAACTCACGGTGTAAAAATATTCCGTTGCACGATGCGCGTGCATTTCGTTGCTCTCAACGCACCTAAATAAGTATAACTTCAAAATTATTACTCTTGTCACTCCTCCCACCCATTGCATAGTTTATTAACCAGTTTATTAACTTCCCCCGGTTAGGTTAGGTTAGGTTCCCCGGCACGAGAATAAATACTCGTGGTGATTTATGATTTAGGCAACTTTCGTTTAGTTTCAGTCCTTTTCCACCAATTTCAAGCCGGTTCGCAGGTGTGTACTCGCACATAACATCCCAGAATTGCACTGGCTTCGTTTTCCCGAGAGAGAAGAGTTCAAACTGTGTTGGTTGTTGTACAAGGCAACGCGTAACATGGCGCCTCTGTATCTTCAGGAGCTCTGTACTCCAGACAACATAAATGGGAGACGTCAAACCCTTAGGTCAGCGGTAGGAAGGGTTGTGGAACCGGCGAGTCACTTCCAGAAAACTAGGTTCAGCGCACGGGCATTTGCGGTGGCGGGCCCCAAAGCGTGGAACTCTTTGCCCTCCCTGATAAGAAACACGGATTCAGAGACTTTATTTAAGAAAATACTTAAATCTTTCCCAGAACCTTTTTAATATTCGTTGTTTTCTTTTAATTTTTTTTGGAGTTGTTTTTCTTTTTCATTTCGTTATTCTATGATTTTAGTGTGTAAGAGTTTTTTGTGTGTAAAACGCCTTTGAGGTGAAATTTTCACAAAAATGGCGCTATTATTATTACGGTGCTGAGATTTATCTCGAACGAGTCTTCGAGAGTTATTCACCGTAGACGCGGGTCTTTACGCTGGTTCCGTGTGCACGCGCCTTAACACGGGTGGCTAAAATGAATTTGAAAGCCTCGCCGGGTGGAAGTTTGGCGTCGCTAATGAGATTTGCTCTCGGGCCGGCTGAGATCGCAATTAGCCGCGGGAGGGGAGGCTGCGCGGCGCTGGAGCGAGCGACGCGTCTTCCGCCCGAACTGCGGCAAAAAATATCTCGAAGACACATATAAATGGTTGCAGTACAATAGGCATTAAGCACCAAAATTTCATTTTCAAACTAAGTATGCAGCTTGGTTCTGTGGAGGCCCAAGACGCGTACACACACACGCCCGTGTAATGAGGTACCGCATACGCTACATCGAGAACGGCAGGCCGTCGCCCTCGATACAAAGACCGAGGCAAGAACGCTGAGGACAGCAAACAGGCGACAAAGTATGCCGGACCAATGACCGAGTACCTAGGTAATGATAGCAGGGGGCACGGAGAGCGAGGAAACTCGCTTTGCTGATCTAAACTAAATAGCTACACGCGCGGCCGAGTAAAGACGAAATCATAACAACCCCGAGCCTTTGTTCTGGATCACTATGTAAGCCGGCGCCTGCAGAGCCGAGTATCTCACTCGCCCAGTGTCATTCTTACGGCGAAGCGCTCCCCGATCGAAGCCTCACTTCTCGGGAAGCTACCTATTGAGCGGAAGCTCTCGTCATCCATCGATTCATTATTGTGTACCTATAATGAGTATATAACTTGTTACTTCTGTCATTATTACATTCCAATAAATACTATTCAAACACCGCGACTTTTACATCATCAACAACAGTAGAGATCTCCGACTATACAAACGGAGTGGTGACCCTTGAGATCAACTCTATCCAAAACCGGAGAGCTCATCCACCTCCAAAGTTCTATATGACATCGCCATTGACCCCAGTAATGCATTATGTCCCTGCAATGTTGCATTTAGCCGTCATGCTCGTTAGAATATCGCGACTTCGCCAAGTACCACTGAGTGCCATGGTCTGACCAAGTAGGGTGCGCGTCGTGTGAGCTCCCCATACAAACAACAAGGAAAAGGTGTTATAAAGAATCTAATACAAATAAAAGAACAAAATCACAAGGCCTGGAATATACATCAATAACTCTGAATATCATTCCAGCAAAAAATCCACCAGTAAATGAGGTATGATTCATTTTGTGTTTTGAAATTAACATTCAACCCGGTATTTTGTTACGGACAAGGAATACTGTTTGAGTATGCTCGGGGTACTTACCTAATGTTAAACTACACAGACATTGGACTTAGTGCCTTTCATAGGAAAGAGCGCTGGGTACTTGGGAGTTGTTTGAAATGCATATTTCGCAACTTAATTACAGGAAACACAGAATTTTTTTTCTTCTATTTTTTATGTAGAAAAGACAGGTAGGATGTATAGTATAGATTTTACAAAAAAATATCGTAAAAACGTATATATGACATTTTTATTCACTATATCTTGTTTTCCTCAGCTTGTCGGTCATGGTACTTAGTATGTAATTTGATTCAACCATTCATCAGTTCAAAAAACAACTTAAGACGCATTTATTTATACAATCCTATAAAAATCTATAGAATCTGACTACAACAACGCTAGCTAATGTTTTCCACTCCTATTGTGCACTCCTCGAAAACACCTAATTCTTTCAGGCACTCCCAACTATTATAGTACTCAATTTTAATTTCATTTCTTGTATGCCACCTAGTGAATATGTAATAGTAAATAAGTTTTTTCTTTCCTAGCAGTACGTTGTTTTGTAAGAGAATAATTTTTCTGTGTAAAGCGCCCTTGAGGTGAGTACTAGCGAAAACTGCGCTATATAAGTTATCCAATTATTATTATTATTATATATCGCACCGATGCGTGCTTACATTTTAATTGCGAGATAAACGCGCGAGATATGGTGTACTTGAAGAAGGCAAAGTATTTCATTATTTATTTTCATGCTTTTACTTATTTTCATTTGTTCCTCAGCCGTAAGTCCTGTAATCAATGGCAGAGAGATGTGTTCCGGATGACGATACGTTAATCATTCAATAATTTTACAGAATCATTACTTATTCAAACAAAATATTAACCTTTAAGTACCATAGTGATGAATTTGGTCCACATGTACCGTGTTGGCGTCTAGCAGACGTGCTATTGGAAGAGGGATTTCTAAAAAGTTAGCTTGTCTCGGCTATTTCCTTATTATGCTAGTTATTTGACATTAACTTTTCTATTTAAACAAATGAAAATATTAAACACAACTTTTATTCATAACGTAATTATATGAGGTACATTGAGTATGATCAAATTTTTCATTTTTTATAGGCACCATATTGAAATCATAATAAATCACAAGTCAAAAGAAATAACAATTCTAAACTTTAAAAGGAGAATGTAATTTTCTTTGTCCTTTCATATTCGGATAATTCCATTGTTATTTTTTACCCTATCGATGCCGCTTATTTTTCCTTAAAATACTGCATTCAATATTTTGTAAGGTTTATTTTAATTAGTGTATATTATAGATATCTCACAGAGACGAAACTGTATTAATTATGGGAAAGTAGGTATAGAAGTCATTTGGGTGTAACAGGACTTATGACCTGTCTTTTTATGGTTGGCTTAAGTGATCACTTTACACAATTGTAACATTCGCCATTTCCACCCATGATAGAATATACCATGCTTATTCATTTTTTTGGAAGTTGTATATATGTTCAAATTGCGTAGAAAGCTTTCATATATGAGTTGTAAGCGCCTTTTCCATGCGGCCTGTACAAAGCCATTTTCATTCCCCTAAATCCCCACAGATGTCGCTAATGAGAAAATCTACAATTGATTGCGGAATTTTGGAAGCAATATACTTTTTTTGTGTAATGAAATTCATCCGAATTACTTGCATTACACTAGGATATGCCAGGAAATATTATTTCCAATTTTTTGTTAAATTCCTTTTTACCAGTATTTACAATTCAGAATTGATTAATAATGTCTCTGTGACATAAATCCAGCACTGTTCTGAAAGATTTGAACAAACTCAAAAATATTCTGTTTATTTTAAATTGAGATTTTTCTCCTTCGAAACTCCCGCCAGAAAGGTCGTTAAATCTCGGCAAAACACCGCAGAAAACATAACCAGATTTTTTCGCTCCTTTCTCATTATATTCATCGCACTGATTATCGTAGTTATTTGAGATTTCAACGTCTTCCTGGAAGCGAGCCTCGTGATGATTATCACATTGCTAATGGAAATGCAACAGCAACACATGAAAAATCTGGCTCCTTCAGGTAACCCAAAGTGACTGGTTAAATTCACCCTGCCCGTAATAAAGAGGTGATAGCCCCGGCTGATTAGTGTGTTCAGGTGACGGCCAATTTGAGCATCAAAAAGCCATCACCGCCAGCTCCCCAGGTCCAATTATCGCCGGGAGATGAGACCCCCCGCGGCGCCGCTCTTCGAAGCCTGACGGAATCTGATCCAGATTGCATAATTAATAATTAATATATTCTTCTTCGTAAGCCATTTGCTCCCATCTCCTCCCCGAACCTGCACTTACCACTGTACAGTTGCGAAAATAACATATATTGCAATATGGAATCATTGGTTGAGGTGGAACACACAAACATATTTTATTTTATTTTATTTTATTCGGTCAATCGCTTGGCAAGATGAAATACAAAGAAAAAATAGTTAAATATCTCCCACAATTAAAGGATAACCCAAATAGGACATAAACCATAGATAAGTCAATTTGACAATGACAGATAAAACATCATTAAACCGATTGTTCAAATTTAGCTTTAACATAGACATAAAGTGGCTCGTGATGTGTATAATATACATGATCAGGGAGGGGGACGAGTTTCTAGTATCTGCCTCACCATATGACGATACTCTTCATATTTAGTGTTAAAAATATCTATTGAATTTAAGAGATTTTCTATTATTGGTTAGATAAATTGAAAGGGAAAAGAGGTACTTCTGTCTGGTAGGTCGGACTATATAATATAGGTACCCTTATGGACTCTTAAAAGAACACAAATTTGTTTGTAAAAATAATATTTTAAAATCTTCAACCGATCCTGTCAGAGTTTGGCGTTGATTCCTATACATCTATAATCTATAACGCGTGCGCGCTCTGGCCAGCTGTGTTTCAATTTAAAATGAACCTACAGCAAAAACAAGAATTACCGTCTATGGCAATTCTCAATCAACGGATGAAAAAAAACGAGCGAGCCTTACAGTAGTCGAATAAATATGTTGTGTAACATTTGACATCTCACAATTAAAAATATCAATTGAGCAGCAACAGAAACTAACATCAAAATTTAAAAAAGCCTGTGTATTTATTACGTAGTAAATATAAGTAGAGAAAGTGATGTGTATTTATTTATTATTTAATTTTGCCGCACTAGGTAGATACCGTATATCTACATACGCATTTTGTTTAGAAATGTGATTGGTAAATTATATGTTTTTATTTATTTTCGTAGATGGCGGTAGTGTGCCGCCACTTGAACACTTTGATTAAATAATCACATAAATTACACAAAATTATAGAATTTAAATCATTAAGGGTAGTTATTGTTTACATTAATGTTAAAAAATTAATTATTTATTGGATAGTTACGAAGATATAAGCCAAAATATATCAAAGTTACAACATCCACACGCTTGACACCAGCCTCGCAAAATATATACAAAATCAGAAGCATTGGCTGGTGTGCATCTTCGCTGTGATTGCGCTTGCTGGACATTGATTTGTTTATGAACGACGACTTTTTTCCATCGCGCGTGCTCTGCGCGCGCTCATTGGTTAAATGAAATTGCGCGCGTCTTATTTCCTGTTACGCATTTCCGTTCTCTTTCACGAAATCACTGTCACAGATTGCAGGAAAGCGAGAGGAAAGATGTTACACATCAAAAAATCTAAAATACGTAGTAAATATAGTATTCGCGTACCGAATTGAATTTGGCTTGTTTATACAAGAATTTTTATAACAGAGAAAAATAAATTGCGAGCACATAACAGTAATCATCTTCTTCTTCATATTATGAAAAGTACACCAAAGAATAGGAAATATACGCTTACAACAGCGCCCGGTTCATATGCAATTTTCATAACACCATTTATAGGAAAACCACCACCTTAGCTTTATACTCCCTTTATATTAATTCGTGGCGTCTGCTTGTCTTCTTGTCTGACAAAAATTTCATTTCAAGGATCCATTTTAAACCCCTTACCCGTGATCCAATCGAGCTGAAACTTTGCAAGCAGACTCGTGACGATGATAAAGAAGATCTATCAAATTTTCGTTAAAAAAAGTTAATAAATTTTTGGATTTTTCAAATTTTGTTACTCCCTTTATATTAACTCGTGGCGTACGCTTGCCGTAGAAAAAACTTTGGATCGATTTGTAAACCCTTTCCCGTGATCCAATCGAGATGAAACTTGATGAAAAATGAGAAAGGGAGTACTGTAAAAACTTGTTTTTTATGGGTCACTTTTTTATTGGTGATTCGTGACATCGTTGTGTGAAAAATTTCATTGCATGACTCGCGCGCATATTGCTGCATCCTAAAATTTCACTCTAATCACACCTAAGAAATTAAATGTTCGAAATGATGTCCCGGTTTTAGGATGAAACAATTGGAGTCGGTTCCCTTGAGAGATCTTCTCATCAAATATTACTTCTCGCATAGACCCCTCCCCCTACCCTTCCAGCGTAAGAAACGCTGACAAAATAATTTCGTTCGCAAATCATTATCAGACGACATTGAAAATTATTGAAAAGAACATCGGTCATATAAAGGGTCTCTTCATTAGCGGGGCCAAGATAAAGTGATGACTGTTGACCAGACACATAACGACTAGAGCCTCCGAGCAATCCGAATTCGAAACTCGAATACATTCGCCTATTTTTAAGTATTCGTTATTCGAATACTTTAAAAAGTACTCGTAAAGTATTCGCTCTTATTTATATTACAAGATTTTTAGATTTTTTTATAAACGAAACGAAGGTTTACGGTCCCTGGAATTCAGTATGCAAGCATTCATTCATTCGCTCAGGTATACGAATTCGGACATCAAATATGTAAACGCCTTTGTCGGACATCTTCTGCTTATCTTTATGGCTTTGTGACAACAAATTTTACTACATTGTTTTGTGAACTTGTACTTTAAATACTTAAGCCAACAAACAAGAAGTTATATACAAAATAATGAAAAAAAAACTTGCACGTGGGGTGTGAGATAAACTTATCAATTCAATATTATTTTTCAATATGTTTTTTGTTGTTTTTTTATAACATATATTTTTAAAAATTAAAATAATTAAATTCTCTATGATTATTGTGTTTTTATTTTACATATCGACGGCTCCTACGTAGATATAATATCGTAACCCACAAATCGACGATTTTGAATTTTTTGTGTACTTCATATGTATTTAATTATATATTTAATTCCATGAAAGAAAAAATTGCAATACATAACTTTTTTAATTATAATTTTTTTTTTCTTCTTGAAATTAAAGGTATAATTAAATACATATGAAACACACAAAAAACTCAAAATCTTCGATTTGTGGGTTACGATATTATACGTAGGAGCCGTCGATTTATATTTATTTATCTGTATTTATCATCCAAAGTACATTATTCCTTTCTTAAAAATATTACGAATATATTCGAATATACTATCACAAATTATTCGATATTCGAATAGTTAGAATCACGAATATTTGGAGGCTCTAATAACGACAGACCGGATAAGGCCTTAATAGACGATTTCGAAGGGCGGGAAGACCAGCTGTACCTGAATCTTAAACAAGGTATCGGGTAGAGCGGAGATTCGAAGGAAAATGCCGTCAGGAGAGATGTAGATTGAAGAAGGCAACAGTGTCATCCTTGTAATAGAAATCAAGACTGTTTTGATAAGGGCGTGCACCGAAATAGACACCTTACACAGTTACAATAAGGTCTTAACTGGCGTCAATAGGAGGGTTAATGCAGAAATATAACATATACGCACATAAATATATATTTTTTTGTTTAATCGCCTTTAAATATAACTATTATTTCTAATAATATTTTCACTTAATATTGTTTTCATTGAATTTATATTTATTGTTTTATTTATTCTTCTATAATTTATTATGATGCCTATTGAATCGCCAATTATGTAAAATGACTATTTTTAAATTTAATTGCGTAAAATTATTTTTTATATTTCCAATTTCATCGAATTACTGTTATTGTTTTATTATCTCCTTTAATTCTACATTTATATTGTTCTTGATTATGTTTCAAAATAATTTATGTTCACATTAGTATTTTGTACTATATATACAAGGTTATTTGTAAAACATTAATAACCTCGCAGGACTATATTCCTGCCTTAATCATGAGTCGAAAATGTTCAAGCTATTATGACCTAATATCAATAGTTATGGAGATATGCGATGTCAAAGTTTGCATTTTTTTTTCAATATTTCTGACTTATTTTTTGTATAACGTGGGATTATCATCACATAGTTTAAACTACGTCTAATAAACAAGATTACAGATTTAATTACACAGTTACTTATTTACTTGGTTGGTACTCCAATACAAAAATCTTCTTCTTCTTCATCAGCCTTCGTCTCTCCACTGCTGGATATAGGCCTCTTCCTTCTTTTTCCGTTCTTCCCTGTTGTTTGTGAATTGTAGCCTTTTTTTCCCCCTTCAACGACTATAATATCATCGGCCCATCTGTTTTGAGGTCTTCCGATGCCTCTTTTATTCTCCCAAGGTCTCCATTTCAGAACTCTGGGAGGCCATCTTCAAAATCAAAAATCAACAGTAGCTATGTCAGGTGGATAGGCATGCCGTGGAGTCAGACCTCCTCGTCCAATCGATCATGCATTTTCCACGGAATACAATGTTATATCCAAAGTAAAGCACGTTTCGTAATGAACATCTTGTACCTCGGGTTGTACATACACCCTTCCGATGATGGAATCACTGGGGTGAGAGATCACTAACGGGAGGGAGGATTCATATCACCTCCGCATAAAATGAAGGCATTAAAATAACAGCCCCTAAACGGAGATATTGGAAGAAGCCTGCCCACACATACTCGTAAATAATTCGACACAGTTTTACATTTGGTCTAGTGTTTGTCTAGTGTTCAATAATACATAGATCAAAACCTTGAATACCTGTGATAATTTTCTTAGTCGTTTGGTCACTGTGTCGGGCAGCGTATTCCCTCAACTCATGGAATAAGCCATAAATAAACCATCCTGACTACCACAGTATAGTAAACATACAGTATTACGTCTTCATACAAACAGTCGAAACGACGCCCTTCGAAATCTCGGTATACTTCGGTCGGCGCGGTCACGTACGGTAGTAACGTACGGACGCAAGCACTGTGAGACGCTCCCGCGCATACATTTACGTCAATTTATGGCACTCCAAACCCTAAAGAGTCATTCAATGAGCAGCCCTGGTGCGTGTTTGACCAAGTTTAAGTACCAAGAGGCCGTAGGTATTTATTTCAAGGACACTGCCGAGACAACAACTGTATACTTTACTATACTGCGCTATTACTTTAGACGCACAGCCCACTTTTTGAGGTGGAACTTTCAGAATGTTTATCAGATTGTGGGTCTCCCGCTGGGGCATGCTGGAGAGATTGACCAATTATGGGACTACAGACTGATCTCTACTGCCTTCCTCTTGTTATCGGGCTGGGGTGAATATCTGGGGTGAATATATGTGCTACTCGTTATATGACGCATCTTTCTTCCATTCTGAGCATGGCTGTTTCAACGCGTTAGGGCGCTCAGTATTAACTCCTGTGTGTCGGTGATGTAACGTAGGTCTACCTGTCATACAAAATATGAAATATCTACCTTATTTACGAAAACTAAAACGTCACATTTTTTGTAATCATCGAATAGACATTTTCACACCAAAATTACTAAATTTAACTGTTAGGAATGTACGGATTTTTTAATTAAAAAATGTTTATTCATTACTCTCGTATTTTCGGCCAGCGTGCAAGAGAGAGCAGAATATTGTACATCGCAGTTAAATCGAGCAAGAAAGAGCACGACAATACCATACATTTCATGTAGGACAGAGATGGCGGTTGCTTGGGTTTCGGCGAAAGCAAAACAATATAGAAAGAGTACGGTAGAGTCGGGTAACATGTGTTAGACAAAGACGGAGTGCAGGCGACTGAAGCGAGCTGGCGACCGCTTCGTTGTATTCAGTTGCCAATGAAACATCGGCGGAAGCGCACGCAAATTCGATTTGCCATAATTTTATAATAATTTACTAAAATAATGCAAATATGTATGTTTACCTTACATAATTATATAAAGGGACCTTTTAAAAGTCTTATCTGTATCGTATTTATGTATATTTTATCACATATTAAAAACTATGCCGATTTTTAATCAGGTAACGCTGTGTTACTCCACCGTCCCCAAAGTTTGTTTTTAGCACAGTCTTTTCAGAGTTAAATCCAAATCATTGTACATGGATTCGTATCATTAAATGATTGGACGGACATTTCTTTTTAATTTCAAACATACCTTTTTATTTAAGCCTTGTACCACACACACGATATTTGAGTTATATATTACTACTTAATAGATGGAGAATAAATTATGATTATACCCATAGGGCGTTTTACAGCAATCTTTGTGATAATAAAATGTGCAAGACGTGCGGACATTCTGGAAGACGTGCATAAAGCGTCCCGCGGACGAGTGATTCGTGCGAAATTATTAGAAATTAAAGAATAGTACAACAAATTAATTAATCAATTAGAAAGACATACAGAAAAATCAAATCTACGAAAAAATATTTTATAATAGCGAAATATATTATAAAACTCTTTCTATTGGCTCACTGTTGATGAATATATTTGGTGTAGGAAGCGATCTCTTTGATACTTTTAATAATTTGGTTTTACGGGTATTCTTCTTGAGGCCATACTTGTAACTCGATTCATTCACCTTTTTACTCCCTTTCTTTTAACTCGTAGCGTCTGCTTGCTTGCTTGGCTGTCGAAAAAACTTTGGATTGATTTTTAACCCTTTTCCCGTAATCCAATCGAGCTTAAACTTTGCAGACAGACTCGTCGCAACGACAGAGTTGATCTTACAAATTTTCGTTTAAAAAAAGTTAATAATTATAGTATAATTTTGGATTTTTCGAAATTTTTTATTACTCCCGTTCGTTAGCGTCGACCGACTCAAGCCCAACGCGTAGGTTGAGCGCCAAACCTGTTTCCACTAGTAAATGAGAAAAGGAGTATAATGAAAACTTGTTTTTTATAGGTTAGTTTTTACAGTGTTTGAAGGTCGTTGTCGAGCGTGTTGTGTCTTGAACAAATAAACTAAATGTTGGAGAACTGTTCTCTTGTAAGTTGTGAAGCTAGGTTGTATGAATGAGGAAGAGGCCAGAGAGTTGGCTCTCTACCACCCTCGCGAGGAAATGGCGCGGTGGTCAGTCAGCTAGCTAGCGAAATCTTTCGTAAAACCAAATTAATTAATCAATTAGAAAGACATACAGAAAAATCTAATTCACGAAAAAAATATTAAGTTACTACTGGGATACGAGCCCAGGTCACCTCCTTTCCGGGGCCGGTGCTCTGACCACTGAGCTACAGTAACCCTGTATGTTTCCGTGAATATATCGACCTTATATGTAATTCTCATTCTTATTAATTGATTAATTTTTATTTTTGTCCATAGAGCAATCCACATTTTTGATACGGTAGTTGAAATTACTTTGCAATGCTACCGCTAGATGGACACCAGAATTAAATAATTCATTTTATTTGGACATACATTTATTCAACAGACATTATATATATTCAAGAACACATTAATATTTGTGAAGTTGTAATTTTTCACAACAAACTTCTGTGAAATTTTTTAAAACCAAATTAATTAATCAATTATTAACACTTCGCGAATTAGATTTTTCTGTATGTTTTGGTTTTAAAAAATTTCACAGAACTTTGTTTTGAAAAATTACAACTTTACAAATATGAATGTGTTTTTGAATATACATGAAAGCTTTCGTCCCTCGAATAATACTTAGATAACAATTTGCGAATTATTATATTGAGTTTGCGTATCACACGACCCCTTGACACACGAGTCCCTTCACGGGTCAGTAAACTCTGGGCTGCTCCTGACAGCTGATAAGGCGACCCCAAAAGGGGCGGGGCATGCGGGCTCATATGTACCGGGAGGTACCGTACCGTAGACACCAAACTAACACCAACGCGCTTCACCACAATAATTAACTTACTCAACTTTTATTGTCCTTTTATTAGTTTTAAATGCGCCCCTGCGAAACTTGAGCTAAGCGACACCGGTTAGCGAGGTATTTAATAAAATTCTTAAGATAAATCCGAAGCTATTTATATGGAAAAGCATATACAGGGTTATTTGTAAAATATTAATAACCTCACAGGACTATATTCCTACCTTAATTATTAATCTAAAATGTTCCAGCTATTATGACATAATATCAATAGTTAGGGAGATATGCGACATCAAAGTTTGCATTTTTTTTCAATATTCCTGACTTATTTTTTGTAGAACGTTTGACTTTCATTACAGTAACTTATATCGAATATGAAAAATTCATTCCCTTTTTTACAAGTCAAATAATAAAATAAAAACATTTGAATTCCAATTGGAAAGTTTTCCAATTGGAATTTTTTCAGGACTTTTATCATTTTATTTAACTTGTATTGAAACGAATGAATTTTTCGTAATCGATATGAGTTACTGTAATGATAGTCCAACGTTTTACAAAAAATAAGTCAGAAATATTGAAAAAAAAATGCAAACTTTGCCGTCGTATATCTCCATAACTATTGATATTAATTCATAATAGTTTGAACATTTTCGACTCATAGTCAAGGCAGGGATATTCTCCTGCGAGGTTATTAATGTTTTACAAATCGTCCCCAGGGCTTACGACTTGTTTAGTTGGCTTAAGTGATTTTGATGATGATGATGACTTTACATAAGTCAATCATAACAACATAGCTTATGTCTCATTCTCTATAGTACTATGTTGTATACAGTATACGGATTTGTATCAGACGGGACGACCCTACTTATCAGAAGCGCAATCGGAGAAAGTTCCAATGGATTTCAGAATATTTTAAGTATGTTCAAATTTTTCAGAACAGATCTGGGTTTTTGTCACAGGGACATCATTAATCAATCAATGTATATTATAGATGTCTCACAGAGATGAAACTGTATCTTTTTATAGGAAAATAACTATAGAAGTCTTTTTGGGTGTACATAGGATTTAAGACCTATCGTAATGATGGCAATTCGGATGAATTTCATTAGACAGATAAAGTAACTAACTAACTAACTAACTAACTAACCATCACGCCGTTTCCCTGCAGGGGTAGGCAGAGAGGATTGAACGCCACACTCTTCTATCCTGGCACACCACTTTTGCTTCGGCCACATTCATACATCTTCTCATACACGTTCTACGATTGTTGCGGCTTTTAACAGGGCCATCCTCAAATACTTGTAGTACCTGATCGTGCCAGGTCTTTCGCGGACGCCCTCTATTCCTGTTGCCTTCAACATTCGCCTCATGTCTCATTAGCGACATCTGTAGTCATTCAAGGGGAATGAAAAAGCTTTGGGGCCGGCCGCGTTGAAGATCGTTACAACTTACATGTGAAACGTGGCGTACAATTTTTAATATATATATATACAACTTCCAAAAAATAGTAGACATGGTATTCTATCGTGGGTGGAAATGGCGAACGTTACAATTGTGTAAAGTGATCACTAAAGCCAACCGTACAATAGGTTGTAAGTCCTATGTACACCCAAAAATACTTTTATACCTACTTTCCCATAAAAAGATACAGTTTCGTCTCTGTGAGACATCTATAATATACATTGATTGGCCAATGGATTTAATTGACACCGATTTATTGACAAGGTTTTTGAAACAGTTATTCATAAAATTATTTTACGTATACTCTAAGAATATTGTATTCATGGAAATGTATGAAGTTATTTACTGAATAAAATATAAAGTATCAAAATCAATTCGATTCTCTCACATAATTTTATATTGTCAACTTGTGGGGTATCTTTCTCATCTTGTTCCTGTTTTATATATATTATTCATAAATGATTTTATTTATATTTTTACGATGCTGTATGAACGGGGAGTTACACATAATCGAATTCTTCCGAACATTCTAATAAAACGTATAAAAAACTAAACTTTGTAAGGAAAATGGAATCTATAGAAAAACGGGACGGCACGCCCACACACTGTTGTTTGACAGCGAAGAAAAACCATGGAAATAGACAGTGATGGGCGATTTCAGTCTGGATTTTTGACCTTTAAATATCTAATAGCTGTTTGTACCCAGCGTTGCACGGGATAAGGATTAAGTTGAAAATAAATTTGGTGAGAAACAAAGGTTCGATTCGAATGGTACAGATTTGGTATAGAGGAGAAGGGGTAAAATAATAGGGAGGAAATTTCGCCTATGTTACCCACCGAGTCCAAAAGAATAAGTTTCAAATTATGACTTATTCTTTTGTCGGTCGAACGGTACAGATTTGCATCTAAAATATATCAGTGGAGGGGGAGGGGTAAAAGAATAGGTTGAAATGTCACCTACGTTACCCGCCAGGTCCTAAAGCATAATTATGCGAAATTCGAATCGAATCAGCAAACGGTGTAGATTTGTATACAGAACAGACAGACAGATATTGAGTTTTATAAGTATAGATAACTATAAAACTCAATGTCTGTCTGTTTCTCTATACACATCTACAATGTTTGTCCGATTAGACTCAAATTTTGCATACTTATGCTTTAAGGCCCGTCGGATAACTAAGGTGACATTTCCCCCCTTCTTTTTTACCCCTTCTCCTCGCCCTGATACATTTTCAACTTAAATCTGGATTTACATTGATTGGACTAAAAATTTGTAAACTTATTCTTTAGGATCCGGCGAGTAACATAGGCGACATTTTCCATCTCCCCCTTTACCCCTTTCTCACCCTCAGATATGCACAAATGCACATCTGTACCGTTCGACCGATCGGCCTCAAATTTGCAAACTTATTCTTTAGGAATAGGTGGGTAATATATGCATAATACATAATAGGGGTAATATAATACATTTTCCCTTCCCTCTCTACCCCACCCCCTCTCCCAGATATCATTACAGTAACTCATATCGATTACGAAAAATTCATTAGTTTCAATACAAGTTAAATAAAATGATAAAAACCCTGAAAAAATTCCAACTGAAATGTTTTCCAATTGGAATTCGAAGATTTTTATTTTTTTATTTGACTTGTGTTAAAGAGAA
Organism: Agrypnia vestita; assembly: GCA_016648135.1. NCBI lineage: Eukaryota > Metazoa > Arthropoda > Insecta > Trichoptera > Phryganeidae > Agrypnia > Agrypnia vestita. Next base: position 22,973 of record JADDOH010001846.1, read on the forward strand.
TGAATTTTTAATATTCGATATAAGTTACTGTAATGATAGTCCAACGTTTTACACAAAAAATAAGTCAGGAATATTGAAAAAAAAATGAAAACTTTGATTTCGCATATCTCCTTATTATGACCTAATATCAATGATATTAGGTCATAATAGCTTGAACATTTTCGAGTCATAATCAAGGCAGGAATATAGTCCTGCGAGGTTGTTAATGTTTTACAAATAAATGATGAACCTGTATGAACCCAGAAAATGAGGTATTATTGCCAATCTCTGCTCAGGTCTATATCTGTATGTGTAGACCTGAGCACTCTGACTACGTCCAGCATGATAGAATAGACCAGATCAGAGGGGCGCAGCTTCCTCCACAGGGTTCCCCCCGGATAGAACAGATACAAGTGCAGCGTTACAGAACGCTGCACTTGTATCTGCCAAGAGAAACTGACCTTAGTTTGTGATGTCCGCAGTGCCGATAATCCCCGAGTTCCTGTACGACATCCGGCACCCGGACGCGCCGCTGAGCGGGCCCGTGGACGTGCGCCCGCCCACCCCCGCGCCGCCCACCCCCTGCCCCTGCCTGCCTCCGGGGTACGACGCGCCCCCCACGGCGGCCAGCAACGAGACGGCAGGTACGTGTCCCTCGCTTGCCTAGCGTATGGTCCCGTCTGGCTGGACTTACAGCTGGATTTATTATAATATTATTAGTATTTGTGGTTATACATTGTAACAGAGTGTTGGTTAAATTTGCATAAACCATTACCAGATTTTGGGTCTTCCGGTTTCGAGACATACCCGTCTCTTCATCAGGACCAACACTATACTATTATGTTTAGAATACTATACACCACAACCATAGTATTGTTAACTTTTCACCAATATTTATCACATGCGTGTTAATCTTGTCAAGGACAAGCATGCCTGCCTAACTAGCCTGATAGTTCTGTATTGGTGAAAAGTTAACAATACTATGGTTGTGGTGTACTATATAGTGTTGTGAACATAGTAGTGTTGGTCTTGACGAAGAGACGGGTACGTCTCGAAACCGGATCTTTTATATTTGGCGACCGTGCCGCCTTGCAATAGTTCATACGACAAGTGCAAGGCAGCACGGACTTGCCTGGTAGTATCAAAACAATGTCAACTTGGAGACGGTGGAGATGGGAACATGGGAACTTTTAGTCCATAACGATTTCTCTTTGTTCATAAATTTGAAATAAAACATTATTTAAAACCACGTGATACATAAAAGTCATGACTTTGCTCCGCTTGCAGTGACAGCCAACATAACAGCGTTGGAGGAAATCCGCCACAAGGAGTTGGTGGAAGAGACCGTGGAGGTGGGCGTCATGTTCGCGTCCAAAGCTTTCGTGCAACTCCTGGCCAACCCCATCGTCGGACCCCTAACCCACAAGTAAGTGCAAGTCCTGCTTACCCTCAGAGTCCGACTATGGACGTATTGTATTTGTACGTTTCCGGGACTTCCGAGTCAAACTCCGGCATTACCCCACAGTTTTATTACATTAAGATTGAAATAATGTTGTACAAGACACAATTATTCTGCGAACTGTGGCCTATTAAGTAGCCGTGCAAGATTCCTATGCCACAGGCATAGGAAACTTGAGGACTGTAAATTCACACCTAAGTTTTAACTTAAAGAAGTTGCGTGCATGTATTATGAGGGGCTTTATGCGATTATTCACACTGGAAAGAATTTTCTACATTTTTTGAAGGCCACTTCACCGAAAACTGTTTTGTGAGCTGATGTTTTCATGTCAAATCTGTATAAAAAGCAGTCGGAATTGCAGAGGCTAGTGGCGTCTTTGAACAATGGGGGCTTCCTATTTGAATACGCAACAAGAATAAGAAAACTGCAGGGTTAAGCAACATGGTCTTTAGGAAAGAAGGAATGGTAGTGATGCCGTCAAGGTAGAATAATTATCAACAAGAATAGAAAATTAGAACTAAAGAAAATACTCGAATCAGAATAAAATATTACTTGCAGAGATAAATACACTTGTATGACAAAGAGATACAACGTTTTTTTTCTTCCAGAATCGGTTACAGCGTCCCCATGTTCACCGGATTCATCATCATGTTCCTGTCTACCTTGAGTAAGAGCGAAATTTTTATATTTCCTGTCGGAACTGATGAGCCAATTCTTCAGATATCATCAACTTTTATTATTAATTGATACGGCAGTTACTTTGTGGTGCAACATTATCGTACAAGGCCGGCTGGGTCCCGGGGCCCTCACCGGTCTATTTTTTATGAAGTTATATTTTACTATTGAATAGGAGAACGACCGATTCCATTCCGAGCAGGAATTGTGCGCCACACATTGCCGTTCTATAGGCTGAAGGAAATGACAACTGGCGAGCCAGAAAAACTGTTTCTCTAGTCGGAGACAACAGTTGATTGTTTCTATCAAGAAACATTATTAGAAAGATTATTATCAAAAAATGATATTTTTATCCCGGTAGTGTAATTCTATCGGCTTTTCTCTGCCGCAAGCGACTAAATGCGCTATAACTATTAGGTCCTTACATATGAAATTGAGGTTTAGTATGGGAGGAACATAAAGCCGATTCTTTTTTATTATAATATATTTATTTAATCAAAGTATGTACCATTGCTATCTATGCACTTTTGTCATCTCATAGGTAGTTCATCGATCCCTTTACTAAAAAAACCATTCGGACGGGAATCAATAAAATCTTTGAAGGCGGTTTGGACTGCCCCATCGGAGTTGAATTTTTTCCTTTGCAAGAAGTTATCCAAATTTCGAAAAAAATGGTAATCTGTTGGGGCAAGGTCCGGAGAGTACGGTGGATGTCTTAGACATTCCAATTGAAGCTCCTCTAATTTTGTAGCCGTCTGTTGTGCAGTGTGTGGTCTAGCGTTATCATGAAGCAGCAGTGGCCTAGAGCGATTAACCAGCCTCGGTTGTTTAGCAGCTAGCTTTTCCATCATGGTTTGCAGTTGCTGACAATAGATATCTGCCGTAATCGTCTGGCCAGATTTAAGAAAGCTGTAGTGAACGACACCAGCACTAGTCCACCAAACGCTCACAAGTAACTTTTTTTGAGTCAATTTTCGCTTGGGGCATGGTTTGGCTGGTTCGGCAGGGTTCAGCCATTGCGATGAGCGCTTCCGATTATCGTAAGGATCCACTTTTCATCACAGGTAATGATTCGATTTAAAATCCCTTCATTATTGTGCCGGTTGAGTAACGCAACGCAGCAGTCAACGCGCGTTTGTTGATTTGCTTCACTCAATTCGTGAGGTACCCACCTTTCAAGCTTTTTCACCTTACCAATTTGCTTCAAGTGGATTAAAACACTTTTATCACTAACACCGCAGCCTGCAGCTAACTCGGACGTGGTTTGCGATGGATCCGCTTCCACAATAGCCTTCAATTCTTCATTATCAACTTTGGTCTCCGGCCGTCCACGGGGCTTGTTCTGCAGGTCGAAATTTCCAGAACGAAAACGTTGGAACCAAAAACGCACTGTGTTTTCTTTTGCGGCACCGCCGCCATACACATCATTAATCCTTTGAGCCGTTTCTGCGGCACTGGTACCACGGTGGAACTCGTACTCGTAAATAACGCGATATTTCAAGTTTTTCATTTTGTAAACTGAGTGACGCAAAGAAAAAAACAATTGAGGAAAAAACATATGAATTATTATTTTCAAAACACAAATACATGAGTAAATAGCTGTATAAATTTGGATTTGGAATTCCTAACCAAAGAGAAGATATTTGAGATCAAATTTGCCAGTACGGCAAAACGCCAATTTCATATGTAAGGACCTAATATTACGTTCACACACGCCTTAAGCGGTTAGAGCTTGACCAACGTAAATTGACGTGCGGCGACTTTGGAACCAAAACCCGCCCCGCCCACACCCGGCGGTAACCCCTCGCCCTGTCATTCAGTTCAATCTCGTATTTGAGCGTGAGCTGTGACATCTTGATTTCCAATATATACTGAATTATGCCCAAAACAGTCTTGCAACACCTTGCAGGTGGTGCAAGAACAATTGAAAATGTAGTTTTAAAGTTTAGCGAAGCTGAAAAAGCAAATAATGGGCCAATATTACTGTTTGACGCCTTTGCTGGTTTGTTCCTTTATTGTTTCCCGACCAAATTTCTATTATAATATCATAAAATATGTTTTTTAATGTACCGGACACTCTGTATATTATGTATTGTGTAATAAATTTACTTACAACTTCGGTTCCGCGACAGGGATGCCTTCCCTCGCAAGCCAATTATACTGGTGGCACTCTAAATCCGCACATGTCTTATTTTAATTTACGCTAAACCGCACACCTGTGTTGCACGAGCGTCGAGGTATTTTGGAGAGGAGCAATCCCTCTCATCTTCAGATGCTGCAGCGAGTGATTAATTTAGTCTGATAATGTGTGTCCTCAGTTTTCGCCTTCGGCCGGTCCTACAGTATCCTGTTCATCGCGCGCGCGCTCCAGGGCATCGGCTCCTCCTGCTCCTCCGTGTCCGGCATGGGCATGCTGGCCGAGCGCTATCCTGACGACAAGGTAACTCCTCGTCTTCTCATTAGTCCTCCCCCGTGGCGCCTCCCCAACCCAAAGCACCTAATTATATATGTCCATTTCTAACGAAGCTATTTATTTGGAAAAAGTAGGTATGGAAGTATTTTTTTCGTATTTTATTTATAGAGCTATTAACCTATCGGCTTAAGTTTTTGTATATTAATTGTTCACATCCAGTTACACTCAAATTCACAAATGGTTTTTATATTTGTGCAACAATAAGAAGTCTTCAGCAGAATTACCAAAATAATAAACTCACATTTTCATGTATTCAGTACTTACAATAAGTAAATGCTCATGTTCCATTTCTTTACAACTTTTTCAAATTGAAGTTAGAAAAGGATCCTTTTAAATTGACTAATTATTATACATAATAGTATATAATATACACTCAGATCCAGACATTTATTATTAGTATTGGAAATTCATGTAATTAGTGTACTTAATCCTCAATTTTCTATGCATATCGTGAAATTTTTATCATTTAAGAAATTTAAGAAAATATTAAATACTATGTTTTAAACCACTTAATTGTTATATATTTGTCAACTAGTTTCGGTTGGACTCAACCTTCTTCAGGACAATTACAATATAGATATATTGTAATTGTATATATAATATATACTATATTGTAATTGTCCTGAAGAAGGTTGAGTCCAACCGAAACTAGTTGACAAATATATAACAATTAAGTGGTTTAAAACATAGTATTTAATTTTTTCTTAAATTTCTTATAATGTCAAGCCACAAAGTGTTTTCTCGCTTTGAAAAGTTTATCATTTAAGTTTTATAGAATTTAATTCGTTCTAAAATCTTCCAAAAAAGTATTAAAACCGCTTTAGTTTGAACACATATTACCTCGAGTATGTTCTTAGGTTTTCACGGCCACTCAGAATCTTCTAGTTTGTGTCTTCTGCGGTATTATGCCGTGCTATTACGATCATTCTGGCCGGCGTTTCGGATCCTATTGCAGGGTCTATCATCAGCTCTGATACACATTAGGTCAGAAAGGTCGTAATAACACGGTAGATTATATTACCTCGAGTATTGAACCGTATTTTGTATTTACGTCTTAAAAACCTTTGCGGGATATTCCGTTATTTGCTCTTCAACCCCTGGAATTGTGTTCCAGGAGCGGGGTAACGCGATGGGCATAGCGCTGGGAGGGCTCGCGCTCGGGGTGCTGATCGGCCCGCCCTTCGGGGGGGTCATGTACGAGTTCGTGGGCAAGACGGCCCCCTTCCTCATCCTCTCCGCGCTGGCCCTGGGCGACGGCCGTAAGCTGCTCCTCCTCACGTCAATATGCAGGAGACAAATTATCTCGGCCAGTTGGTCCCGCAATACAATTTGTATAATTATGATTGCTCTGTTGTGCGACTTCTCGTAATTCTGTCTGAAGGTGGAATGTTTGGGAAAAAATGCAGTTTTAATGCGTGTGTTAATGACGAGTATTAATGGAGAAATTTAGCGTGGGATGACCGAGATAATTTATCTTCTACGTACTCAACCGGTGAGGATCCCAAAATAAATATATATATATATTTTTTTTTTAAATTTTACGCTTCAACAGGACAAGATGCCCAATAACAGAAGAGAAGCAGCCAGACTTGAGTAAATTTCATAGATGAATTATTGTGGTCTCAGCGGGAATCAAACCCGGAACCCTACAGTCGATGTCACGCCCACTGGGCTACGAGGGACGCCTTTAAATAGTAAATTTCAAATCAAATAATTAGGTCTTCGTTTATGCCCTATTGTGGGGCTTCTTGTGATTCTGCCAGTAGGTGGAAGATTTGGGGAAATACATAATTTTAATCGACGTGTTGATAATGTGTTTGTGTGGGTAAATTTGACGTGAGGTACCTACAATAATTTACCTCCTAAAATCTTAAATTCAACAAGTATGTATACACTGCTGGACTAAGGTAGTGGGTATGTTTGTGAAATGCCACGCTTTGTTCCAGTTCTTCAGCTCTTCATGCTGCAGCCGGCGGTGGTCCGTCAGGAGTCCGACCCCCCTTCGCTCAAGGCTCTGATCATGGATCCCTACATCATCATAGCGGCTGGTGAGTTCACCTTTCGAATACCTACCATATCTGATACGGTATTGTTCACCGTTCTACTCTAGTAAGCTAAAACTTGTTGTTAAAAAGTGTTAAAAGACACTGCTCTCTTATGAGCCTCTCTGTACATACGACTCACATACAGGATTAGAGAACATTCCAGTTAGAGTTCGAACACTTCCGAAGTGTACACTTCGGAAGTATAAGTAAGGTTGTGTAGAACCGATAATAAAATATTTTGTTTTTTGCCTACCTAATCTTTCCATTGATACAGAAATCTTCCCGGAAACATAGAGGTTGTCAAAAAATAATCTAATATATAAGAGTGGTTCAGGAGAGGTCGGATGCTTGAGACAAATCTGATGATTTTCACGAATAACGTTACGAAAGAACTGAATGCGGGTCATCAGGTAAATTGTTCATATGATGATTTCGTCAGGGACTTTGATATAGTCAACCATTAAGTATGTATTATTGAAAAGGCTGTGTGAGATTGGTTTCTCGGACGGTATGCCAAAATTAATGGCAAGCTAGCAATTCTCTTATTTATCTATTCGCATTAGAGTGTTTCGTTACTTTCTCGAGTGCACCACAAGGCTCCAACCTGAGTCCACTGCTGTTTTATATTTCCATTAATAAAATAATGTTAAAGATGTAATTTCAAAATAGCGCTTCTTGTTATTTACGGATGACTTAAAGCTTTTCTTAAAGGCGGTAACCTTGAACGATTTTCATCTTCTCTAAGCAGATATATCAAATATACGTGAATGGGGAAGGTGAAACAAACTTATGTTTAATATTTCCATGTATCCGGTTATTCACTAGGGCGCAAAAACACTTTTCTACTAAAAAATAACACGAACGTCGAATGTTAAGGATCTCGGCGTTGGATTTATTAGATTAGGACGTGGCATTAGATCTCCATTCTACCAGGGTTTTTGAAAATATCCGCGTAATGAGACCATTTAAAACTCTTTGGTGTGAAATAGATTCGAGAGTGGCTCAATGATTTGGGGGCCACATGATCTTAAGTACTCTCTTATATATAGAAAGTACAAAAGAAGTTTCTCAGACATCCCTACATGAGAAAGTAAGGGCATTATTCTTGACTTTGACCACCCGAGTTTCTCCGGGGTATGCAAGGCTACAATAGTTTATAGACTAGAAAGAATTTGTATTTTATGACAAATTTTTATCGTTTGTTGCACGGTATGATCAATAATCGTGAAATTATGCAGTGCATTGATTTGTATATTCCTGATGCAGCGTGGGCATAGATTGTTTCACATTCTAATACACAGAATATGTTGGTGGTTATGCCAACGAAAGCCATCGCCTTTCTGAATAATATTGCTTTGAATATTGATGTGTTCCATAAGGGAATTTTTACAATATCTTTGATAAGGATTCTCCTACATCTTTGGTAAGGATCATTTTATTTGTATAGGTACTACACAATTAAATTTTATAACCTGTACGAATCAAATGAAAGTTTTTTATCTACATTGTAACAGATGTGGTTGTGTGTGTGTTTGGTAAATTGGCTATTGTAGTTGTGCAGAAGATGAATGATGCTGAAGGTGCGTGTTGTGTATTATGAGATCATGTCCATCTGTAAGGGACATGAATCTCGATAGTCACGTGCGGCGCTGAAAGCATACTAGCAAGCTAAGACAGGACAGATGGAGGGAGATTCAGGATGGCCAAAAATACTCACATTTTAATATTTTTTTAAAGAAATTAAAATACAACGTTGTTTTCTTCTCACTATAACACTTTAATTAAAAAGTTTGAATTATAACGTTTTCGACGCTTACTGCGCCATCTTCAGTAATAAACTAAAATCTTAAGACACTTTTGTCTGGTGTGGGAATGGAGTGGTGGGAAGGAGTTCATTTGCAGGGCGGGGCTAATATGGACAAGAGGGGGATGTAATATAGGGTGTTTGAATGTTGAATGTTTTGTTAAAATTGATTTCTAAAATGTCTAGCTGTCTTCCTTTTCTGCATGTATGGGGTACCTCTATGTTGTCATGGATGAATCGATGACCTTCTGATCTTGCATGGTCAGCCATCTCCGAGTTTATGCTAAAGTTCTTTATTCTCACATTTTAGTTGGTCAATTTATTGGCGCGAAACAGATTACAGTTATGAAGTGTGGAGTACATTACTGGCGTGTGGCGTAGTGCCACTAGTGCGTAGACTACGGCGGACGGCGAAAGAGTGGTGGTGGCACCGGTGCGCGGCCGGCTCACGGGCGGCCGGTACCTCGTCGGTCACATCGGCCTTCTAACTGGTCGATTGATCCGATTGGCCCCTATCAAGCTTCTGATTGGTCGTTATGGTCGATGCGAGCGGCTTGAAACCACAGCGGGCCTCGACCCGCCATATATAGTTATATCTATATCAAATAATTTGAATTATATCGTTCTAGGCGCCATCACTTTCGCCAACATGGGCATCGCCATGCTGGAGCCGTCCCTGCCCATCTGGATGATGGACACGATGGGCGCCGGCCGCTGGAAGCAGGGAGTCACCTTTCTGCCCGCCAGCATCAGCTACCTCATAGGCAACTACACACATTACTAACTACCGCCTTCACTGCGGTGAAAGAAATATTCGCACAAACTAAGTCGGTTCTCCAGATTTCCTTCAACGTCTATGGTTCCATACCCCAAATCGTAATAGCAGACAGTCATCTACTTTTCATCTTCCTCTTTACAAGACCAACCCTAAACAAAACTCATTCATCATCATCTATAGATCCACAAACTCATTTAACGTAAATTACAACCACATAGACATTTTTAACTCGACTATTCTGGATATTAAACGATAATTGTAATAACTTTATAACCGCATATATTTACTAACTATTTGAGTTAATTTATATTCTCATATACTTCCAAATTTCTTTCCTTTATCCAAATCCTACAACCCACTCCGCTCCTCCACCTCCCCCTATCGATATATAATAGAAGTATAAATTTTCATAATGTTACACTTTGCTAATATCTTTAATAATTAATTTTAAGTGGAAAGTTTATAATTGCCATAATTTACTATTTTTGTATGTTAATTTAAGATTCGCAGTTCACTTTTCCTATAAATAAATAAATAAATAAGCCCTACGCTGGGTTAAGTTGATTAACAAAAATATCAATATTTATTTTTATTTTCAGGTACAAACCTGTTCGGTCCTCTGGGCCACAGGATGGGCCGCTGGCTTGCCGCCTGCCTGGGCCTGGTCATCATCGGAGTCTGCCTCATCTTGGTGAGTTCTCTTGGTTCGGAACTGATTCCATTTCTCAAACTGGCTGCAATGCAGCAGCAGGACACGGCGCAGCGTGACCTACCATAAACCCAGCGCCGTTCTACGAGCTGAAGCCCCCGTATCAGTCCCTCACTTTTACCACATAGGTTGGCATTATTTTAATTCTTAAGAGGTCTCCTTGTTGCGCCGCACGCGAGGAAGAGCATCTGTGCTGCGTTGTGAGGAGATCGCACAAACCACGTCACTGCCTCTGGGGTGTAACGAGGGAATAATTTAGTAGCAGAATATTTATTTATTTATCTTAATAATTTAGTTCCACACATAATTTTGTGTGGGCATGATTTCAATACGTGATTTCATGATTTCACTTGGACATGTTGCATTCCATCTAATCATTTAAAAGTTTTTATAATATAATTTTTTCACTTCAGTTTAAACCTCCTTATATTCTACATGTTTTGAATTTCATTTGGCAAGCTATCGAAGATTTTTATACCTTAATACATCGTACAATTTCGTGAGGTGTTTTTCTTTTCCTTAGGTAGTCTTATGTTGTCGCTTCCTCTCTTGTATTGTAGGAATGAAAATCCTTATTCATCTTCATCCTGTCATCAAAGTATTTGGGTATTAATCCATGTTTAATTTTAAATATTTGGACCATTACATTATATAATATTCTTTGATTTACAGTTTCCAGTCCTAGGGCATTCAACATTTTTGTTATTTTAGTTCTCCTATTACACTTCAGTATTATGCGCATCGCTCTGTTTTGTACTATTTGTTTCTTAAGCATTCCTTCGTTGTTTATAAATAATATATGTGTGGGATATATATACCATAAACTCTTGTATTGCAGATCCCGCTGGCCACCTCCATCAACCACCTGATCGTCCCCAACGCCGGGCTCGGCTTCGCCATCGGCATGGTGGACTCCTCCATGATGCCGGAGCTGGGCTACCTGGTGGACATCCGCCACAGCGCGGTTTACGGCTCGGTCTACGCCATCGGGGACATCGCCTTCTGTCTAGGGTTCGCAGTTGGTGAGCACTTTCTCACTTTACGCTTGGTTTATGGGACTAATTTCGTTAACTCTTAAAGGACTGTGCTAAAAAATACCTTCGGGAACGGTGGTGTAACACAGCGCAAACTAATTAAAAATCGGCATAGTTTTTAATATGTGATAAAATATACATGTATACAATATAGATAAGACTTTTTAAAGGTCCCTTTATGTATTTATGTAAGGTAAACATACATATTTGCATTATTTTAGTAAGTTATCGTACAATCATGGCATATCGAATTTGCGTGCGCTTCCGCTGACGTATCATTAGCAACTGAATTCAACAACGCGGTTGCCAGGTAGCGTTAGTCGCCTGCACTCCGCCTTTGTCTAACACGTGTTACGCGACTCTACCGTATTCTTTCGATATTGTTTTCGCTTTCACCGAAACTCATGCAACCGCCATCTCTATTCTACATGAAATATGTGGTATTGTTGTGCTCTTTTTTGCTCGATTTAACTGCTATGTGCAATATTCTGCTCTCTTTTACACACTGGCCGAAAGCACGAGAGAAATGACAATATTTTTTAATTAAAAAATCCGTACATTTTTTACAGTTTAATTTAGTCATTTTGGTGTGAAATTGTCTTTTCGATGATTACAAAAAATGTGACGTTTTAGTTTTCGTAAATAAGGTAGATATTTCATATTTTCTATGACAGGTAGACCTACGTTACATCACCGACACACAGGAATTAATTCGATGAGGAAACAGTTCACGTTTTTACTAATTGTATTCGGCACATTCAACTTTGACATTAGACTTCCATTCCGACCTGCATGACAGAAGTACCTCTTTTCCCTTCCAACTTATCATACCGATAATAGAAAATCCTCTCCCATCCCACGCATATGCTCAAATCATAATTACCTCTTGAGTTCAATAAATATTTTTAATAGTAAATATGAAGAGTTGGGGAGGATGGGTGAATTGCGGACGCTGAAGCGAAATAACGTACAAAACCTATACGTGCATATACTTAAATCATAATTACCTCTTGAGTTCAATAGATATTTTTAATAGTAAATATGAAGAGAAGGGGAGGATGGGTGAATTGCGGACGCTGAAGCGAAATAACGTACAAAACCTATACTATTAGAAACAATCAGCCTGACTTTATTTATTATGAAACTATAGTTATTCACCTACAAAACCAACATTGATTATTTTATGAGATCAATCAACAACTATATATTTTTAATCAAAAACAAAACCCTGTCTGTCCGTAATTACCCGTAGCTCTTAGGGTAAATACGGACGAGTGTTGGGTTAATTACGGACAGCATGGGGTATTTACGGACGAGGTCCCACACCATTCACACAAGTCACAAATAAAGTCTCTTTAAGAAGTCCCAGCAGCGCATTTCTCAAGAGCCCAATTCTAAGATTTTAAACACACAATCCAGCCTTCTCTGGGGCGGTCACGATACTTTTTCTGACAAAAAATGCAAAAATATTCATCATTCTCTTATTCAAAAAATTTTAAATTTCTCAACTTTTAATCATTTTTCTTTAGTATTTTTTTGGTTTCTTTTGTAGTTCTTTCTCTTCTTGTTTCAGATTCTTTATTTTTCTTTCTAGTTTCTTTTGTTCTTTTTCTTCTAGGTAAACTGTTTCCGGTGTGCTGGTAAAAATGAATTATTTTTTTTGAACCCACCATTTGTTACGATTAGGTTATAGAGTTGATACCTTTACTATGTCAATAAATGGTATTGAGGAAGACTGGCTAGTTTGACTCGTCATATTTTGGCTTAAATCGGCATCGTTGATAACATCACCTGCGATAATTCATTAACACGTTTTATTTATTTTGAATATTCCATGTTAGCAACGTTTCTAAAGGGTTGATATGCCTCTTAAGATCTTCTTTGACTTGAAATACTATCATTGGCTGCATCACAGATAACTTGAGATTCATTTTGGGCTCTCTTTGGCTTGAATTATCAAAGTTGGTGTTTTTGGTGTCAAGTGGAGTTGCTGGTTCAATAATATAACCAGTACTAGCAAAACGGGATTATCAGTCAGGTAAGTATTATTACCCCAAAGAAGGCTTTACACGATTTTAAAATGAACTTGAGCAGTTAATTTTCTCGAGTTTCATTAAAAACTGACTTTTTAACACACATTTGAATAGTAGTAATAAAGCCCTTTTTCACTTGGTTAAGAAGTATAGCCATGGGAATCTCTTCCACCTGACGAAAATTTGTATTTTTATCCTCTATTTCTTGTACAGCTCTTTGTAAGGTTTCAATGATGTATGCTCGTTTTTTTTCGAATATATTTTCGAGACATCTGAAAATGTGCAATAAATTGGTTTAGGTTTTGACAAATAATCGGGTCAGGGGTAATTGCGGACGCCCGTATTTACCCCAGGGAGCTTGTCCGCAATAGACCCAACGAGTTTAAAAAATAACAACGACAATTATTTGTTGGTTAACAAAATTTATCATCGAAAGTTATTGTGTAATTTATTCTCCATTAACGAGGTAATCGATAGAAAATATCACTTTTTATTGTCACTTACTTCATAGACATAGCACTCAAAATAGTAAACACTAAAAATTAGATCAAAATTCAAAAAATTGTTTGATTTTATTTATCTTGAAAACTGTGCGCAGCTTTCTTTCGTGAATGTTTGCTCGGCACTAAAGATGGCGGAAAGTAACACGCGGTCGTGGCGGCCGGGCGCGGAAGTAAGGGATCGAGTAGATATCTGCTAGTCCGTATTTACCCCGCGTCCGCAATCACCCCATCGTCCCCTATCGTCATATGGTTAGACAGATACTAGAAACTCGTCCCCCTCCCTGACCATGTGAATTATATGCATTACGAACCCTTTTATATTTATGATAAAGTTAAATTAAGAATAATCACTTAAATGAAACTGGGAAATTGTTTGACCTATCAATCAAATTAAATTGATTTGTCTATAAATTATGTCTATCTGTGTCGTCCTTTAATTGTGGGAGACATTTAACTATTTTTTTTATATTTTATCCTACCAAGAAATTATTTCTTCTTTTGGATGACCGAATAAAATAAAATTAAATTAGACCTCGGAATAAAATGTTGAATCCAGTATATTAGGGTTATGTTGAATTGATATTTCTAATATCTTTGGATAACTTTGGTTTAGAAAAAAACTGTTGGACAAAAATAACTAACAACATTAATATTTTATTGATTATGATAAACAAAATTAGGTTGTTAAACAATACAGTCCTAAATGAAGCGAATTAATAATACCTATTAAGGAAAAATAAAAATAAAATCAGCTGTTCATTTGTCATGTACTTTGCAACCTTAACGCTGTTTTATGCGATGTACGGGGATATTTTGAAAACATTAATAACCTCGCTGGACTATATTCCTGCCTTGATTATGAGTCGGAAATGTTGAAGCAACCATGACATAATGTCATCAATATGGAGTTATGCAATATCACAGTTTGCATTTTTTTTTTAATATTTCTGTCTTATTTTTTACAGAACGTCGAACTATTATTACAGCAACTTACATCGATTACGAAAAATTCATTTGTTAAGTTATACTAGTTACATAAAATGATAAAAACCCTGCAGAAATTCCAATTGGAATGTTTTCCAATTGGATTTCGAATGTTTTTATAATTTTACTCAACTTGAATTAAAGTGAATGAATTTTTCATATTCGATATGAGTAACTGCAATGATAGTCCAACGTTTTACAAAAAAAATAGTCAGAAATACTGAAAAAAATGCAAACTTTGACGTCGCATATCTCCATAAATATTGATATTATATCATGGTTGCTTGAACATTTTCGACTCATAATCTAGGCAGGAATATAGTCCTACGAGGTTGTTAATGTTTTCCAAATAACCCTGTATATTCACATATTGGCTCACAATCATCTGCTGTCATCACTTTTGTATACTTGAAATAACATTGCAAAATATACAAAATGATGTAATATCCTGTCAGGACCCGCCATGTCCGGCACGCTGGTGAACACCATAGGCTTCGAGTGGATGCTGTTCGGGATCGCCATGCTCAACTTCCTGTACGCCCCTCTGCTCTTCCTGCTCCGGGCCCCGCCCACCAAGGAAGAGAAAAAGGTACCTCATTACCTTATATAACCTTTCCATCCTTCAAAATCAATGTCGTCGCAGATTCCGCACATGAATCATGCACACAACAACACATGACTCCAACACATTATTGCCACGTAATATAAACACAGAGAACCCTGCTTTCGACACGGTATTACAAGCCAATACTTAATCACAATATCAACACTTACAACATCACCCCCCCTGCGCCATCGTCGCAGAAACACCCATCCCCTATTTTTCTTTTAACACGTGAAGGAAAGAAATCACTTCACAATGCAACAGGAGGAAATAGCGAGGGGTCCACTAGTAACGGTACTCTGATCGACGTGAGATCAAGTCAGCCCTTATGATGGACCCTGCAATGGGATTCGAAATGTCAGCCATAAAGTTCGTTAAAAACAAGGCATTGTACCCCAGAAAATGCAAACCAGAAAAAATCACTTTTTTCACACACATCTACTAATTTTTTCATCCATAGAGTTCAAATATTAAATTTGTTTATTTGTTTGTATATTTTTATTTAGTAGGGTATGCATTTTTACATCTAGTAATTAAACATAAATTAACATAGCAATTAAACATAAAGATACCCAAAACATATATTAACATAATCCTAAGTAGGTAGAAACACATTTTCACATCTGACATAAAGATGACTTTTTAAAGATCATGAAACAACATAACACGATCACAAATTAAACTTATTTTCACATATTTTGCACTTAACCTACGAAAAATAGTAAGACTATTTACTTCTTTCATACTTGCTGGAGTTCATGGAACAACTTGAAACCTAATCTAAGAGTTCAAATATTAAATTTGTTTGTTTGTATATTTTTATTAAGTGTTAAAAAGGTATGCATTTTTACATCTACTAATTAAACATAAATTAACATAGCAATTAAACATAAAGATACCCAAAACATATATTAACATAAGTAATCATAAGTAGGTAGAAACACATTTTCACATCTGATAGAAAATAAAAAAGACTTTTTAAAGAACATGAAACAACATAACACGATCACAAATTAAACTTTTTTTACATATTTTGCACTTAACCTACGAAAAGTAGAGAGACTATTTACTTCTTTCATACTTGCTGGAGTTCATGGAACAACTTGAAACCTTTATTTAATTTAAGCCAATATTGGGGTGACAATCATCAAATAACGGTATTGTTAGATGTTGTTATATTTCAGAATAGGTCAGAATGTGTATTAATTTTAATTTAAATTTGTCTTGTATGTCAAAAGGGCGTTAGTAATTATTTAGAAATTTACAGGAGAGCAAAACAATGTTTCGTCAATCTGATTTTGTTAATATGTTATTTGTTTTGGATTAAGAAATATGAAAATCAGATTAACAGGTTAAGCTAGACCGCATTCAAACGAACGTGGGCAAAAAATGTGCATTATTGCGATACAAAAAATGAAACCAAAAGTTTTTCTAGTAAGTAAGTAACCTTTTTTAAACTAAAAAATATATATAAATATTTGGAACATCATATTGAGGCTTGTAATACGGGCTTGCCAGGCAACTTTCCCCCGTTTTCTTCTTACCAGACAAAGCTAGGGAATGGTCTTTTGATTGTGGTCCACCTATAACAGAACTTTATTGTCTTTTATCCGATATTATTTACTGACTAATTTGAAATTGGAATTGAAAATGACTAAAGACCTGATAGACACGGGTTTTTATTGTGGTTGATTTCGCTGACAAGACCTGTCGTTGTTCTAGTCGCTGATCGTCGGTGACAAGTCCTCCGTCCGCTACGTCAGCTACCAGAACGAGGAGGACGAATAGCCCAAACCTCCCGCCATATTGATCTACTAAGAGTCCTGCGGAGACTGTCCGAGTCCGACTGTACCCAGCATCGCTTCAAACCACGCGCTTGTCTGACAAAATTGTTTCCCAAGCATTTTATATGATTTTTGCGAATATCCGGGGAAGTATTTCAAAACTATATCCGGCGAAATATTATTCATGCGGCAGTATCAGGAGAAATATTTTTTTTTCATATTAATGTATCCGGCCAAATTTCATCGTAAGATATTTTTTTTCTAATCGATGTGCTTGCGTTATTTTTAAGCTGAAAACAAAAAAAAATGTACTTAATGAAGAAAAAAGAATCGGCATTTTGGCAAGAGAATCACCTCGAGGTAGTACGCCTTAAAAGTATTCTTTTGTATTGAAATTACGCTTCTAAGTCGTACCTCAACCTTTAAATCATAAGTATTGACTCTAAATACGGTCCTACATAATGTTGATATGGTATTTGAGATGTCACTTATGTTGTTGTAACAAAACTCGAGATGCTCATTCTCCTTTTGCGGATACGGCTTGTTTTATGTTTTTATTTTCTTCAGCTATATAAAACAAATATCCTGTCTTTATACGGACGCTACTACAACGGACTAGGGTATCAATGTGGCGAAACGATACAAAGCTTTTCAAAACCATGACGCAAAATTTGAAAGGGCGAATTTCGGAATATTATAATATCACACCAATCAAATCATTTCTGATTGGAAATGCAAATGTGTGGGAAGGAAGAAGTGCGCGAAAGGCAGACGCGAGGAAGACCTGGTAGAATGGGTCTGCCTGAATTTATTTTATGATTTGTTGGCCAGTGTGGGGAGCGTGGAGCTAGCCCAGCCTGTATTAACCGGAATCCGTGTGAAGCAATATCGAATGTATCATAAGAGCTTAAAATTTTCGCTGAAAAAATGATATATCCGCTAAAGTATTTTGTGTACTTATAAAATGTTATATCCGCTGAAATATTTCGTGTACTTATAAAGGGATCGAGCGCATATTGTAAACAAGTACGATTCAGATAAAATAAAAACACATTATTTATTTAGATTAGTGATATAAATAATAATTTAATAGATTTTACGACAGAATCAGAGTAATTATGAGCTTCGGGATGATATTTTACTGTAATTAAAGCGAACGATGTCACGGCCTACTTTGAAAGAAAATTGCTAAAAAATACTAAAAAGCTAATTTTCAAGCATTATCGCATCATTTATCACCAATGGTAAAAAATATATAAATCGCTACGTATCTTTAAAATGTGTACCTATATTTATTTGTAAAAATATGCCAACTGTCACAATTGTATGTGCCAACATATAAATATTGCCTTGTGAGAGTTGACACCATATTTTTATAACGACGGCAAAATAAATTTACAAATGTCTGTTTCCATAAAAATTTAGAAATCTACTAAGACATATCTTAAATATGTATCCATATCTTCTGTCAGAATTATTTCATTTCAATTCGATTTTTTAAAAACCACAGGGTGTTTCATTGAATAATTTTTAATTGACTTAAAATATTCGGAAAATATAATTTTAATGCAGATTTTTTTTCTCATTGTAACCATCATTAACATCGTCCCTTTAGGGGTAAAATTAAAACTCACTAAGTGACATTTGGGTAGTCTTGAGATAATGATGTTTGAACATTCAACGTGTGATTTTAAAATGATTGAAATGTTAAAAATACGAGTTTTACCACTAAATAACTCTTAATAGACACAGAACACTTAGGTACTGATTTTTACCTGGAAGGAATATGAATACGAAAAAATGAATTTATATCTTATTTTGGCCAATATTTCAGTTAGTGAGTTTAACATCTAGAGGGACGATATGACATATATAGTGACATATTTTACAATATATCACAATAAGAGAGTTGGAGTTACTTTGGAGGACTTACTTTATAGTATCAAACCTGAAATATTTCCTCTTCTTCTAGGTACTCTACTCGTATAGTACGCTCAGTCTGCAATTAATCTTTCTGTTTAATTAACCTGGAGTAAAACACTTGCCCGTGCAATTTACTCCACCTGAAAACCCATCGCTGCATTCCCAGGCGGGATACACAAAAGTAGATAAAAGGGTTTGGATATTAAGATATTTAAGTTCGGCGATTCCGGCAGATACAGACATTGTTAAATAGTAGCCGTAGTATAAAATTCCGATTTGTTATTATAACTTAATTGACATGATTATTTATAGAGCTGCAAAGCATCTGGCGGAAGAAATGGCCCGCAAAAATCGTCTGAAAATCATTAATAGGAGTGTACGTATTGTTCCTTTAAACATATTAAAAAATCAGCTTTGACATTTTTACATTTTATTACACTTTTTTTGTACCTGTATTATTTGTCAAATTCCCCCGGGTTGAAATGTCATAATATCCAAACCTTCTCACATATTACAGTGTACATCTATGGAAAATATTTCAGGTTTGATACTATAAAGTCGGTCGCTGGCTCTTAGACTATAAGTTTTGACCAATGACAGAATTTATGATATCTCGAACACTTAATAATTTGTATGACAATATGAGAAGTTTACACAGGTGTAGGTACTATGACAATATAATTTGTTGACGACAATATGCCACGGAATAATGTGGATTTTATACAAAATAAATTTACAAGAATTTAGTGATACTTATGCGCGGATGGAATGGAAGAGACAGAAAAATATTATTTTGCAAAGAGATTTAACAATGAGATTTGAATACATTTTAAGTGAAAATTCTCTGATAACGTTACATCACCCTCCATTGTAACAGATTTGATGTGGAGGGTTACACATTGCACTCATGCGCACATGCACCACTCATCAATATTTTTGTGTCTCATAAAAATGTACTTTAACCTAATATTAAGATCACCCTGTGAATAACTCACTCAAGTTTAAATATATTTTTTAATATTATTTACTTACTGACTAATGTTTGTATTCAAATTATATTTACAAAAAAACATTTTATTTTGAATTAGGTGTGATTTGAGAATTTGCTGTCTGAATGGCTGCAAATGGCAAATATCTCATTATTTATTTATTTATTTGCATACTTGGATTTCCAAGTTTTGAGCTATTTGCTCGTAATTCTCCTGAACAACCTTATGGCTGTGGGATTCTCGCTAGAGTTCGCAGTCGTTTTCTGGAGAGAACGATGCGAACTCTAGTGGAACTCTAGAAAAATGTTTGCATACACCACAGTTCTGGACAACTTTTTTTTCATTCACTATAATTTTGAAATTATATGTATCTGCATAATTGTCTATAACAAAATTTGTAATCAATATAAATTATAACCTCTTTCAAATTGCGACAAGATTAAAAATGTTAAAATTAACCTTGAACTGCTGGCATCAGGAATATTTTTGATAAGTACCTACTGAAATATTAATTGAAATCTTGATGAAGACGGAAAAATGTGAATAGATATCGTCATACACTTAAAGGTGTCTTTAAAAAATTAAAAAATCAATCACAAGTTTTGGAGTTCAATATTTTTTAATTCAAAACAGTACTATCGTTTCGACAGATTATGCCATTAAACATAGAAATTTTTTGTATATAAACTCACTAAAATTTTCTATGTGTATCAGTTGATAATGGCATAATCTGCCGAAACGGTCATCCTGTTTTGTATAAAAAATGTTGAACTTTAAAAATCGTGTTAGTTTTTTAATTTTCAAAAATCAAAATGGAGTTCTTCAGAATAAATAACGTCAATTTACAAAAAAATAAAAATACTCAAAGATGTCATCATCAGCAGCGGGGTATAGTAGCATCGTTTCTCGTTTTTCTCTTGATATCTAGGATTTCCACGTCGTGTTTTATCGGGACTATATAACGTGCAAAAGCTCTCATATCTATATAATTAATATGCCTTAGTATATCATAAATATTTATCATTACTGACATATTTCTGTTTGTTTAATTTTTTTTTTCTTTCTTTCTATATAATTAATATGCCTTAGTACATCATAAATATTTATCATTACTGACATAATTCTGTTTGTTTAAATTTTTTATTCTTTCTTTCTATATAATTAATATGCCTTAGCATATCATAAATATTTATCATAACTGACATATTTCTGTTTGTTTAATTTTTTATTCTTTCTTTCTATATAATTAATATGCCTAAGTATATCATAAATGTTTATCATTACTGACATATTTCTGTTTGTTTAAATTTTTTTATTCTTTCTTTCTATATAATTAATACGCCTTAGTATACCAGAAATGTTTATCATTACTGACATATTTCTGTTTGCTTAAATTTTTTTATTCTTTCTTTCTATATATTTAATATGCCTTAGTATATCATAAATATTTATCATTACTGACATATTTCTGTTTGTTTAATTTTTTATTCTTTCTTTCTATATAAGTAATATGCCTTAGTATATCATAAATATTTATCATTACTGATATTTATCTAAATGTGGAGACCTGTAATTGGCCATCTATATTGTATCAATGTTTTCTATGCTTTTTTTTTTTTTGTGCTGTTGGTCTTCCATAAACATTAAATAAATAAATAAATAAATATCGGTCATACTCGTCACCACCACCAGATTAGCATTTACAATGCACTGCAGCGAAACATGTTATCAATAAAAACCACGCTGCTGTCAATAAAAATCATTCACCGTGCAGAAATAATTGCAGAAGCCAAATTACCACATTTCCTCTTTCCGCCAGACTGGATCCGCATCGGCGAGTCCCGGTCATGCAGGAACTCTACACAGGTCCATCGCTATGGTGCTCTTCCAGGACTTTGTAGGCCTGAAGAGGCTCGTGTGATAACCTAGAGCTGACGCAAATTGTCGTTGAAAAAATTTTGAGAATCTTTTTTGAACTTCCAATTTAGGCAACAGATCAAATTATGACTGTCCAAATCTTGGCTGCGTACAGATAAAATTAACGTGATTTTTAAAAATGTATTATTGGGGGAATTGACGAATTATAATGTAGACACGTTATTCCCGTAGTAGCCGGCTTTCATATGTAGCAAATATTGCATTGAAAGAGACAACAGATCACGGCACACTTATTTCGCAAACGCTCTGCGTGTAGACAGGAAAATCAGGTAGTTTGAAGTCACGGTGACTAAAATAACATACTCTTTCGTACAATAGTGTATGATACTCTTTTTCTTTTTCCCCGGGACGTTTTTATTAGGCGTAGCTTCGCGTCCGATCACAAAGAAGGTCCGTTCGATAACGAATGCAAGTAAGGCAATTACCCTACTTTTGAGTTGCCAAGACTTCACGCTTGTAACGTATCTACAGTTTATTATATCATTGATTGGGGGTATCAAAATAATGCGATGCCAGCAGTACAAGGTTACCTTGATATCGGAAACACTGTTAAGATCTATAATACCTCCCATGTACAGTTGAATCTATATAAAATGATTATTTAAGAAATAGATATATGTACCAGATAATATGAATATTTTGTGAAACGCTTTCTTTTGAAGGTCTGCGTTGTGCGGAGCTGATGTTAACTTGGAATTTAGGATAACGGCTTTTTAAAGCTTTTTATTGTGGCTGTAAATGTGTGATCTTTAAGATGAAATTCAAACGGGGGATCAGATCTGGAGAACTAAATACTTAACTTATCTGTAAAAAATAATCATTGAAAAATATCCGTAGTTATTTCAAATCAGAATAGAAATATAAATATACTACTTATATGACTAATCACTATGTTCCACTATGGGTAAAAAAAATTTCACCGCGGTTGAATTGTAAAGCTTCAACCAGTGAACATTCTATAAATCAAAATATCAAAATAATATTTAGCTATAATAATATTAACGACCAATGAAAACAAGGCATTAGATTATAATTATATTTTACCTATAGTTAATTATGTTACGATATACATATTATATTAATTTAGATAAAAAAAATATTTCTTGTACTGTATTGGAAATGTCTTTATTATGTGGAGAAATATTTACACTGTGTAGAGACTTGTACTCAGCTCTATGTCTAGATTAGCCTAAACTACACGTAGTCAGTAAACACCATAATATTAAAGGTGCATTATTTTGAATGGGATAATCTGTGAACGAGATGACACAGCAAAAGTGTTTAAGTGGGATCAGCGAGAGACTAGCGTGTCGTGTTCAGTACTCGTATAAACTGGAAGATTCTCTTCCCTTTCAATTTACAGTAGTGATGCGCGCGTGAAAGTGAATAATTCATACTCTCACGCGAGACTCCATTTTGTGTATATTTCTTACAAAGCGATCGCGTGATCTGCCATACATGATCTGCGTACTAGTATTGCAAAAGACAGAGCAATGTTATGTAATGTTATGAGATCTGGGAAGAGTTCGTTTAAGAATCAGGTTGACGCATCAAGGGTCAACCATAGAAAACTGTTGCGACAACGTGAAACAAAGCGAGGGCTTTGAATCAGATAATTATTGTATTCATATCGTATAAAAGACGGATTATTGTATTCAAAATAGCGTAGCAGAATAGTAGACTCTAATACATGATTTATATTTAAATTGGAAACTTGACGAAGAATTGCTGAACAAATCAAAATTATTAAGATCCCTCGAGCTCCTGGGCGGAGTGAGGGATCCCTTACTTCATTAAAAAAGGACACAAATAAATATTGTATATACTATCGCTATTTACCATAACAATGTCTTTCTTAAATTTTTTAATTACAAATAACTCTCTGATTTATTCACTATGTACGGAGTTAAAGAGAGTCAAGCTATCTAACTAACTTACTAACACGTTGTATGTCGTTCCATTCATTCATTTGTTCCACATGACCAAACCACCTGAGCGACCTGTATCGTGCTGTTCACTAGGCCAAGACATTATTTTTATCTTCACTTTCATCTTATTCTCGAGCTTTTCGGGAGTGGGCTTTGCATCGAAGTTCCTGCTTCAACGTAGCCTTCATTATACCACGCGCTTTCCCACTTTGTTCTCGTGCATGACGACAGTACATATCCGACGATTCAGAGCCGTGTAGTAAGGCTGACCAGATTAATTCGAACAGATAAAAACGTCGTATGAAATGAGATTAAAAAAATTAGCTACTGTTGCAGACTGCCACGGATGTTCATGAAAAGGTTAATCGTGCATAGTTTATTGTAAATAAATAAAAAAGGACGAGTTTTGAATCGCTTACATTTACCGAATAAAGGCCAACAACGAAATTCAGAATTGCGCGTTGATTTCGGGAGCGGGCCCCGCGTTTTTGGTATCTTTCTCTTTGAAATTTCGTGCTCTACGTACACAGATGTGCTAAATCTTTGAAATTGTGATCGTGGTTCCCTCATGATCGCGACATTTTAATAAAAACGAATAATTTTATAACATTTTCAAATTCCCAGCCTCGGATCTTTTTAAATTTTTGAGATACGCACTTGAAAACATAATCGGTTGTACACATATATATTGTACACACATATACTCTTCTTTAAAATGTCTCTGAGATATAAACTTGTTTATGGACACGTGTACGATTGTAAAGATGTTTTTACGTCAGAAACATGGAAAACGGTTTTCCTTGCAAATTCATCTCTTGTTAGTGTCCTCAAAGATACTGAACACCCGTTTGTTCTATTTCTGTAAGCTTTTAGTAAAACCATCTTGGTCGCTATTAGCGATGACTTCCGCTCCAATCTTCAGCGCGCCTGATTTTTTCTTGAAGCGAGCCCGCTCTGCCTTTCCGTTGCATCCCTACAACTCGCGTCATATCTGAAGTGATTCAATATGCGAATTTTTATTTCACATTTAAATATTCGTAACAACAACGTTACAACTAATACATTACGGTCTACCTCTAATGTCTGCGGAAGGAACATTACACTTACATGCATGTTTTGACACAGAGGGCTTTGTGGCACTCGAATATTTGCAATTCCTGACATTGGCTTGACTCTCTTTTGCTTAACTCCAGCGGGATATTGTTCTAGTGATTTACATTTTAATAAGATTCGTGTTAACTTTATGATTTCCACTGCCATTTTCTGCAACGCATGGTTAATTCGAGGCAACAAAAAGTACATATGTATCACATGTGCATAGAGTATTCGAAAAATAATCTGCCGCGTGAAATATGGGAATATAACCACTGCACTTCCAACTGAACACTAATAAAACGTCAAGATATATTACAATTACTTTTTTATAAATGTAAGTTTATTGTAATGTTCACCAGGCTTACTAAAATTTGATATTAAGAAGGTATAAGCATCAAAATATAAATCAATGCTTTAACTGTAAGACAAAAATAGCTATGAGCACTTATGTGACAATGTCATACAATAATCGATAGAGGTTTGCATATATTTGCAGGCTTTAAATATTTTGTTAGAATTTAAAAGAATTGACGATGATTTCAGGTTCACAATCTACAGATTAATTCTGTCCTTTGCGAAATGGAAGTGGTTGGTCTCCGCGCTAAAGATATACGTTCTCAATTATCGAATGACAGGTGGCGTTGCTATGGTCATGAATAGTTGAAAAATTACAATAACAAAAAAATATTCTATGCACTCACGTGTGACTGAAAGATTAAAAAAATCATTTTGCTATTGCCGTCAAATTGGCATCGCGTTACTAGAACAAAATTCTTAGGTAATATAAATATTAATATTTTGATACATCATTTATTTCATATCTATTTGGACATGTATTTTGTAATTTTTTATATTTTTAATTCTTATCTTATATCTCAAGAATTACTTAATTATGAAATGTGTCACATTTTCCTGCTATATTGTATTCCTATTTTAACATAATATGTTAAGTTGGACGACACTTAGATTTGGTTGCAAAGAACAGGGTGATGGAGAACGAGTTGACCGTAAGATTACTATTTTCCGTAGCTGTACTTAAACCATGATAGAGATTAGTGTATTTTATTGGAATTAATTTAATCTACAGTACACATACAGGTATACTGATATACTGATGTGTATTTAAAAAAGCTGGAAATGGGAACTTAAAATTTGTCTTATGTAATATGTATTTGCAAATCAATATTGCTTTTGTGTGGTGAACTATTTGTATGTTGATTTGCCTCGAAGCTGAACTAAATATATAAAGGTTTTAATTTGATTTGTCGTAAAACTGTTCAGATAGGTACGGCACTGCAGCGTGAAGTGAGAGCGAAAATAACTTTTAAAAATTTTACAAATAATTTTCATTGCTTGTGGGAGGAATACAAACAAAAATTCATAGCGTCACCTTTCCTTGAAAATTAAGCCAAGGTTTGTATGTTTATATATTGTCTAATGTTTGACACATTCGATGTAACCAATACTTGTATTCCAGCTTCGCCGTAATCTATCTTAAAATATTGAATACTAAAAAGATCCTGAAATCTGAACAGTTAAACGATTCCTCACTGTAAAAATGGTTTTGAAATAATGTAACATTACACGAATTTTACTATCGGGCGATGAGTTGAAAAATATCCCCCGCAGAGTTCCACAGGGATCATTTATCGGGACAATTCTACATTTAATCTATATATTTGTCCTAGTTGTATCTGATTTATATTCACAGTAACGAATTCATTTTATTTCAGGTCTTTCAACCAAAAACAAAGTTTTCTGTGATACTCTACATTCTATTAATATTAATATTAATATCCGATCGAAAGCCATAGTTTTAATAGATGCTTGCATCTATTAAAAATATTGCAAAAATACCTACAGAGGATCAAGTGAAATGATAGACCGCAGTGCTTGAGAAGACCAACATCCTAAATGGATGGTAGCAATATGATATACATTATACATACACATGATCTCAATTGACACACCACAGGTCTTAGATCCTCTAATGGCTCACAACTATCCACCTCATCTATGATACCTATTTACCGAATTCTTCTCCACGCCTAAATATCTAGCGTATGTTTTAATTTAAAACATTATTTGAAAACCATTTTTAGTGCTTTTTATTATTAGTATTAGTGCGTATTGTTGTCTATGATACTTTCATGTATGTATGTAGTTGAAAAGCTTCTAACTTTCTGTGGCATGTCTCAAATGGCTGATCGGCGTTTGATTCCTGTTTCATTTACGGGACTAACATCTTCCTCGGATCTGCCTCTGGGGCCAGGTCTCCAGAGAGGTCGGGCCCCGGTGCCGAGTAGGGACTTCTGAAAACTGAATAATAATAACAATATTAACGTTTTGACACTGCTTCTAATTGCGTGAATATCTCTGTAAATATGCTAAATACAGAGTTCACATTTTAGGTATTCCTCCGTGATATATTTATGTATTTAATAAAATAGTAACAATATACAAGAATTTACCGGACATGATAAAATAAAGTGTGAAGGAACTGACGTGTGTTTGTCAAAAGCGGTGCGCGAAGCGCAGTGCGTCGTGCGCATAGCGCTGATATTAGTAGCGGCATGGCAGCTGACCGGGTTAGCGTGTTTTTGATAATGATATTTTTTACATCTGATTCACTTTTAAACAATAATTGATACATTTATTTACTTATCTACACTATTATTTTAATGATTAATGACTTAAATATGGAAAGTAGTCTTCAGGTATACCGAGTGTACAGCATGGAGAGCGCGTTTTAATTTTAGCATCTTTCAGAAAAGATTGATGAAGCAGTCATCCTTTGAAGACCTTCTTGCTTGAAAACAATATACAAATGGTTTTCAGATCCTCAATCAAGAGTCCCTTGATGGTACAGATTCGTTGCATTAATAGTAATTGAAAGGTCAATCACCGATAGAGTGGAATGTCATAACAAGACAAGGTGGCGATAATCATCGAATGTAAATAAAATGTTGTATTACCATTAACCCCTTAATATTTTAAATATATAAAAATTGAAACCGCTTTATTGTGAAGTATGATAACAAGATCGGAAGATCATGGCACACAGTAATAATAATAAGTATACAATGTAATATAGAGATATTATAATACGTAGTTAAAGCCCCGGACACGTGAGACGTAGACTCGAGCAGTGCATGGCAGGCGCGTGTTAGAAGGAATTAAATATTATATGGCGACGGAGGATTGAATAAAAATATGTATACAAATGTATTTTATAGAAAATTTATAGTCTAGTGACGTGACTTCCCTATTAAAGGAAAATCAATTTGAATATGTAAGGGCAAAAAAAAATTAAGTAAGGCAAAAAACTCTTTTTTCTTTTGTTAACGTTGTTGAGAAGACGTTTCCACGGTTCCGTAATGTGAAATGTAATGGTATTTTTTAATTTAATTAATTATATTTTTCAATCCGTAGATCACTACCACTGGTGATTTGTCTTCCACAGGCGCAGTGCGGTGGGGCATAGAAGTATTTCCTCTAAAGTACTCCTCACTCTTTCAACCTCTCTAAAATATGTTTATTTTTCCATTGTACAAGCCACTCAGGATCAACTGATAGTTAAATGTGTCATTTGAAACAGAATTAAACGCTGATATATCAAGGCATGCCACAAGACAGCAGTTCGTGTCGTGCTTATATTATATTATGACTAACCGGAGACAGTTGCGTTTTACCGCCCGACCCGCCTCCCGTTCAGTTGAAGCCGCACTGGCCAACTTCTGTACCGCACGACCATGTTGTATTCTGTGTTCCCACATAACCACATTGTATTTATATCCTGTGTTCTAATAACATAACGACAATGTTATATATTCTGTGTTCTAACATAATCACACTGTTATATATTCTGTGTTCTAACATAACCACACTGTTATATATTCTGTATTCCGAAATAACCACAGTGTATTTATATTCTGTGTTCTAAAATAATCAATTTGTTATATTTTGTGTTCCAATGTAACCACAGTGTATTTGTTTACATTCTGTATTCCAGCGTAATCCTAGTTTTATATTCTGTATTCCAACATAACCACAATGTGTTTATTTATTAATGTCCGTGTTCCGATATGACCACATTGTGTTTATATTATGTTTTCGGATAAGACCACACTGTATTTCTATTCTGTGTTGTAACATAACCCCAATGTGTTTTGTTCTGTGTTCCGACATGTTTTGATCAGTCGGCCCGTATTGTGTTCCTCTGTATCTGTCACCGCCGAGCACAGGAGCTGTGTTCGCCGGAGTGATGACGTGTGTGAGAGATGAATATAATCAACTGATAAATTACGTGTTTAACGAATGAAATAAATAATATATTTATTAATGTTATTTTAAAAATGGTGCAAATAAACATATGTGTAGGTATATGAACAAACTCTGGTTTTATTTATTTACCTAATGGAGTTAAACAACACTAATTCGAATAAACCAATGAAAAAGCAATACAAATAAGGTCTCCCGTTACTGATCCTGATATATTATTTCAAAATGATTTTACGAACTTAGATATGACCAGACCAGCGCATTATCCTATCAGTAAAGTCTCACGGCCAATTCTATACCGAACAGAATGTTAGTAAAACTTAGAAAGGACTTAAAACCATGTAGATCATCTATTCTGTTATAATGTCTAACCACAAAGTTAATGCTTTAAATATTAATAAAGTAAAGTAAAAAGAATTTAAATGTTGGTTTACAAAATATAAAAAACAATAATAGGTACACCGCAAAAGTAAACAGTTCATATAAAAATACAGTAAGTACACAAAAATTTAGGGATTATAAAGCTTGTAGTATAAGCAAAATCAGACAGTGGATCTTAATAATTATTATATTGCAAAATATTTATAAATTAAAAGACAAAAAAAAACATGTAGAAAAAATAAACACAAAAGAAGTCCCCCGAACAATTGAAAAACAATTTTTAAAACTGTAAATTGTGTATTAATATTAAATCTAAGCAAGAAATTATTCAATCAATAAACATTTAAAATTAAGTAAATCATCTGAAAATACCTACATCTGACAGAAAAGAATATACATTAACATGCCTGTGTAAAGGTGAGTTCAATATAACATAATAATAATACATATTTTAATAGCAACATTTCTACACACACAAAAATAATCACAAGTACAAAGGGTTGTATTTGTAGATTTTGTGAACTTTTTGAAAATTACATTTAACATTTTGAATATGACATAATTAATAATTACATAGTATACTTTTACGATAAATTGATAATAAGTAATTTAGTTAAATTAAAATTTAAATCCTTCAGGGTACAATTGCTGAAAATAAAGCAAACTCGAAATTACATTCAACCTAAAACGCCAGATCATAAAAGACCTGCACAAAGTCATCAACACGCCAAACCCGGAAGAATTTATATGCATATAAGTACATATTGAAAAGATAAAGATGCTTTCTGAAACAAAGAACAAATTACCAAAAACCAACATCACCTTGTATCAGAACAGCAACGCACACCCACACCACATATTTATATATATTTGTATATATGTAACATGTTTCACCACATATTATATTTTTGTCTCACCCATACCGGTTTCGAGCCTTATGCGCATGTCCGAGAATTAGCGTCAATTTATATCCAATCAGCGCCGCCACATGGGATAAATAAGAGTCACGACGCTTGCGCACAAGAGATCGAGTGACAGCAATGAGATAAGAGTAGCACTTTCTGCCCCGCGTAGTCCGCGCCACCTCCACTTATGAGCATTAGCAATATAAGAGTATTACATATATGTATAGAATATCCCCGATTGTCTATGGATTTTTTTTTACTTTTATCTGTCTAACATTATCATTTTATATTCTTTGGGATATTTATAAAAGAATACCAGCTCAATTTCATTAATATTTATTAAAAATACTATTTTTGAACACAAGATTTTTGGGGTTGATAGGGCGGTTTTATTAATCCGTCTCCGTCTATCAATAAGTTGCCTTGTCAAGGAAGGTGGAGCGGGAATTTCAAACACTCCGGCGGGTTTATATTGTATACATTTATTACAAAAGAAAAACAGTTACACCTTACGTTCTAAAGCACTATTACTAATTTTATAACTAATCCTAACCTAAACGCCAGCAGTTCGACCGTCACATAAGTCCGTCCTGTCCTTTCACATTCAGTTCAAACAAAAAAAATCACAACACACTAAAACACGTGTCCACTATCAGAGGCCCTCGTGGCCGCCATCTGGATGCCGCGGGTAGCTCGCCGCGTGGTCCAGACCTGGCGCGTCCGGCGGCGGGATCCGCGATCGGCTGGAGGCATCTGGCCGGAGTCTCGGTAACCCGCGGGAAGCGCACGTGGTCCAGGCCGCGGAAGCACGTCGGTCCCCTCCGGTCGCTGCTGGGGCCGAGCTGCAGAAAAGCGTCAGGCCTTCCTCGGGAGCCCGCTGTGGTGAAGCGGCCATCGCCTGGAACCGTCCAGAGCGCTGCAAGCCGCCTTCTCCTCAAGCGACGTTGACGGCGCCGCCCCGTGTTCTTGAATACACGTGGCGGCGGCTCAGGGCCCGCCGCCGAAGGGGCGGCCGCGGGCGAGGGGCCCGAGCTGTTGCGGCGGTGGCGGTCGGAACGAGACCAGCGGGCGTTCTTGGCCCGCCGGTTTCAACTCTCTGTGTATGCGGGGGAGGGGGGTAGCCTCCCCCACCCGCAATGGCACCCTACCAACCCCTGGCGGTGCGGGGTGGCAACCCGTGGTGCCGCGCGAAATTTTAAAATTACCTAAATCTATTTTAAAATAAAACTTATATTATAATTTAAAAAGGACGCGATGCGGAACGTCACATGCAGGTCGCGGACGCATCAGGGTTATATTGTGACCCATTCCGGAACGGGAGTGTTAAATCAGTATAAAATATAAACGCGAACAGAACATTATGCATAGGGCATATTTGTATCGCTTCGGTTTTCTAGCCTCTCGGTGCAGACGAGTTATGGTCAACCATATCTATGGTTGACGGTAGAGGCGAACTGTAGCGAAGGGAAAAATTACATTTCAAAATGAAGGCTACCAAGTGTACACTACATTTGTAGTAAAAACTACATGAAGTGAAGTAATTGTGGTACTACGAAATTGTAGTACTAATGAAGTGAAATAATGAAATAATTGTACTACAAAATTGTAGTACTAGTGAAGTAATTATATTCTTTCCCAAATAAAAGAAATATTTCGGTAAAAAAGGTCAACGGGAAAATTATTTAAGACAAAGACAAAAAAAAAAAGACGATATTTTCTCCAAAGTAACATTTGGCGACCTAAAAAAAAAGATCGCCTACCAGATTTCCTCATTCAATCCCAAAATTTTTCAAACCTTGGGGGAGGGGTTGTTTCAGTTTCCAGAGATTTCTTCGTTCGGTCCCAAAATTTTTTCAAACCGTGTGTCGATTTCCAAAAATTTCTTCATTAATCTTCATCGACTTCCCAAAAATTTCACATAAAAAATGTACAATTTGAAGAATGTGCTCGTACTTTCGATAACTTTGAAGTGTGCATACTTTGTAGTGTTCGCTTTGAAATGAAGTGTACAATTTGAAGTACAGTTGCCGGCAAACTTCTTGAAAATTTTCGGCGTAGTAGGGGAGAGTTTTCGCATGTACCATTCCACCAACGAGACGCAAAATTTGTCTTCTGCGCATTCCCCCACTACGCCAAAAATTTTCAAGAAGTTTTCCGGCAACTGTATATACCTTCAATAACTTTGAGGTGTGCGTAGTTTGTAGTGTGCACTACACTTCAAAAGGTGTGAAGTGTACACTTCAATGTGATGTAGTACAGAGCGGACCCATCACTAGCGAACTGTGAGATGCGAACTATTCGGGTTTCGGGTTTTGTTCAAGCGTGGAGTCATGGACTTGCCCGAGCCTGAGATGGTCTTGTGCCCTGTCTGGACGTGACGAGCCCCTGCGCCAGCAGTAAGTACCTACCTGCTCCTCGACAAGAGGACTCATCGCTACTAAGAGTGCTGATTGGCCAAACTGTTCAGGTTCTTCAGCCGCGACGTTCTCTTCGGCATTAGTGCGTAATGAACACACCTTCACGGAGAATTTTTTTTACACGTAAAGTCGAGTGTTCTGATTTCAAAGTTTCGCAATTTTACCCATATAAATCTGACATCTGCATGTTTTATCTATGACATGAATGACGCCTTACCGTAGACAGCAGATAAATATTGATTGAACGGATGAATTTATCTATGGATTCACCTTGTGTGCAGTAGGTACTACATTAGGCTGCATTACACACACGGTTTTAATTGAACAAGTAATTCCATTAAAACAATAATACAAATAATCAAGAGAAAGCAGATCTGTTAAGTCGTTGATAGTCGATGATAGAACAAGAAATTTAGAAATAGTCCACACCTCAAATGGTTCACGAAGCCTAATCATCTAAATATAATAATTTCTTTGTCTGTCTGCGTAACTTCGTGTAACGTCCGTAATTTCGTTCGAATTTACGACTAAAAAAAACGAGATTAAATGGCCGGAGTTGGGGCATATACATATAGGACTTAGAAAAGACACAAACCATTTTAATATTCCGTGATTTTTCACGGGTGTACGGTTAATTTCTTAGATAAGTAAACGCACGTTTTTAATCGTAATTACAGATTGAAGTCTGCAAAACGTGTGAATGAATTGACAAATTTGTTTTTTCGAAATGTATTGTTAGACCGTGCAAGTGACTGTCAGTAGTGATACGTTTCAACATATCTATGTTTTCTGATTGATGAAAGGGAAAATATATATACAAATGATCTCTTTAACAGTAGCCAAAACATCGGAGGAGTCTTCTTAATAAATTTAATACAATTTTGAATAAAAAATACTCTACTCTTTGAGTAAAAACTCAGCAGTTAAGATAAGTGACACCAAAGTTAACTTTTTTTTTTCAATATTCTGTCGTATCTAAGAATTATTTTTATTCTCACCGCTTTATGGTAATGCAATCTCTAGCCCGACTATTACACGACAAAATGGCTGTATCTTAGTGGACAATAAATTGAGGTTCGCGCCCGAATTTTAGTTTTAGCAGCGGCAGTCACATGTTCAAATCTGCCCCGCAACGGGGGCAGTTTTGAACTAGCATTGAATAAATGAAATTACAAATGATTTACAATGTATTTCGTCAAGATTATAAATGCTGTTTGGTGTGAAATTATATTTTCGTAAAACTTTTTCGTAGTTATCAAAAAATTGAACAACATTATGTTTATTGAAGCTCGTTGCTCTGGACAAACTAGTGTTATCAGGTTTGCGAAGCGAAAGACCTTTTCATAAACCCTTTTAACCATTCTATCCTCGCTTTCCTATTTTTCTGGACATTTCTGGAGCACATAAGCATATTGATATGCTAGTTTTCATGCTTGTTTATAGGTTAGACTATAATTTATTCATATTAGAGATTTTTAAAAGATATTGCTTTAACATCCGTTGTTCATCTTTAGGAAACATTTGAGCGGAGGTGTATTTAGTTGTAAACTCTTCAGATTTAGGTGGTATATTTTCTTTGTATTTTTTAACACGGTAATGCAAGGGTTTGATATTGTAGGTGGCAGCAGCCTACCTCAGTTTCATTTGTTTATTTGTCTAGTAATTACTTGTAGCATAGCAGCATTCACGTCATGTTCGTCTATTTCACTCTCTCTCTTTTTTTGGCAATTCCGAACCATAGTTTCCTAAAAAAAAATATAGTGTATACAACACATATAGCGTATATCATTGAAGGTGACCCACCACATACCCTGGGCTGTTTTATGCGCCGAAGCGTCCATATCAGCCCAACACATTCGCCGCCTGGTTGGCATTATTTTATGCTAAAGCGACCTCTCCGCCCGGCCTTGCGTCCCAGCATAACAAGAAGCAAGACCAGGCGAGTCGGTCGCGCAAAACCTTCAATGTCCCATGCTAAAAGTCTTTATTTTTAAAAGAGGTTTTACAAAATTACAATAAAAGAACATCTATAATCTAAAAAATACAACATAAGAACACCCGAGGAGACATCGCACGGGACAAAAATAAATCAACACCCCTCCTTGGAGGGAAAGGGACAAAACAAAAATAAAAACATGTATCACTTGTGCCAGAAAAGGTAAAACCACCGGTATGACACCGATCAGGAGAGACAACGTAAAATTGACAAAATATGATACAAAACAGAAAGATAACATGGTTGTGCAAATAAAATGGAAAATAACGATAGAAAACACAATGAAATTAACAAGAATGTAAAGAGAAAATAGAAGTAATAAACAGAAAAAGTGAAATTGCAAGATTATTAAAAGAAAACAAAGAAAGACCAATGTAGGGCAGCATGGTCAAGGGTACATCAGGACCACTGAGCAGGACCCCTCAGGATTTCCCAACGGGTCACCCAAATTCCCACGAACACTTTAAAAAGTCTGAAGTTATCCTCACAAACTCACAAGGTCGGCATTTGTAAGACGCCGACCTGTTCCATGTGGCCCATTTATGCCCTCAATCAAAGCTTCTCTTGCATCCCTCATCAAAGAACAGTCCCACAGGATATGTCCCGGAGTCTGGGCCACACGAGCACAGACGCACCAAGGGTGGGTGGAGAGCCCAAGATCATGTAACTTAGATCTGAACTCTCCATGACCCGACAGCAGCTGTACTGTGTGGTGGTTCAGTGTGGGGAAATACCCTTCGGAATCCTTTCTTTCTTTCACCGCCACCCTCGGGAAGAAGCTGTGGGTCCACCTCCCGGTGGTAGCGGCATCCCATCTTTCTTGCCAAACTTCGATCGTGATCCGTCTAATCCTTCTGTCCAACTCCTGTAACCGCTCGTTTTCCAGGCGCCTGAGAGTCCTACCGATGTAGTCAGTTTCCAGACCCCGCCTAAGTTTACGCGCGGGGCGTATAGCGTATATCATTGCGCGATACAAAATGGGGCAGCTTAGAACAACGTTCAAAGGTGCCCCTTCATTTTGTTCCAAAATTTTTAAAGTACCATTGGGGCACAATGGTACTTTTAAAATAACTGTTTTTTTATTTCCAACAAAATGCTCAAAATTACTGTTACTCTTCAATTTATTGCGTTAATTATGGAACATTGTGTTACAATGTTCCATATTAGTTATTCCATGTTAGTTATAAGAAGCTGAAAAACCACTCCATTTATCTCTAAATGAGTTTGTCAGATCTTTACACGTTTATTTCAAAATCTTTAATAAATAATAAAGTAACTTCTTATGGCAATAACGCGTTGTCAAGCGTCAGCGATGATAAGTGATAGTTGTGTAAGTGAATGTTGCCAACACACAACAAATATTTCTACTTCAATTTTATTTCAAATTACTTCATAATCTCATTTGTTCAAATCTGCCCCTGTTCAAAGCTGCCCCCCTCTCCCCTAACTTCTAAACCTTCAAATATCTTAAAAGTCTTTTTCAATTTTCATCCCGATTTAAATTTTTAAATTTGACATGTATCAAAGCGAGTGAATTTTTATTATTCGATACAAGTATCATGA
Organism: Agrypnia vestita; assembly: GCA_016648135.1. Lineage (NCBI taxonomy): Eukaryota > Metazoa > Arthropoda > Insecta > Trichoptera > Phryganeidae > Agrypnia > Agrypnia vestita. The sequence continues at coordinate 59,253 of JADDOH010001846.1, forward strand.
TACTCCAACAGTTAACAAAAGATATGTCAGAAATATTAAAAAAAAACATTTCATTCAAAGTGTGACGAATATTTTCAATTCAAAATTAAATTAATTGGACTCCCCGAAGTTATTACTACTACCTACGGGATACCTTTTATACTTTGTGCATTGGTCTTCTGTGTTCAAAGTTTGGTGAAATTTGATAACAAAGTATACCAAAGAATACCTGAATTCCATTTATTTGATTTTCAATGAAGAAAATATTATCTTTTGTCGAATGACGGAAAATATTCTACTGCAACACACAATCCTACTTAACTGGTTTATGTAGTTAGTGGTGGCTAAAAATGAAGCTATATTCTGAATTTACGCTAAGTATTGCATCACCACTTGCAGTACAATACAAGTCAGTAATACGTGAAGCCATATAGCCATGTAGGTGTGTGAGAAATGAAAATACTGTGTCCAAGACAACTTTATATGTAATTTTGTGCCCGATTTAGTACGGCCAAGTACTGATTATTTAATGTTAGGTCTTGAAGGGTGACTTGGGCTTTCTTAGGATTTCCGGCTGAGTAGCCAGCATCCAATGCCGAAGAGATATTGCAAATATACCAACCTAGATAAGATAAGTGAAAATATTCATCGTGCGCATTATTTTCAGATCGCATATCAATGAACGCCTCTCACGAAGCTTGCACCGAAGACCCAAACAGAAATAAAATCATCAGAAACGACGGCAGATTTGGTTGTTCCGAATGCGGCCTCACATTTAAAACAAAATCCATTCTTAAAGTGCACTCGCGCGCTCATTCTGGACACAAGCCATTCTCGTGCAACTACTGCGGGTTCACGTGCTCGAGGAACTACAACCTGAAGAACCACACGCTCATCCACACCGGAGAGAAACCGTTCGCCTGTAGGCAGTGTAGTTACGTTTGCTCGAAGGCGACGTACTTAAAGAGTCACACGCTCACTCATACGAGGGAAAAACCCTTCTCCTGTGACCAGTGCAGTTACGCGTGCTCGCGCAAGCTTCACTTGAAAGGCCACATGGTGACGCACAGTAGTGAGAAACCGTTCGTTTGCTGCGTGTGCAGCTCCACGTTCGACCGCCAGTCTAATCTGAAGAACCACATGGTCATCCATACGGGGGAAAAGCCGTTCCTCTGCGGAGAGTGTAATTTCTCCTGCTCGCGTAAAGACGGTCTAAAAAAACACATGCTCACGCACATCGGCGAAAAGCCCTTCGCATGTACTCACTGCAATTACGCGTGCTCAAAAAAATCTCAGCTGAGAAACCACAATCTGACACATCTCGAGGACCGGCCGATGATGGAGAAGAACATCGCCTGTGAGGAGTGCAGTTACGTGTGTTCCAGGACTACGTATTTGAAGAGCCACATGCTCACGCACTCGCGGGAGAGGCCGTTCTCTTGCGACCAGTGCGGCTACGCATGCGCCAGGAAGCAGGACTTGAAGAGGCATAAAAGACGAACACACGCTGCACAGAGTTTCTGAATGTCAATACCGCAGGCAGAAGGAAATGTAACGTTCTAGATCGTGCGTGGAGCTCGCTACACAGAATCGCGCGTAGATTGGAAATAGTCCCAACATCCGAGTGTGTCTAGGTGTGTCATGTGTGGATAAATGTATCTAATATTTTTGTATATTATAGGCATAATCCTGTATAGTGTTATTACTTGTTATTCAAGGAATGCGAAATCAAAACCATCTTGTTGAGATTGGATATTTTAATTGTCTATCTTGGAGTTGTAAAGGGATGGTTTCTATGTTTGTCTCGAATCAGTCTTTGAAATCGGTCGAAGGTGCGTGTTCTTTAACATGACTGTCCCGAAAATAGGTCAGACTTTACACGGTAAAAAATGAGAGGGTTTTTCAAATTGTCCGCTAGTCAAACACTATCAACGAAAGTATACCTCTATAATCCTCAGTAGGTACGATACGAAATAAAACAAACGACTTTGAAACATGGTGCTGAAAATGAATGGTAATTTGCATACGTAAGTATAGCGTGAACAGCACGATGCAACAAGTCACGGGCAAGTTCTAATGAGATTGTGCAAAAGAGATTTGGGGAACTACACCGGAATCAGAAGAATTAAGATATGACACTATCTTGGTTTTCAAGACCATCCATAGTCTCATTCTCAAAGTATCACAGTAACGCTATGTGAAAATAACGCTATGCACTGAATTATTCCACTAATGTCATAACGGTATATTGATAAAAGACTCGAAGTGTGTTATACCGGAGGCGGTGTTTGGTGCTGCGATATTTAGTGACGCCAATAGGTACAGTGGGTGCGCTGCGTGAGGACAGCGCTCACGCAGGTGACTACAACCAAATCGCTCGTGGATTATGTATTGTACCATGCGAATGTACCTTCTCGAAGGTACCGCGTCCTCTTGCAAAGATGTTATTGTTATAATAAATATTGTTTCTTTGTTAATCCATAGCTTAATCCTGTAATATAAATATATTTATACTTTTATGCGTCTGGGTTTGTCTTTCAATTAATGATAAATTATAAATAGTAAACTCTTTGGATAAAGGCTTCTCCTAATGATTAATAAAAATTACATAAACTTTATAATATACACTATACAATAATAAATGTATGCATATGAGAGGTATAAAAGCCATATTCAAAAAAATAAAAAAATGTTTTTAATGCTGAAGCCAGAGATTACTTATTTAGAATGAAATGTATTTGAGATTTTACAGTTCTGTTCCTTACAAAATCATGTTTCTAAAGTATTAAAAGAAAACCAATCAATCCCTAAAGATGTGTCATGTAACAAAATGACCGCTTCATACTAAAGTGAGAGTTAATGTGGATTTTAAACATCAAAGCTAAGAGAGTAATATCTAAATAGGTATAATAGCAAAAGCACACAATGTGCACTATTAAGTAGTAAAAAAGGTATATGTGTGGCGTACATATGCAAAACAGCCACTATCCATACGGATCCCAGTGGCACAAAGATAAAGGCGCGTTTCATTATACGCCACTTTTAAAAGTTTAATATTATTATTAGGTACCTACTATTATTTATTTTTTTTAAATTTCATTCCAGAGAAATTTCCTTCGATAGCTAAGTATTTTTGTATTTACCTGAGGAAAACCTCAGTGGAATAATTCATAACTTCAAAACCGTGAAAAACACACAAAAAACTGAAAAATAAACTCATTTACAACTTAAAGTTTCAAAATTATACTAATTTATAACTTCACTCCTACTTTTCAAAATTCCAACAATAACAGAAATCGTAGCATTCGTGCTGTGTCACCTAATACACGGTATTTTCATTTATACAACTTAGATAATAACTTTGTCATAGTATAGTCTAGCTCAGAATGATGTGCAAAGCTAAGCAATGAATATCAGCGAAACAATCTCGTAATTTAAAAATATACTCCAATTAGTTAAACTTAATTAATTAATTAAATTAAACTTTCGTCACATATCCTTTAACATTTTTTTTAGTTATTTTTAACCAGCTTCAAGGAAAGTTCACTGGTCATACTAAATAAGTATTTTTTCGAAATTATATAATTTTTGTATTACATTGAACTGTATGTTTCCAAAAATAAAATAAATAAATAAAATCTTGATCATAGAAAAAATCAAGATCTCGCACAAATTTTATTGCGAGATTAGTCGTGCGAAATTGGTGCGAGATCTCGGTATTTCCATACTGCATTCCCTAGTTCCCACCAAACGCATGTCTCAATCGGAAAGGGAATATAAAATATCAAAATAATCACACCATTACTGCCCCTTACCATTTTTTATTTCATTTATCCACAAACAAATTCTTAAGTTACCTACGGAAAAACAAATGACAATATTTACAAAATAATCAATTGTTAACATGTATACAGAACAAATATTAATGTCTACAGACATGGCTCAATGGAGGGGTAACCCTTCAACCCCGCCTGCCCGAAGAGCATGTTTCCGTATTTTGAAAATCACCAATTATATTTTTACTTACTTATAGTAGACAGGGAGGATAGAGCGCCGTACTCTTCTGTCCTGACACACGCCTCTCGCCTCATCCACGTTCATACGTCTTCGCACGCAAGCTCGACGATTCTCGAGGCTTCTTACCATTCTTTCCTCATTCATTGACTCAACATACCCAAGCCATCTGAGCGACCCTTTTAAACTCTATCAATTATGCTGAGATCAGCTTCACTTTCGTTCCTAATATCTTCATTCTTTTCTCTGTTATAAATGGATTTTCCACATATACGTTAAAGGTATCTCGTATCCACAGCAATCAGTCTACTTTCGATCAACTTCTGCCAGCACTAGGCTTCACTTCCACATATCAGTGAAGCTTCCAGAATTCCGCTTGTTTTACCTCGGTAGACATATTTCTATTACAGATTATTGCATTTAAAACAACTTTCACCCTGCAGTCACTCTCCTCTCGATATCTTTCTCAACCTGCCCTCTTCTATAGAACATACTTCCGAAATACACAAACTCATCTACTTGTTCCAAACATTCATCGAATACTTTATGTCTTACTTTCCTCCTCGAATACCATCACTTTTGACTAGTAGACATTCATTACTTTCTTTGCCTACATCATAAATCCTGCTTAATGGTCTCTGTTAAGTCTTGTTCGCTATTTGCCATTAATACTGCATCATCCGCGTATGTATGTACAATAAATAGCATATCTACAATCAAATCACTCATTTTCGCTCCTACATTCATATATTCCAGTTCTTTCAAACAATTCTCCATATACAATTTGAACAGCCATGGAGACATTACGCAATCCTGTTCGTCACCTTTTGTAATATCAAGCCATGGTGTGAATGACCCATTAATTCTTATACCAGCATTACTTCATAAAGGGATGCAATTGCTTGTATAAGATTACTGTTCAACTTGAAACAAAGAGAGTACCTTCTAAAACCGTCCTCATATCTCTATCAGAAGTCATTTGCAGTTCTACAAATGCACAGAAAAGTTTTTGATTTTTCGCTAAAAATTCTTCCGTCAACATTAGAAGAGAGAAGATCTGATCTATGCATCCTCTTCCATTCGCAAAAGTCCTTTGTACGTCCCATACCTTTCCTAATTATATGAAGACTTATGAATTGGTAGATGGGAGGAACGTTACATATATTAAATTCCTACCTTAAAAATAATTAAGAAAATAATTCGTCTATGCCCAAATCGTGTCTATGGTCGGCTGTCATTTTAAAATCTCCATTTACCAATCGCCCCGCGTGCTACATAGAAGTAATAGAATCATGGAGCACGCTGACCAAGATGCTTCTGCCGCGAAGCCCGAGCCAGCGTCTGCAGCCGGGAGCGGCGATGAAGAGCTGTACACTGATGTGGACATATCGCATCCTGTCATCAAGCAGGAGTGCGCGGAGTACTCCAGGAGGGCCGCCCAGCGCGCTGGTGAGCAGTTGATTTATTCTCGGTAATGTGAAGAGCGCGCACCTGATGTTTAAGATGGACAAAACGAAAAAAGTCACATTTCCAACAATTAAATGTCGTACAGATAGATGATTTTGCATAGTTGCCAACTGTTTGGCATTTTGCTAAAAATAAGTCTGTTTGAATATAGGCAGAGGTTTTGTTTCTCTTGTAGTACGCGGTGTTCAGTGTTTTAGACACAGGTCGCTATGTGATGACTTGCTTGTCGCTAGTACAGGACAAGCACGGTTTGTTTGTTTGATGGTAATTAGTGAGTGCCCTGATTTAAACAATTAAATATTATCGAGTACCTGGCATTAACATTTATTATTCAAATTATTTATTCCGTACAATTTGACATTTGAGTCGTTTTATCTATGGTCAACAACAAGAAAACCATAATAGGGTAATTTAACTTTTTTTTAATAGAAAACTCTTAACATTGGTTTAGAAAATACGTTTATGAAAAACGAAAATGATGAAAACGATTTTATTTTTAATATTAACGTTGAAAATCAAGATTTTAAACTCCTACCAAATCGCTAATTTTCGCCAGAGACGTTAGGCATGACTTTTTATGTCATTTGATTAACACGTAACAGCAAGTTAAGTTCATTCGTTTTTTACTAAACAAGTCGTTTTTTTTAATACTGCGTCTGTATGTCAAGGAAAAAGTTTTTTAATGTAGAAATTCACTCATTAATTCCTGAAAACTGAAACATTAATCCCATTAAAGCATCCATTTTCGGTTTATCAGCATCAGTTTTCGAATTTTCCTTGTGAAAATAAGTCCTCCATCATTTTAAATGTGTTCTTAGATATTTATTTTATTAAAGTAGGTCCCAAACATTGCAAAATCTATATAAAAACCTTGCAAACACAAGTAAAAACGAAGGCAAACAGTGACCTTAGAAAATAAACAATTTATTGACCGACACCATAGATCGAATAATACACGAAATTATTATCAACACAATGATTTATACACAACGTTTTATTCCACTAATTTGAGTTATACAGGGTTATTTGTAAAACATTAATAACCTCGCAGGACTATATTCCTGCCTTGATTATGAGTCGAAAATGTTCAAGCTATTATGACCTAATATCAATTGTTAAGGAGATATGCGACAGCAAAGTTTGCATTTTTTTTTCAATATTTCTAACTTGTTTTTTGTAAAACGTTGGACTATCATTACAGTAACTCATATCGATTACGAAAAATTCATTCGTTTCAATACAAGAATGCGACAAAAGCTGGGAAGAAACTGTATTCCTGCACACAGTGTAATTATTATTGCAATCGTAAGTCAAGCTTTGAAATCCATTTGCTTACACATACGGGAGAGAAACGGTTTTCAAGTTCACATTGTAATTATTCATGCAATTTTAAGTCAACCTTGAAAATCCATTTGCTTACACATACAAGAAAGAAGCTATTGTTTACAATGCAACTATTCTTGCAATCGAAAATATTATTTGAAAATACATAATCTTAGGCAAAATGCAGAAAAACCGTTTTCCTGTTCACAATGCAATTATTCATGCAAACTTAAGCCAGGCTTAAAAGCCCATTTGCTTACACATACAGGAGAGAAACGGCTTTCGTGTTCAGAATGCAGTTATTCATGCAATCACAAGTCAAGTTTAATACTATACATTCGCAATCACACTGGAGAAAAACCGTTTTCATGTTCAAAGTGCAATTATACGTGCAAACGAAAATCTAGTTTGAAAATACATAATCTAAGGCATAATGCAGAGAAACTGTTTATCTGTTCACAATGCAATTATTCATTCAAGCGTAAGTCAGGCTTAAAAGTCCATTTGCTTACACATACAAGAGAGAAGTCGTTTACACGTTCACAATGCAATTATTCTTGCAATCAAATAACATACTTAAAAAGACATAAGCTAACACATAATGCAGAGAAGCTATTTTCATGTTCACAGTGCAATTATTCATGCAATCAAATATCATACTTAAAAAGACATAAGCTAACGCATAATGCAGAGAAGCTGTTTTCATGTTCATAGTGCAATTATACGTCCAATCGTAAATCAAATTTAAGTATTCACGTACTTTCACACACAGGGGAAAAAGTATTTTCATGCACACAGTGTAATTATTCGTGCAATCATAATTCAAGGTTCAAAACCCATTTGCTTACACATATAGGATAGAAACAGTTTTCATGTTCAAAAAGCAACTTTCTTGCAAGCAAAAATGTCATTTGAAAATACATAATCTTAGGCCTAATACATACGCAGAGAAACTGTTCAAATGTCCACAATGCAATTATTCTTGCAATTACTTAAAATTACATAATCTATGGCATAATGCAGAGAAACCATTTATTAAACCATTAATTATTCGTGCAATCTTAAGTCAACCTTAAAAAAACATTTTCTTATACATAAAGGAGTGAAACCATTTTCTTGTTTACAATGCAATTAATTTTGCACAAAGAATTTAACACTCACATTGCACATCCGCAAGCACACTGGAGAAAAACCGTTTTCATGTTTATAGTGCAAATATTCAAGCAATCAAAAAACTCATTTAAAAAGTCATTACCTTAGGCATAATACACATAAACTGCTTTCATGTTCACATTGGAATTATTCAATCAATTGTAATAAAAAATCTAATTTGAAAACACCTAATCGTACGCATAATGCAGATAACTTTTTCATGTTCTCTAATTGAAATACTCATTTAACTACACACACAGGAGAGAAACCGTTTTCATGTTTACAATGCAATTAGCCGAGCAATCGAACATCGAAATTAATAATACATAAATATGCTTAGTCATACAGGAGAAAGATCATAATTTTTTCGTGCAATAATATTGTTGGAATAACATTATTCTTAGGTCATAAGAACACTGTGTATTTGTTTTTTAAATGTATTATAAATAAATTTTCTAAAAAAAAAAATGTTTTAATAATTTCGGTTTCAATAGCATACTTTTGTTTACAATCTTTAAACCATGGTGAGTATATAAATAAACAATACATCGGTATTAAGTGCCGAATGCCGAATGTAAAGGGTCTAGGAATTATATTTGTGAGCATCTTGACATTTCACGATCATATAGAGGCGGTAAACGGTAAGCGGTATTGCATCAAGAGTGCTAGGATTTTTTCTGCATTTTTTTTCCAGGGTTCTCGAAAATACCCGCTTACAAAGAACTCTACAATCCCTTGGAGCATAGTAGACTCGACAGTGTCTCGATGATTTGGGGGAGAAATCTTACGGTAGAGAAAGTACAAAAGAAGTTTCTGAGATATCTCTATATGGGAGAGTACGGGCATTATCCTTGGCTTTACCCATCCGAGTTCCTCCAGGGTATGCTTGTGTATTTGATTTGTGTAAATTAGTGCAAAAAAAAAATTAGTGCAGTCATTGAAGTTTACTACTTTATTATGTATTGAGTTCGAGATTTTATAGGAAACATGGTCTATAAATTTATTGGAAACATGATTTTGGAAGGGAAAGATACAAAAAATCTAGAATTCAGTTCATTTAAAATTAGATGTCTGTACGAATTGAATGTAAGCTTGCCGTATCCTTTTTTATTCTTTCAATAAATTAAATTGAATACATATAGAAACCTTTTTGTGGAATATAACTTTTCATTGTAATATTTTTACATTTCATTCATAATTTGACAAACTTATACGTGTATGTTCCTTAATAAAAAAAAACTAAAGTACTTATTTTTTCAGAATATTTCGAGTTTTTCCAAATTTTTCAAAACGGTACTGGATTTTTGTCACAGGGACATCATTAATCAATCAATATTTATATATAGGGATATTGCTAAAAAGCTTCCAAAAAGTCATAAAATTCATCTGTGGTCATTTAAATGGAATGAAAAAGTTTTGGATGCCGGTATCGCTATGGATTGTTGCAACACAAATACGAAACATGTCATATAATTTAAATATATATAACTTCCAAAAATTTAATAGACATGATATTCTATCTCGGGTGATAACTTGAACGTTTCATTGTGTAATGTGATCACTTAAGCCAGCCTTACGATAAGTCGTAAGCCCTATGAACACCCAAGGACTTCCATACTACTTTCGCATAAAAATATAATTTTGTCTCTGTAAGACACCTATATTATATTGATTGATACTCATTTAATTTTTATTTTTCCTAAAATACGCATTCGGTAAACAAACTTTCGGTTTTAAGAGACACCCTCTTGTCCGATTAGTCCATTGCGTTGTGTAGAGCGACCCTAGAGAGATTCTCCATATCAGGGGTTCCTGGCTCGATTCTGTAAGGTCAGAACACAAGTTTATGGTTTTCTCAATCTGTGGTGGCTTTGCTTTGTTTTTCACTACTCAAAAACTTTTTGACCGGTTGTAGCGTTGAAAATTAATATAAAATAATTACATTTATTGTGGTTGGGACTATAGCGCCCTCTCGCTTATAGTGCTCGAATAAATCAAACGCCATCTAGCGCCCTTGGTCTAAGTATTATTTAACACTCCCGTTCCGGAACGAGGAACAACTTAACACCGAAAATCTTTTTTTAAAACTATTTATGATATTTTTATTTATTTATTTAACGCCCTTATGGGCTTTTACAAAAATAAAGAATATAAATTTAAAAAGAAATACCATAAGACAGATAAAATAATAATACAGAAAAATTTACTATCCAATTCCATTTCGTTGAGATGCAAAAAATTGTATCAGCTGTATCCTAAACACAGTTATATTATCAGCAAAAATGTCAGCCGCCTCTGCATGTTCATTCCCTATTTATCTATTTATGTCTGTAATTCCCATAAATATTCCAAAGAATGCAACCCCCGAAGAAAATAAAATGATAATTTGTAGTTAGACAGCCAAAAGTAGTAAAAATAATGTTATACTGCTTGCAGTATGTTGTATCTCTACTCAAAATACTACTAATAAAATAAATTGCTTCGTGACTGCCGGGCTGACGGCAGCGAAATGATTTTGATTGGTCCTAACTGACGCCCGACGTATTCTACGCCAATCGCTAGCCAGCATTTAAACCTTTTATAAATCCGACCAGTGACAGTTGGAAAGCGTATGTTTCCTTTTCTTTTGAGAACTGGCATTCATTTTTCGTGTGGTATCCGAATCCGACGAAGGCGCATTAGTTCACATCAGCCTTTCGGAAGAGACAGATCGATCTGTTCCGGATTCACGAAGCTGGGAGAATTTGGGATCGAATCCGCACTCGACACGCTAGGAAAAGCTGTGAGTACAATTTGTTAGCTGTGGACGTAGTTAGCATTGGCCTGGTGTATCTCGGTGTCAGAATATCAGTCATTATCGGCGGAGATCGGGAAGGAAAATATAAATTTCCTAATTCCCGACCCGCGTGCGGTGCTGGCGATTCCGTCCGTCATCGCACAGCTATAGTTTCTTATAAAATGACAAATTTAGTATAATCACCTTCGCATTGTTATGTAATATATTATAGAATAGAACACTTTCAAACTATTTTACTTCTTTAAAACGCAAATTTGCCTGGGGTCACATCATGGCCGTGTGTATGACGCACATTGTTTCGCTATGTTGGTGTTTATACCCGAAAAAACTTCGTACGCGAGGCTTACACATATGGCGTTTCACCCCATAAATATCCAACCACCGATCTAGGTCACGACACATGCGCCGAAGAGGATGGAAAGGTGCTGACCCCAGCACCACACCGGTGACCAACAGGTCAGCGAAAATAACGCGAGCCCTGAACACACACACGTAACCTGAAATAATACACAGAGCCGAAATGCAGTGTGAGTACCTATCTACCCACACATACAAAGCGTTGGTTGGCCTAAATTAACACGAACTGCTGTATTCTGCTAAGAGGAGTGAGGTCAACACCAGGCTGTAGACATCAACAGCGCGACTGGATATATAAACCGGGATGCTCCCGGACAACACAATGTCAGTCTCTCAACTACCCCCGGCGTTGGCCGGAGGCCCTGTTCCGTCGAGTATTTATCATTGTCTTTACTATCGTAATTATGTATAACTTGTAATTGTTTTATTGAGTAAACAAATTCATCAAACATTCCACGACTTTGGAGAATTACCTTTATATATAATTAGCTTTATGGTCCCGCCCATTAGATAACGGGCGGTGACCATAAAGCAATGTTCTCCTTATTCTTTGATAACTATAAAACGTCAGTGGAGCCCTTCTTTCCCACATATGGGAACTACAAACGGAAGAAGAGAACACACGCTCCCTCCACACACACACTCATTCGAGTGTCTTTCTTAATCGGAGAGAGGTCTATAGACGTACCAGTATAAATTGGCGTGCGAAGGAGGGCGTCCCTATCGCGCAATGGAAGTTGCCAGGGTCTAAATTTATTACACAATAAATAATGTATAGAATTTCCGGTGGTCGGTGTCGAAGCCTTTAATAGAAACTTGGTCGGGTAACACTAAAGAAACTACCAGTAATGGCGGCCGCTCTATCTGTCAACCAGTCAAACGGTAATAACGGTCCATTATTTGCTTTTTCAGCTTCGCAAAACTTTAATACTTCATTGGCAATTGTTCTTGCACCAACCCGGACTGTTTTGGACATAATAATTCAGTGTATATCAAGATGTCACAGTTCCCAAGCAAATACGAAATTGAACTGAATGACAGGGCGAGGGGTTACCGCCGGGTGCGGGCGGGGCGGGTTTGTCTTTCTTAAACGGGGAGGGGTCCACCCGAAGGTTAACGTAAATTCCAAACCATGTCGATTCTTCCCCGTATACGGGAAACTTTTTATACTGACATCACTGGGCCTGCGCGTGCGTAGTCGGCGGCACGCTCAAAGGATATTCCCTGATTTTTGACAGCTGGGAGGCTAGCGGGCATTGCGCCTCTGCCAGTACTGACGGGACTCGACCTATCCCGGCTATGGACTTCAAGGGCGAGCCCGCGGATGACGGCCGCGCGCCCCTGCCGGCGAAGATAGAAAGCTCGGACGATGACGCGCGGCGCAGCGGTAAACAAGCACAATCAGACAGAGTTATTTATACTCTGAAGTGGAAGTTTTCACATCATGACGTCATTGCAAACAATGACGCCCGTCTCTTTTTTCAACAATTTGGTTCACATGTACCGTGGTGGCGTCTAGTGATATTGGAAGGGGGATTTCTAAAAAAATACCTTGTCTCTGCTATTTCCTGATTATGCTAGCTATTTAAAATTAAGTTTGTTATTAAAAAAATAAAAATATTGAACACAACTTTTATTTTATTTGCGTGGGGGAAAGGTGTAGCGCGCGCGGAGGTCAAACCATGACCGGGGGAAGGTACGCCTACGTCTGTCAGACGTCACTACGGTAGTAAAACGTTGATCTGCTATATTTACTAAATAAATATAGTGATAACAGTAATGTCCATCCACATTTCTAGATATTTAAACGGGTACTTTGTCGATATATTGACAAATGGCGTTTCCTCTTTGTTTCGCATGGGATATGGTCCCGCGATACTTTAAAATTATGTTAAAATTACTTGCGAAATTCCAGACAGAGAAAACAAAATAATGTCAATGAAGGTACTACAGGTAGCAAACCCGCGGCTTCGCCGAAACATAGGCGCCGAGGCGATTATGCGACCCTGACGGCGGCGGGCCCAAGCTATCACTATTTTGAACTGCGAACACGCGGAGGATCTCCCGCTATGCGATAATTTATGCCGCAATATGAGACTTTTTGACATTTTTTAGATTGAAATAAATATTATATAGATTAACATTTTAATAGGAAAATATTTTTATAAACTACTGAATGCCCTGGTTATTCTATATGTGTGTACACTGTCTGGAATTTGTGTAAGATGTCATTCCATATTTTATCTCTGCTTTTTTACTGTCATGTCGATATTTTATACCTAATCATTGCTCTGCTTTATGTCTTGATAATTTTGTGCTGAAACTATGTATAATCTTATATCGTTTGGGGCCCCAAATCGCTTGCATTATTTGTATTTCTTTGTTAGGTTAAGTACTTCTTGTTTTTTGAATAATTTATATGCTTTTGTTAGATTTAAGTATTTCTTACATTTTTATAATTTGTGTTTTTGAAAAATAAACTGACTGGGTTTTGGCGGTCTTATTAATTCTGAATGCTGACGGGAAATAACAGGGATTGTGCATACAGAAAATCCGCGAGACGCGCATCTCATTTTTGGAAGATGACGACGATCTCGCGGATTAAAAATAACATTAAAAAATACATTTTTTCTATTTCTTTTGCTAACTGCGCAATAGATTGGGAGGTAGCCGTCTGAAAGGTGGCCCGTAACAGCGTGCGCACCTCTCACGCGGCATCCAATACGGTGAGACTGACTTTATGGACCACACGCCGGCGTCCCGTGAAGGGCGACCGAGCCGTAATGCGAAAAAATTCGCGAGATAATTTTTTTAAAAAATGCACAAAACCTGGCATGTCGTATACCGTTGGATTCGGCATGTCATTTCCTGTCAGGATTCACTATAAAATAAACAATCGGATTGGTTTTGAGGGAGATATATCGAGAGACAAGATTCGACCCTTTTGAGGCGAATTACGGTCGCTGACACATCCGGACACATTAGTCATAATCAAATTCATATGCGGATGTGTCAAGCGCCCAAATTGATATAACTTACACATATGTGTAAGATCTTCGGATCTCCGATCGAGAGAAATCTTAGATAGACGGGCCAAACGCACCGTCTAAGCACTGCAGCGGCACGGTATTCCACGCGCCTGCGACTCTTTTCAGCGCGGATGCGAGTGGTCCATCACTCTCCGCTACTGCGCCATCTCAAGATGCATCTCGCCTCCAAGACTAATCCCATTTTGACCGTTAAAATCCCGTTATGTTTGTGTTTTTTTGGGTATAAATAAAGGAAGGTGAAATGGACCAGGCAGTGTGAAATCTTCGCTTTTCTCGTGTCTTTAACGGTCGTAATGTCCGTCACTCTGCCGGTTCAGTGCACCGCATTTGTATAGTCTGAACCTGTGTTTTTATTTAAAATCTCCTTTCTGTTTAGTAAATGTGTTAAAAAGTGTAATAATATAACGTTTTGGAATTTTTTAAATTTTCTAAATATTTTAAATTTTTAAAATTTTTTAATTTTTTAATTTTTAATTAATTAATTGTTAATTAAATCCCACAAAACTCGCGTGTCCGCGGCAAGGCGTCGGATCGTGCAACTTCCCTATTTACAAATCTGCTAAATCGTTGCCGTTCGCCGTTTTGTGTGGAACACAGCTTCGTCGGCCAAGCCAAGCTTCGAGTGCGGCGCGTGCGGCTACAGATGCAAGCAAAAGTCCAACTTGCTGCGGCACGCGCTCATCCACACGGGGGAGAAGTCGTTTCGCCGCGAAGAGTGTAGTTACGCGTGCTCGCGCAAGGTGCACTTGGAGACGCACGGGCGAGAAGCCGTTCGCGTACCCGCAGTGCGGCTACTCGTGCTCGCAGAAGCACCGCCTGGCGCGGCACGCCCTCACGCACTCCGGGGAGCGGCCCTACGCGTGCGCGCGCTGCAGCTACACGTGCTCCAGGAAGGACGAGCTCAAAAGACACCGGCTCAGTCACGCGAAGTTGCCGGGATATCTGTAGACTTACTCAAAACCCAATGTCTGACTGTGTTCTCTATACAATCCTGTATAATTTGAATGACCACAAGTAAATTTTGACACCGCGAAAAATAATGACATCTTACCGTTAAGGTCGTTCGTGTTGGGTTATCATTATGCGCACCGTGAAACCAGTGAAGTGAGATCGGAGTGATGGCACGGATTTCTTTAAATAAGACATTCGTGCTTATGGTTTTGTTTGATTGCACTACGTACTTCACACCGAGATTTTACTTAAAGTATTTCTATGTTTAATTTTACAGTACGGAATTGTTGCAAGTTATAAAATAAGTTACACAGAGAAAACAGATACGCAGCCGCCTTGGGCGGTATTGACTTACTGTTCGCGCCACATTCCGTCGAGCGCGGTTCATAGATTTTTCGCCGTTTGATGTTGTCAGGTTCGGCATCCGGAATAGAATCATTCTCCTTTCTTTTCTTCTTAACACCCCGTCCGTTACCCCCGATAAAGATGTGTTTTAAATTTAAGGTCATGCGTTCAGAATTTTGCATTGTTATTGTTTAGGATACTGTTCAAATACCAGCTTCATACATTCCCTCTTCGCCTCGCTATTCCATACCCTCCGCTGATATAAATGTGTATACATTGTGTTCTTAATTCTTAGATCCTTGATCTGTGTTGACAGGTCAGTCCTGGTCTTGTGACGAGGTCGTCCAGCTCTCATTCCATCTCTTTGGTGGTCTCCCTGGCGGTCGGCGCCCCTCTGCGATCCCGCGCATCGCGGCTCTGGGAAGTCTCGTCTGCTCCATTTCCTCGGCATGGTCCCTCCAGAAACGCCTTCTCTGTCTGCTCCATATTACAATGTCTTGTATGTCGCAGGTTCTGCGGATTTCCTCGTTGGGTACTCTGTCTCTGAGGATTTTGCCCGCAATGGGTCTTAGGGTCTTCATCTCGGTAGCTCTGAGGAGGTGTTTAGTTCTCACCATGTCCGCCTTTGCTTCGATAACGAATGTCATGATAGCATTGTCGTGAGTCACACAAGTGAGAGTCGATGTCAATTTTAGACTGAAACATCATAAGCAAAGACAGCAATATTCAATTATGTAAATAGCAAAAGCTGCAGTGCCCACTATTTAAAGGTTGAATATTCATTTATACAGGTATATAAAAAGAAAACTGAGATTGCAATTGTTTTTAAAGACATACTTTTAATAAGACGCAGGTTTCGTAGGTTCAAGACAAGTTTCCTTAAGTACCTAGTGAAATCCTACCTCAGTTGGATTTTGCTGCTGGGATTTTAATACCCCTCGATTATACTATTGATGGAATCGGCGTCAACTTTGTTTCATAATGATCTTCGATGAGGATAGTTTGTCAATTAAACACGACTTGATAATAATGTGTACAATATTTCTACACATTAAATATTATCCATTTGTATTTTTAAAAATCTGTACATCTGACCTTGGTGAGAATAAAATAAGCCAACCTTCATCCCTCCATCTCTTGGCATCTTCCGGCCTCGACCAAATTGCATACATCGACATTAGGAGTAGATCCTAAACCCATGTCATAAATTATAACTACTTATTCTGAATAACGGGCAGCGCCAGGTATAGACTGCTAACAAATTATGTTTTAACAAAATGGTATTTTGTTACGTATGTTGTCTTTCGGAGCGTTAAAAGTAATATTTTAGTAATTAGAAATGCGCGCAACGGAAGTTTTAACACCGTGAAGTTGGCCGTCAAAGAGAGTAAAGTGTGCATTTTTCGTAAATTGCCTAAGTTCAATCAGACTACGAACGTAATAGGGATAGGCTGAAATACGCATACGCATTCCGTACAGCCATGTCCAACGCAAGGTATACAACACGGCGCGTGTTTTATTTTATGTATGCCTTCTAACGCGCGTACATAAGAATTATTTTAAAGAATTTACAAAAAATGGTAAAGAATTATGATCACAGTGAATTAAATTAAAATCATGTTATATTCTGTACGAATCCTTTGACACTGAGACATCGATGAGGCTGGAAATAGACGCATTAGAGTTGTGGTCCTGTGAAGCCCACGAATAAAGCAGTTCAGATTTCTATGAAGGTGTAAAGGAGCCAACTGTATCACAATACAAATACGCGCACCGAAATGCTTCGAACTTGTCGCAAGAACTACGGATGGAATGTAGACTAGATAAATGGATCTGGAGACGTATGCAAGCCACGACTCAGTTCAGGAAGTAACCAAGATTCCCGCAGACCGCTACGCCAACACCGTAACAAAGGTATACGCTGCTACACTGCAAATATTGCGGAATCACTAAACAACGCTTTTCATAAGGATCACCTTATGAAAAGCGTTGTTTTTACAATACCGGATGGCCAGAACTTTTATTTAGAACAGAATATTTTCTGGTATGTATTTTCTAGGGAATAATGTAGTGTTTTTATGAAGTATTTTTACGAAGTGTTCTGGCCGAAGTTTCAGATCCCATTGCAGAGTTCATCATCGGGGCTGATGTGTTGTTGTGAGTGTGGCAATATTATGTGAAAAATATATGATTATTTTGTGGTTAGCTAGGTGATTGTAGCCGCGTAGCTTGTCACAAACTTTTTACTATCGTTTGAATGAATATAGTCTGGGGTATTTCGATACCCCGCTTCGGACCGCACGGAAGTTTTGGATGCTTGGTGATGAAAAGATTAAAAGTGATGAGAAGATTAAAAAAAGAAAGCACTGTGAAAAACCGCTATTTATTAAATTGTCAATATGTTTTGTGGCAACGGTCCTTTAATATATATAATGAAAATGAGAAGCACAGATTTTGAAAAAAACAAATATTTTGGAGTTGAAAGACTAATTCAGAACTAATGTGAAAACAAATTTAAAGGATAATTAATTGCATACTTTTTCTGAATTTTTAAAATTTCTAATTTATCTTACTGTAATACTACTGTAACGAGGCTAAAAAGAATTACTTCTGTCAAGTGACAGTTGTTTGAAGTTGGCACAAAACTTATCGAAGGATCTAGATTACCTACAGCTTTCGAGAGACGTCTCCAACGTTCCAGGAACATCTGGAAGTCACGAGAACCTTCGAGTAAACACCAGAAAAGTAGAGAATTAGTAAATACTAAAGAATTCTCCAGGGTTCGAGAATCCAGCGATCGGGAATAAATAAACGGATCCAGGCCATGGAGAGCCATTGTCATTTTGATGTATTTATATGTTTGTTACGACGCAGCTCTAGCGGCGAATCACGAGGCGAAAACAGTGTTACCATCAGGCGTGTGAACTAAGCGACATTAATTAAGTGAACTGCTTACTTTTGTGCGATATTTGAGCGAATAATCTAGAAAAGTTCTTACGTAGCGAAATAAACCGAAGCGAATAATACGTGCGGAAAATGTATGGATTGTTCTAGTAAATAGTGAATAAAGCGTTTAAGCGATTATACGGTGTCTATTTACGAGTGATAAATTTACGAAGTATTTAAATTTAAATAATAGAGTTACATTTAATAGTGTTAAGCGACTTTGTACGATTGTTAATAAATTAATCAGCAAGTAATAAATCCATTATTAGATTCCAGCGTTTTCATTGATTCCTCCCACAGCCATGACACGTGTCACTACGTCACTTGTATATAACATTTCTAACCCTTTGTTCATGTTAATAGAATGATTCGTTTCCAAAAGCTGATAAGAAGATTCAGAATAGTTATTGGCGTTCTAATATATTTTTTTTACAAGTTTTATCTTATGAAAATGATTACAGCCGTTGTAATATTCATTTTTGGGGTGTATTCAGTTAGGCCATCTTAATGGCATTGTAAGGTGGCGCTGCTATAAAAAGAGAGGCCGCCAGCTCTCTCTCTTCTATTAACAGGCAGGCAGTCACCACAGGATCTTGTTATAGTCAGTCGACTCATATATATCTGTGTATATATTAGAGAAATTAGAAACCCTTCTTTCTTTTCTTTGGTCTCCATCTTTCGAGCTAAGGATACATAACAATTTTTAATACTGCACTAGTCAACACCCGTCAAAAATGACGTTTTTATTTATTAAAAAATGAAAAAAAGAAAGAAAAAAATTTATTAAATTATTTGCGGACATTACGGATAGACGACGAAATTGTTATTATCGCGATGGGTATGGGATTGTACGCTTCAAAGACTTCAACGAGCTCCAAGAGACAGGCCCAACTGAATACTTGCATGCAGAACACCAACAGTATGCTAGGTACTAACAGGACGAGCTTACTGGACTTATATATTTTTTGCAACATTTAATAAAAATTGACTAAATAGCTGAAATCATGAATATTTTTCAGTTTTCACATTAAAGTTTTACTATCCATTCTTTTAATTTATTGAAGTAAAGGGGCTGTATGTAAACTATGTAAAAAGAATTTAAAAAATCAGGTAGAAAATTAATTATTTTTTACTCCCTTTATTTTAACTCGTGGCATCTGATTGATAAATTGGTTGACGAAAAAACTTTGGATCGATTTTTAACCCTTTTCCCGTGATCCAATCGAGCTGAAACTTTGCAAGCAGAATCGTGGCGACGATCAAAGGGATATATTAAATTTTCGTTATAAAATAAAATTATAGTATAATTTTGATATTTCAAATTTTTAATGGTTTTTCATTCAACTCAGTAAGTTGTATGAAAATACTCCGACGCATTTGGTAGACACGAAACCCGAAAATGAGAAAGGGAGTGTTGTAAAAACTTGGTTTTTATGGGTTAGTTTTTTTAGAACAATCTCTTTTAAAATACAAATCGTAAGAGAATAAAATAAATAGTTTGAAAAAAAATATTGAAGATAATTGTTGATTTTATAAAATTTTCGAAAAAAGAGGGCGTCCGCGAAAGACCTGGCATGATTAGATACTAATAAAACAGGTAACGGAGCCATCTTCCAATACTTGTAGCATCTGATCGTGCCAGGTCTTTCACGGACGCCCTCATAGCATACTTTCCTCGCCCATACGCTCTACATGACCAAACCATCTGAGCACTCCTTTTTTATTCTATCTACCACACTACAGCCAGCATTACAATCACTTCTAAGTGATTACAGTTTTGACTGGGGTCCCGTTTATACCCCGCTCTGGAACCCAAAGGTTAAGTAATAACTAATCTACAAGAAGCGGTCCTACTTGAAGGACGCAGAAGGAAGATTGTTAGATTATCTATGGCAAGCCATAAGCTAAGGACCGCCCAAGGCGAGCTGCGTGTTCCAACTGTACGCGCAGTAGCGAAGGGAAAACTACATTTCAAAATGAAGACTACAACGTACACACGTTCACCAGTTTGAAGACAAAGTTTATGCTACATTTGTAATATAAACTACATGAAATGAACGAATTGTAGAGGACTTTTTTTATTATTATTATCGCTCGGAGAGAAGCTCCGGGGGAAAGTTAAAACATACAACGAAATACAATCAAATGTAAATGTACATGTGAAATATATGATATTTTGGCGTGCGGCTGAAGTTAAAGGCAGAGGTCGTCCGTTCGAGATCGGGGTGTAAACTAATACCCTCAAATAATGAGTTTACGGATGATCATCGTCCAAGAACAGCCAATGGGCACTGCGCTTACTTCGAAGCTTTTGAAAGTAAACTTTTATTTTTAGGCTAGAAGAAGAGATTTCAATATATGGATATTTTCCCTAATATATTGAGAATCTGGAAAGAAATCGTTTGAAGAATGAATAAAGGTACTACAATATTGTAATAACCTATAAGAAGTCCTTCTTGAAAAGTCCTACTGGAAAATTTTCAATCCCATGGGGGGGTTGTTTCAGTTTACAGAGATTTCTATCATACGATGACACTTAAACTTGAAGCTCAGAGGTTGACCAAATTCTATTTATGTTCAGTTCTACTTTACGGTGTTGAAGCATGAACGCTGAAGGTGAATATTCTAAATCGCCTAGAGGCATTCGAAATGTGGATACATCGTAAAATATTAAAGATATCCTGGACTGACATGACTAGTAATATTGAAGTTTTACATAGAGAAAATACAAACAGACAGTTACTCAACACAGTAAAGCTCCGTAAAACTTCATACTTTGGTCATATAATGAGATGCGAAAAATACTCCATTCTTCAGCTCCTCATGAAGGGGAAGATTGAGGGTCGCAAAGGGGTCGGAAGGAGGCGGTATTCCTGGCTTGGAGACATCCGAGAGTGGACCGGGATAAGGAGCGTGGAAGAGCTGTTCCGCACTGCCATGGACAGGGAAACTTTCTCGCCGAAGTCGGGGGGACCCGATAGGGCACATGAAGAAGTAGTTTATAGTGTGCACTCTCAAGTAAATATGTACTTTCAAATAACTTTGATGTACGTGTAGTTTGTAGTGTACACCACACTTCAAAAGGTGTGAAGTGTACACTTCAACAAAATGCGTGAATTCAGGCGTGAACCGCGAGCCGAAATCGATACTCGGATCGGCCCGACTCGGGAAACATCGCGCAGCCGATGCACGCGGCGCCTGCACTAGGGCTGTGCAACTATCGCATCGTTTGATTCTTACCTTACTCGTATCAAAAGATAAATAGTAATAACTCAATCACCACACACCACAATGACAGTGCAACCTGGACGATAATGTAGAGCAGTGTTTTCCAACATTTATTAATACGCGACCCCTTTACAAGTGAACAAATTCTGGCGACCCCCCAGGCCCACGATAAAACTATGCCAGTGATTTAAAAAATGTTAATTTTTTTTATTTACATTCCAGAAATGGATTCCGAAGCTACTAATGGGAAAAGATGGATACTAAATCTTTTTTTGGATGTGTCAGCACAACTGTCGGATGACAGATCGACCGGTTATGGATATGAAATGAAATCTTAAAGATTTTCCAAACGATTGACATCTTCTGGATGAAGAGAAAAATATCAAGAGCAGCTTGAAAATCGTTAGTAACTACTATTCAGAGGGGATACGCCCCTTTCATATTTGTAAACTTAACACAACGAAACAATGCGCGTATTACGCACTATAGGTACCCACACTAACTCAATTACAAGCTTATATGAAAAAACCTATAACGGCGTGTAGAAGCGTTAATGAAAAGGTTTATAAAATAGCCCATAAAGATCGAAAAATACTATATTCGCTTTTTAATTCCCTTCTTCTAACTCGTGGTGTCTGCTTGCTTGTTTTCTTGACGAAAAAACTTTGAATCGATTTTTATTCCTTTTCCCGTAATCCAATCGAGCTGAAACTTTGCAAGCAGACTCGTGGTGACGATCAAAAAGATCTATCAAATTTTCGTTAAAAAAATAAATAATTATAGTATAATTTTGGATTTTTTAATTTTTTAATTGGAATCATTACAAAAATTTGATTACTACCAACGGCGGCCCGATAACGTCACGGAATATTTAAAATTTGAATTAATCCTTTGGCAGGTATAATAGGTACTACACTAGGAATTTCGAAAATTTATGACAATTGGTTCACAGATGACAGCACACTTCGGTTTTTTGAGAAGAAATCAAATAATAAAGATATATTTTTAGAGATTTCTGACATAGATATTTGTCTAGACATGTTTCATTTTCGGTCAATCAATTATTTAATTAGATGATGGTAAACTTAATTTACAAAGAAAGGGAGTAAAATAAAAACTTGGATTTTATGTTGGTTTTTTAGATTACCTAATTTATTTACCTAATTTATTTATTTATTACCTTCCATCTTAAAATGAACATTCTGGCACTTGGGCTTTATTCATTTCCAGTATTCAAATGCGTCTGTTGTAACGGTTACTCAACACAGTAAAGACGGACATACTAGCTTGTAATTGATGTATTTTTTTAAACGGACATACTAGCTTGTAATTGATGTATTTTTTTAAACGGACATACTAGCTTGTAATTGATGTATTTTTTTAAACGGACATACTAGCTTGTAATTGATGTATTTTTTTAAGTGGATCGCGCTCGGCAACCCTAGCCTGGGATGTTTGTATTGATCTGTGGATGCCGTCACGCCGCGAAGAAGGCAGCTGACTGCCGCTCGCTTCTTCCTGCTATATAGTCTGTCGCCAGCACCGCTCCAGCCACTCATCGCCGCTCCCGTCTTCCACAAGACCACCTCTCTCAGCCGAGGGCCGTCTCCAAGTCCTGATCAAAGCTGGACTCCTACTCTCGAGGAAGATGCGGCTCGAGTCTAACTTCCGAGCGAATCGAGAGACCCCCGACGGACTGGTGAGGGTCTCCTGTACTTAGGTTTGTCAACTTTTTTTACAAGATATAAAGTATATTTAGATCTGAGAAGAATATTAAACAGTATTTTAGAAAAATGAACATTATTTTATTTCAGAATATTTTTGAGTTTGTTCAAATCTTTTAGAACGGTAGTACTGGATTTCTTGTCACAGAGACATCATTAATCAATTAATGTAACTGTCACAAGCCGGTATAATAGGTTGTTACAACACATACTTGATGTGTGTCATTTAATCCAAATATATACAACTTCCAAAAATTAGTAAGACATGGTATATTATATCATGGTGGAAATGGCGAACGTTGCATATGTGTAAAGTGATCACTTAAGCCTACCATACGATCGGTCGTAAGTCCGATATACACCATAAATGACTTCTATACCTACCTTCACATAATAATAATAAAATACAGTTTCGTCGCTATGAGACATCCATAATATACATTAAGTATTTTATTTATTTAATGTTTTAAATACATATTTTTTAGAGCTTTGAATTTAGGCGTATTTTAGAGTATACAGGGTTTTTCTAAAACATTAATAACCTCGCAGGACTATATTCCTGCCTTGATTATGAGTCGAAAATGTTCAAGATTTTATGACCTAATATCAATAGTTATGGAGATATGTGACATCAAATTTTGAATTTTTTTTCAATATTTCTGATTTTTTGTAAAAAGTTGAACTATCATTACAGTAACTTATATCGAATACGAAAAATTCATTCCCTTCAAATTCCAGTCAAATAAAAAATAAAAACCTTCGAATTCCAATTGGAAAACATTCCAATTGGAATTTTTTCAGGGTTTTAATCATTTTATTTTACTTGTATTTACTTGAAACAAATGAATTTTTCGTAATTGATATTAGTATCACTGTAATGATTGTCCAACGTTTTACAAAAAAATAATTCAGAAATATTGAAAAAAAAATGCAAACTTTGATGTCACATATCTCCTTAACTATTGATATTGGTCATAATAGCTTGAACATTTTCGACTCATATTCAAGGCAGGAATATAGCCCTGCGAGGTTATTAATATATTCCAAATAAGCCTGTATATGTTGAATAATTCGGAAGATTATCATATGTGGGATATATCCGAAAAATTGGAAAAATCTTTTGTATGCAGTCACCGAGTATTACTAATAATAAATATACTGAATTCTAGACTTTATGTATCTATCCCTTTCGAAATCACGTTTCCTGTAAATGTATAGGCCATTTCCTATAAATTATATTTATTTCCTATAAAATCTCGAATTCAGTATATTAAAAAGAGTAACCCATAAAAACCAAGTTTTTATTATACTTCCTTTCTTTGTAATATATAACAACAATTAAAGACGAATTAAAACACGTAACACAACACTAAACTTACAGTCATTTAATATATTTCTAAAATGTCAGATGTTTTGAGCTTTGATAAGACACTTCATGCTTTGAAGATTAAATTCTAAAAACATTTGTCAGTCAATTTAGATTATCGACATTCGTAGTGAAGTACCTATTATGCATTCCGACGGAGTAATTCAAATTTATATAATATTCCGCGACGTTATCGGGCCGCCGTTGATAGTAATCAAACTTTTCTAATGATTCCAATTTAAAAAAACCAATAAAATTTCTAAAAATCCGAAATTATACTATAATTATTAATTTTTTTAACGAAAATTTGATAGATCTTCTTGATCGTCGCCATGAGTCTACTTGCCAAGTTTCAGCTCGATTGGATCACGGGAAAAGGGTCAAAAATCGATCCAAGTTTTTGTTGACGGCAAGCCGGCAAGCAAGCAGACGCCACGAGTTAATATAAAGGGAGTAATAAATTAGTAATCCTCGATAAATGCATTTAATTTTTTTTTGGATATTGCAGCCTTTGCTTTTACACCCCACTTACAGGGTGTAAGGAGGCTAGTCCACAATACTTAACAGGTGAATTCCTGCCTTGATTATGAGTCGAAAATGTTCACGCAGCCATGACCTAATTTCAATTGTTATGGAGATATGCGTCATTTAAGTTTGAATTTTTTTTTAAATTTCTGACTTATTTTTTGTAAAACGTTAGACTTTTATCGAAAGTTAAAAATTCATTCCCTTTGATACAAGTCAAGTGAAATAATAAAATCCTTCCGATTCTAATAAGAAAACATTCCAATTGGAATTTTTGCATTGTTTTTTGAAAACGTTCCAATGCGTCAGGTGCGTTATGGAAATAATTATTTAAAAAAATAACAACACATATAATTAACTCCTCTTAACAGGACCTATTTAATTGTATCTCAGCTGTTACGTATTTTTTACTCCCTTTATATTAAACTCGTGGCGTCTGCTTGTCTGCTTGTCTTCTTGTCTGACGAAAAAACTTTGGATCAATTTTAAACCCTTTTCCTGTGATACAATCGAGCTGAAACTTTGCAAGCAGACTCGTGGCGACGATCAAGAAGATCTATCAAATTTTCGTTAAAAAAATTAATAATTTTTTGGATTTTTAAAATGTTGAATGGTTTTTTTTATACAACTTATTAAGTATGGTAGACGTGAAACCTGATTATAGTATAATTTTGGATTTTTGGAAATTTTTTGATACTCCCTTTCGTAGCGTCGCCCGACCGAAGCCCAACGCATAGGTTAAGCGAAAAAAAAGTGTTTCAGCTAGTAAATGAGAAAAGGGAGTGTAATAAAAACTTGGTTTTTATGGGTTACTTTTTTTTACCGAACCAGTTGAAGGTGAACCAGAGAAACGACATCCCTCCAAACGTCAGGGCTGCAGGATGGCCGCACCCTCACCGGCTGCGGGCTGGAGACAGCGCGACAGCCCAGTTCCTGGACAGGCGGTGCCCAGTTCCTGGACAGGCGGTGCCCAGTTCCTGGACAGGACGACGCCGTCCCGTGGTGAACACAGTTATTTATAACATATAAGATAGCCAACATCAGCAAAGCATCAGTGTTACAAAGACATCTTCAATATTATGTCTACGGTAGATTGGTCTACCGATGACTTTTTTATCTCTGACTGTGACTGTTATTCGCTTTCACCTGCGATTGTGACTTATGCGAAAGCTCAAGCATAAGGTCACTACACTTCGTCACCCGGTGGTGACTCGGCGACCGCAGGTGTGATCGAAATAGAATATTTAAGGAAACTAATAACATCCGAATTGATTTAAAAGTGTAAAATAACCCGTTGCACAGACATTGATTGACATTTTTTCCGTTCTAGAAAGAATCGATTTACTCAAAAACACATTCATATTTGTAATTATTAAAACCAAATTAATTAATCAATCAGAAAGACATACAGAAAAATCTAATTCACGAAAAAATATTGGGCTACTACTGGGATTCAACAAGGTCGATATATTCACGGAAACATAGATGGTTACTGTAGCTTGGTGGTCAGAGCACCGGCCCCGGAAAGGAGGTGACCTGGGTTCGAATCCCAATAGTAGCCTAATATTTTTTCGTGAATTAGATTTTTCTGTATGTCTTTCTAATTGATTAATTAATTTGGTTTTAGGAATTGATTTAATTTAATATTTTTGTGAAATTTATAATTTCGCAGGTAATTTAACAGATCTCCATAATCACACAAATGAAAATAAAAGCACGCTTGTGTCTTAGTTGTACGTTCTT
Source organism: Agrypnia vestita (assembly GCA_016648135.1). Taxonomy (NCBI): domain Eukaryota; kingdom Metazoa; phylum Arthropoda; class Insecta; order Trichoptera; family Phryganeidae; genus Agrypnia; species Agrypnia vestita. The sequence continues at coordinate 86,220 of JADDOH010001846.1, forward strand.
TCAAATTATCGACTTAACTCTTTCATTACTTTACTATTAGTTTTCGAACAAAATTGCTTCTTATAATCTTTTTAAAAATCTTTAAAATTTTTAAAATTATGACGTTGTTTCTTTCAATAGTTTACATATAAATCCAATTCGTTGAATTTAAATACCCTCATAAGTATTACAAAAATTAAATAAGTAGATCTATAATATAAAACCGGTGTGTTTCTATTTTCATTTTTCATTAAATTCAAAATACAATTCAAAGTGATGTAGGCATGTATCTTTTAAATTTATTAAATTCCACTAGACGTACTAGCAATGTGCGACTAGCATTTCAACACGCCATAACACGGTTGACAACCAAAAACCCGGCCATCCGATAATCCGGTTCTTTCCGGTACCCATCCGGCCGTCCGATAACCGATAATCCGATTCCTTCAGATATCGGGCGCGGATTTTGGAGTGCGTTTTTAAATTTACCTCTTTAGGACGCCACTAGGAGGTACAGTTGGCTGCTGAGTCTTGCTTGGGCGTGTTAACACGCATTCCTGCTCATTTCTTCGCATTCTCTCACTTTTCAATTCAGCTACTGCTGAATTAATGGTTTGATGGTGATTTAATGATTATAGCATGATGGTTTCCGAGAAAGAGGAAAGTAAGACAACGTGTGAAATTCTTGTAGGTAATGAATGCTTGGAACAGGTAGATGAGTTTGTGTACTTGGGAACTATGTTCGATAGAAGAGGGAATGTTGAGAAAGATATCGAAAGGAGAGTGACTGCGGGGAATAGGGTGAACGGTGCTTTGAACGCAATAGTTTCTGATAGAAAAATGTCTACCGAGGCAAAACTAGCGGTATATAATGGAATTCTGGTACCAACACTGATGTATGGAAGCGAAGGCTGGAGCTGGCAGAAGAGGAACGAAAGTAGATTGAATGCAGTGGAGATGAGATCCCTCAGACGTATGTGTGGCAAATCAATTTATGATAGAGTTAAGAATGCAGATATTAGAATGCAGAATGTAAAGCTGATCTTAGGGTGGCTCAGATGGTTGGGGCATGTTGAGCGAATGAATGAGGAAATAATGGTAAGAAAGATATATAATGCAAGTGTTGATGGCGCCAGAAAGAGAGGGCGACCGCGGAAGGCTTGGCATGACCAGATCAACCAGATACTGGAAGATGGTCCCGTTAGAAGCCTCAACAACCGGCGAGCTTGCATGCGAAGATGTACGAGTGTGGATGAGGCGAGAGTTGTATGTCAGGACAGAAGAGTGTGGCGCTCCATCCTCTCTGCCTACCCCCACGGGGAAACGGCGTGATGGTAAATAAGTAAGTTAGTATGAGTGCGGAAATCCATATCTTGTCTATGTTGGTGAATACCAAAGAACAGAATAATCTTGCGTTGTCGATCACAGGTAAGGTGAAAATGCAAAAAAAAACATGATAGCCCATTCAAGAGAAGAGGGGACCCACCACACACTCGTTCTATGAGCAATAGCTGGCATATCGGCCCTACACTTTCGTCACCCATTTTCGACATTTTTTAATGCTTAAGTGGCCGTACTCACCGCCCCGCCGACCGGGAGGCGTCCACACAACCCCTTCTCTGCCTCCAAAGCGCAGGGACAAATGACAATTGGAATATACCTACTTATCATCCGTTAAGTGGGAATTGCAAATTATATGTGTACAGGAAATGCTTCAGTACAAAATATGGACGCAAATCCATAATGTCCATAGTAATTATCATAAGGATAAAAAAGTAACCCATGAAAACCAAGTTTTAATTATGCTCCCTTTCTTTGAAAAATATAACAACAATTAAAGACGAATTAAAACATATAACATAACACTAAACTTACAGTCATTTAATATATTTCTAAAATTTCAGATGTTTTGAGCTTTGATAAGACATTTCATGCTTTGAAGATTAAATTCTGAAAACATTTGTCAGTCAATTTAGATTTTCGACATTCGTAGTGAAGTACCTATTATATATACCGACGGAGTAATTCAAATTTAGAAAATATTCCGCGACGTTATCGGGCCGCCGTTGCTAATCAAACTTTTCTAATGATTCCAATTCGAAAAAAACAATAAAATTTCTAAAAATCCGAAATTATACTATAATTATTAATTTTTTTTAACGAAAATTTGATAGATCTTCTTGATCATCGCCACGAGTCTACTTGCCAAGTTTCAGCTCGATTGAATCACGGGAAAAGGGTCAAAAATCGATCCAAATGTTTTTTCACGGCAAGCGAAGCAAGCAGACGCCACGAGTTAATATAAAGGGAGTAAAAACACAATATTTAAGAGTCAGATTAACTAAAATGAGTACAGAATTGCAAATTAGAGACAGTTATTAGAGTAATTCACTCCCTTCGAGGAAAAATTAGCCATTCAAGAGTGTATGATGTTATAAAACATAAAAAAACATCTTAAGATCTTTTTTGACAGAAAATCAGCGCGTCTTCATTATTGGTTGAAAGTTTTCAAGGGACCGTGGCCTTTAATACGAGTCAATGATAAAAACCTTGCGAAAATTTCTAATTAGTTTTATTTGATTTTTGGAAATTAAGTAATAAGTGATTACAGCCTTCTTCGCACTTTATGTGTTAATTTACACACATTTTCATTATTATCGTGAACTAATCGTGAGGTTCCTAATGATACCTCCCGCGAGTAAGGCTCGGTTGTATTAGAAATAGATTTTTACGGAAACGGAATTTTGATTGGTGGAGAACGCAAAATTCTATTCTTCAAACGAACTCTTACTTTTTGATGTAACCGGGCCATATCCACGGTAATACTAAAAACTACAGAATACGCTTTTCGTTTAGTGCCTTAAGCCACGTTCACTAGGGGACAAATCGCACAACATTTCGCACGGAATGACGCATCAACATCTACGCTCATGTTTCGGGAACAATGACGCGGTCATTTGACGTGTACACACCGGGACTCACATATCACTTGTTGCGGAAATGTCACCCGATGAGGGTATGATGACAGCTGCGTATCTATTTATTTTAACGAGTTTATCGAAACGTTAAGACGAGAAAAAGGTGGTGGGTGCGAAATTATTTACTGCAAAGGGAAAGAAGGATGGATATTCTATACGATATTCCAATGTCTGACGAATCATTTGTCAATTTCACTCAAATGACAACAACTGATTTTGAAAATTGATCGAGTCTTCCGTAGTCAGGCAAGACACAATATTACGGAACGCTGTTGTATATCATATCATATAGTATATGTAACTGTATATCGCTCATTATGACTACTGTCATGTTGAATACCTACAGCGCATGCGTCTTGTCAACATGCCACGTAGAAATGCCGCGCTGTGACGCGCGCGACGTCACGGAACAGTGCGCGATATTTATAAAATGAATGACGCTTTATACTTGTGTGATATGCATTCCCATAATATAACTAAAAGTGCAATATTTCATGTATTGGCGAAGAAATATAGTACTTAATTTTGGCACCTAGTGTTTTATTAATTATTTTATTGAATCTAAATTTATTGAATCGAAATTTTTCATATTTGATATGAATCCACAAATGTATTATTTACCCTGTATTTTTTATTAAATTATTTACTCAAACGTATTTTTGTTTTGTGCATGTCGTTTTTTTGTGGATCATTGCGTGGATGATAGATTATAACGTCAACTAAATTTTAAAACTAGCCTTACCTCAGTTATGGCACTAAAAGGCCACATCCGGTTTGAAGATACCTTTAGAGGTAAAGACAGTTCACAGATGGTGCTAATTACTATTGTAACTTATTACTGGAAGACTACTTCAGTCCTGTCCAATACCTTGAGAAATTATGACAAAGTAGACTCAGAGATGGCAGCATCTTGCCAGCAACATTTAATTACTTTGGATAAACGACAGATTATCATGTTCCGACATGGTGTTCAGACAGTATATTTCTATTTATTTTTATTTTTATTTATTTTTAATTTAAAGACTATCGACGGGTCAGAATGAAAATAATGGATAATCATTTAGGACAAAGTGATAAGTACAGTTACATTTTACAGTAAAACATTAATACATTAAACAATATAAATATAGTACAATATGCGACACTCCGCACGACATAATAGGCACGTAGGCTCCCAGGTCGACTAAGTCAAAAAATGTATACCCATGTCTTTGTGGCAGTATTTTTTTTTGTTTCGGTTGATTTCCGAAGAGTCCGTCTTACACGCTCAAATTGTTTTTGGTCAGAAGTGATATAATTTCTCTCTTAAACTGAGGTTGTGTCATGTGAAATATGTTGATGTTGGGGTTACATGAGTGAAATCGTTGTGTTGGTTTAGCCTTCTAGGTAGAGGAGAGAAATAACCTATGTTGGTGTTGTAGACCTTTGTGTGGAATAGTGTTTGGGGTCTCAGAGACAGGGCAGGTATATTAATATCTATTTGCGAGAGTATTGAGGGCGAATCCAGTTTGTCGTTTATTATTTTGTGCAGTGTCATAAGGTCTGTGATTATTCGTCTATTTTCTAATGATAATTATATGGAAATTTTAGAGTCTTTTGTCGTACGTATCGAGCAACTCATTTAGGCCTTGTCGGCGTGTCAGTGATTTAAGGAATTTTTTTGACTTTGTAGTTGTGAATTTCGTAATTGGGTGACCGAATTGTTGATGAGAATTTCAGTAGGGTTCTGATGAGGGATTTATAGATAGTAATTGACGCGGCTGTGTCGTGGAATTCTTTCGCCTAGAGATATCGTCTATGCGATGGTTGAATTTGAGGGATTTATCAAAAGTTATTCCCAGGAAGACAATAGTTAATGGATTAAGCGTGGTTTGGTTGATACTGTATTGAAATCATATGGTTATGCGTTTTTTGGTGAAGGATATTGAGTTACATTTTTCTGTGTTGAAGTAGAGGTCGTTGTCTATGCACCATTTTTGGAGTGCGTTAAGGTTAGTTTGAAGGAGGTGGCAATCATGTATGTAGTGTTAATTGATTTGTATATTTTGAGGTCGCCAGTGAAAAGTAGTAGGTTAAAGGGTTTTAAGACTTGTTTTATGTTGTTGATAAATATTAGAAAGAGAAGAGGCCCTAGGCGGGATCCCTGACTAATACCGGAGGTAGTGTAAAATGGGGTGCTTCAGTTGCCACTGATGACAACTTTGTGGGTTCTTTCTGTGATTTAGCTCTTAAACAATTTTAGTAAGGTACCGTGTATCCTGAATGTTGCTAGTTTTTCTACGAGAAGGGATTGATTTACCTTATCGAAAGCTTTTGCAAAGTTTGTGTAAATAGAGTCAACCTGAAGTCGATTGTCAATTGCATTACGGATGAAATGAGAAGATTAGACGTTACTGAGCGATGTGGAAAGAAGCCACGTTGAAGAGGGGCTTGTGTTTGTGATGTGGTTGAGTTATAGTCTGTCTTATAGTTATAGTCTCTCATGAGACTCGATGATTTTCCCGAAGCAACCTTATTTCACGATTGGTCTGTAATTTGTCGCGTCACTTTTATCTCCCTTTTTGTGGATAAGTGTGACGAATGCGGTTTCCCATTTACTGGGGAAAATGCTTTCGGTTAGGGATTTATTGTATATAATGGTGAGTGGTAATGAAAGAGTGGTGGCGCATTTTTTGACAAAATATTGTGATAGACCGTCGGGGCCCGCCCCTTTGTTGGTTTTCAGGGATAGGATAGGATAGGCGGATTGGTGATGATAGTGATTTTCATAAGTGGTATTTGGAGAGACGAGTCTGTGGGGGTCGGAAGGAAGTGGGGTTTTGTTTATTGTATATTTAGAGATCTTTAGTGATCGTTGATCAATGAAATAAATATTCAATTCTCTGGCTAAGAGTTAGATAGACAATGCTTTTTTAATCAAAGTAATATAGAAATTTGTAGCCATGTTGTTGCTTCTCTGCTAACTAACCAATAAAACCATGCATGAGTGTAAATATGTCCATTGTACCATATCCATTATAGCAAACTAAGATTTTATTTCTTCTACTTCTTCTTGTGCCCTATCGAGAGCATTACACTTGGACTAACATCAGGAATTAACTGAACGTGTGTATTTATCTGTTGACTTACCCGATGTACGAAAAAACACAAGTGTCGATCTTGATTGGTTAACATTTGTTTTTTTCTGCAAATTGTTCTGACATAACACGATTTAAAAGTGAAACCACGAAGCGCCCAAGGATAAAACTCTGTCCACGCGAAAGAGGGAAGCAAGGTATTTCCAATAATTGCCGCTGAATGCTTCTCTTAACGCACAGACAGCCCGTAGCCTCACATATTCGTTTTCAAAATGACAGGATGCGTAAGAGTAAGACTGATCGCGCGGGATCTCGAGTCATGGTTCATGGAGTCATCTGCTTCTTACACGGGGTAGGTAGGTAGACAGTAACGACAGTACTCTGCCGGGTACGTTCAGCTCCTCTGCAGGTGCTCGGAATCATCACGCTCCGCTCACCGCAGATTCGATACGTTCCTTATCGTGCATACGGACAAGTCCACATGTCTCCCGTGGCAAAACTTGGACCTCCGACTGCACGACTAAATTATTATCACCGGACAATATAACACGATATGTACCCCGTAGGGTACCATACGCTATTATTCCCAGACAGTAACACCCGACAGCATTTTATTAATATGTTTTGGTTTGTTATCCAGAAGATATCTTCTGGTCATTTGAGGCAATTTACCGCTTGGGTATCTAATTCATTCAGATCCAGGCGATTACCACCTCGCGACTAACATTACTCTGTAAGAGCACAACAACAACAAAGGAAGATAACTTCGTTACCGAAACTTACGGCGACACTCGCGCGGGCTACACAAAAGTCACTGGCACTGGCGGTCACTGTTACTGGGAAACGCGAGGGCTCGACGAAGATGAGCCGTGGTGTGGTGCGATAGCGGCCAGCGGGCGGCGGCAGGGTCGTGGTTATAGTCGCGAAATTAAGTAGAGGTGTCGGCAGTGAATGGAGACCCACCGCATTCCCAGGACTGTTATGTGAGCCGAAGGCTTCCATATCAGTCCTACTCTTACGTAGCCAGGTTGACAATTTTTTCTCTAAAGGCCTTCCCCGTACGGCGCCGTGTAAAGGGCGGACACCGTAAGGTTCAGGCCGCAAAATCCATTCACTGTCCATCACACCAGATCAACATCCTCAACTATATTGAAATACAAATTACAGTAGTAGCATAATACACAAAGAAATACATAGTGAACATAATGAAAACTACAATTTAAAATTTCATAATTATAGGGTCGAATGGTTCAAGCCGGGCTAGGGTGTTGGGAATAAAGGGGGGAGGGGGTAGAGATCAGGATGCCGATTTGGGCAGTGAGTGGGTACTGTGACGGGAAGAGGTAACGGCAGATACGTCGCATTAAAAGCGCTTACAGGTCGCGAGGTAGGCGAAGTCAACGAAGGCGATAAAAGTAGCCGCGGCAAAGCACCGTCAGTGCAATGATGGTGGAAACTGCGGCAGGGCAGCCCCATAACCGAGACATACCAACACATTACTTAATGAAGGAAAGTCTCTGCCTGTAGTCTTGTTGCATTCATATTTATAAATAATGCGATATATGAAGTGCATGTTTAAAATTCGCAGTCTGAATAGTGTGCTCTCATAGCGTCACAACCTGACATGTGGCTCAATGCGCCATGCACTGCCAATTGCACTGCACTAATCTTTTCAAACATCATATTTCTCAATTGACAATTACCGTATGGGAAATATATGGTTTTCAAAATAATAAAGCAGCAATTATCCAAACGTCACTGCTAGATTCTTACGATAGATTCGAACTCAAGCTGTATTATGGTTTTCAAAGCAATAAAACAGCAAATGTTCAATTATCAATGTGAAAGTGGAGTTTCATACGATAGATTCGAAATTAAGTTGTATTCTTCTCACCATGATGTCACCACCTGAGACATTACAGAAGGGTACCAATATTGTATCTGTGGAACGTATGTCGCGACGCCAGAAAGAGACTGCAGGACAGAGAGAGAGAGAATGTATAAAAAGGCGCGTGAATTTCGAGTCGCTCTCTTCTACTACCATTGTTATCCAGACCGCATCTTACTGTCGAAACGATTGTCTATACCTTTATTGTTACCGAATAAATACTTACGAGAACGAAGTCTTTACTTGGAGCACCTCATCCCGAAACAAGATATACAATTATCATGGCTGCAAATGTTCAAACATAAGTGCGATGGTGGAGTGTATTACAATAGATTCCAACTCAAGCTGAATTCTTCTCACCATGTTGTCGCCACCTGAGACATTTATGGTTTTCAAAATAATAAAGCAGCAAATATTATAACATCAGTACGAAGGTGGACTTTCTTACAAAAGGTTCTAAATTAAGCTGTGTTCTTCTAACCATATTGTCGCCACCTGAGACATTTATGGTTTTCAAAATAATAAAGCCACAAATATTATAACATCAGTACGAAGGTGGACTTTCTTACAAAAGGTTCTAAATTAAGCTGTGTTCTTCTAACCATATTGTCGCCACCTGAGACATTTATGGTTTTCAAAATAATAAAGCAGCAATTATTCAAACATCACTGCAAAGGTAGAGTTTCTAACGAAAAATTTGAAGTTAAGCAACATTCTCCCCACCAGGAGGCATTAAGATTCATAATTTTCAAAATAATACAAAAAATATTATAATATCACTGCTATGGTGGAGTTTCTTACGATACATTCGAACTCAAGCAGTACCTATTCTTCTCATTATGATGTCGCCACCTGAGACATTTATGTTTTTATCAAAGCAGCAATAATTCAAACATCACTGTAAAGGTAGAGTTTCTTACGAAAAACTTGAAGCCAAGCAACAGTCTTCCGACCGAGAGGTATTAACATTCATGGTTTTCATTATAATAAAAAAGAAAATTCTCTTGTATCACTGCTAAGGTGGAGTTTCTTATGATATATTCGAACTAACTTCTCACCATGATGTCGCCACCTAAGACATTACCGTAGAGTACCATTATCATGGCTGCAAATGTTCAAACATATGTGCGATGGTGGAGTGTCTTACAATAGATTCCAACTCAACCTAAATTCTTCTCACCATGATGTCGCCACCTGAGACATTTATGGTTTTCAAAATAATAAAACAGCAATAATCCAAATATCACTGCGAAGGTGGAGTTTCTTAAGATAGATTCGAACTCAAGATGTATTCTCTTACCATGATGTCGCCACCTGAGACATTTATGGTTTTCAAAATAATAAAGCAGCAATTATTCAAACATCACTGCAAAGGTAGAGTTTCTAACGAAAAATTTGAAGTTAAGCAACATTCTCCCCACCAGGAGGCATTAAGATTCATAATTTTCAAAATAATACAAAAAATAATATAATATCACTGCTATGGTGGAGTTTCTTACGATACATTCGAACTCAAGCAGTACCTATTCTTCTCATCATGATGTCGCCACCTGAGACATTTATGTTTTTATCAAAGCAGCAATAATTCAAACATCACTGTAAAGGTAGAGTTTCTTACGAAAAACTTGAAGCCAAGCAACAGTCTTCCCACCGAGAGGTATTAACATTCATGGTTTTCAATAAATAAAAAAGAAAATTCTCTTGTATCACTGCTAAGGTGGAGTTTCTTATGATATATTCGAACTAACTTCTCACCATGATGTCGCCACCTAAGACATTACCGTAGAGTACCATTATCATGGCTGCAAATGTTCAAACATATGTGCGATGGTGGAGTGTCTTACAATAGATTCCAACTCAACCTAAATTCTTCTCACCATGATGTCGCCACCTGAGACATTTATGGTTTTCAAAATAATAAAGCAGCAATAATCCAAATATCACTGCGAAGGTGGAGTTTCTTAAGATAGATTCGAACTCAAGATGTATTCTCTTACCATGATGTCGCCACCTGAGACATTTATGGTTTTCAAAATAATAAAGCAGCAATTATTCAAACATCACTGCAAAGGTAGAGTTTCTAACGAAAAATTTGAAGTTAAGCAACATTCTCCCCACCAGGAGGCATTAAGATTCATAATTTTCAAAATAATACAAAAAATAATATAATATCACTGCTATGGTGGAGTTTCTTACGATACATTCGAACTCAAGCAGTACCTATTCTTCTCATCATGATGTCGCCACCTGAGACATTTATGTTTTTATCAAAGCAGCAATAATTCAAACATCACTGTAAAGGTAGAGTTTCTTACGAAAAACTTGAAGCCAAGCAACAGTCTTCCCACCGAGAGGTATTAACATTCATGGTTTTCATTATAATAAAAAAGAAAATTTCTCTCTTGTATCACTGCTCTAAGGTGGAGTTTCGTATGATATATTCGAAACTAACTTTCAACATATTTGTCGCACATAAGGACATTACCTAGCGGGTACCATTATCATGGCTGCAAATGTTCAAACATATGTGCGATGGTGGAGTGTCTTACTATAGATTCCAACTCAACCTAAATTCTTCTCACCATGATGTCGCCACCTGAGACATTTATGGTTTTCAAAATAATAAAGCAGCAATAATCCAAATATCACTGCGAAGGTGGAGTTTCTTAAGATAGATTCGAACTCAAGATGTATTCTCTTACCATGATGTCGCCACCTGAGACATTTATGGTTTTCAAAATAATAAAGCAGCAATTATTCAAACATCACTGCAAAGGTAGAGTTTCTAACGAAAAATTTGAAGTTAAGCAACATTCTCCCCACCAGGAGGCATTAAGATTCATAATTTTCAAAATAATACAAAAAATATTATAATATCACTGCTATGGTGGAGTTTCTTACGATACATTCGAACTCAAGCAGTACCTATTCTTCTCATTATGATGTCGCCACCTGAGACATTTATGTTTTTATTAAAGCAGCAATAATTCAAACATCACTGTAAAGGTAGAGTTTCTTACGAAAAACTTGAAGCCAAGCAACAGTCTTCCGACCGAGAGGTATTAACATTCATGGTTTTCATTATAATAAAAAAGAAAATTCTCTTGTATCACTGCTAAGGTGGAGTTTCTTATGATATATTCGAACTAACTTCTCACCATTATGTCGCCACCTAAGACATTACCTAGGGTACCATTATCACGGCTGCAAATGTTCAAACATATGTGCGATGGTGGAGTGTCTTACAATAGATTCCAACTCAACCTAAATTCTTCTCACCATGATGTCGCCACCTGAGACATTTATGGTTTTCAAAATAATAAAGCAGCAATAATCCAAATATCACTGCGAAGGTGGAGTTTCTTAAGATAGATTCGAACTCAAGATGTATTCTCTTACCATGATGTCGCCACCTGAGACATTTATGGTTTACAAAATAATAAAGCAGCAATTATTCAAACATCACTGCAAAGGTAGAGTTTCTAACGAAAAATTTGAAGTTAAGCAACATTCTCCCCACCAGGAGGCATTAAGATTCATAATTTTCAAAATAATACAAAAAATATTATAATATCACTGCTATGGTGGAGTTTCTTACGATACATTCGAACTCAAGCAGTACCTATTCTTCTCATTATGATGTCGCCACCTGAGACATTTATGTTTTTATCAAAGCAGCAATAATTCAAACATCACTGTAAAGGTAGAGTTTCTTACGAAAAACTTGAAGCCAAGCAACAGTCTTCCGACCGAGAGGTATTAACATTCATGGTTTTCATTATAATAAAAAAGAAAATTCTCTTGTATCACTGCTAAGGTGGAGTTTCTTATGATATATTCGAACTAACTTCTCACCATGATGTCGCCACCTAAGACATTACCGTAGAGTACCATTATCATGGCTGCAAATGTTCAAACATATGTGCGATGGTGGAGTGTCTTACAATAGATTCCAACTCAACCTAAATTCTTCTCACCATGATGTCGCCACCTGAGACATTTATGGTTTTCAAAATAATAAAACAGCAATAATCCAAATATCACTGCGAAGGTGGAGTTTCTTAAGATAGATTCGAACTCAAGATGTATTCTCTTACCATGATGTCGCCACCTGAGACATTTATGGTTTACAAAATAATAAAGCAGCAATTATTCAAACATCACTGCAAAGGTAGAGTTTCTAACGAAAAATATGAAGTTATCAACATCTCCCCACCGAGGCATTAAGATTCATAATTTTCAAAATAATACAAAAAATATTATAATATCACTGCTATGGTGGAGTTTCTTACGATACATTCGAACTCAAGCAGTACCTATTCTTCTCATTATGATGTCGCCACCTGAGACATTTATGTTTTTATTAAAGCAGCAATAATTCAAACATCACTGTAAAGGTAGAGTTTCTTACGAAAAACTTGAAGCCAAGCAACAGTCTTCCGACCGAGAGGTATTAACATTCATGGTTTTCATTATAATAAAAAAGAAAATTCTCTTGTATCACTGCTAAGGTGGAGTTTCTTATGATATATTCGAACTAACTTCTCACCATTATGTCGCCACCTAAGACATTACCTAGGGTACCATTATCATGGCTGCAAATGTTCAAACATATGTGCGATGGTGGAGTGTCTTACAATAGATTCCAACTCAACCTAAATTCTTCTCACCATGATGTCGCCACCTGAGACATTTATGGTTTTCAAAATAATAAAGCAGCAATAATCCAAATATCACTGCGAAGGTGGAGTTTCTTAAGATAGATTCGAACTCAAGATGTATTCTCTTACCATGATGTCGCCACCTGAGACATTTATGGTTTTCAAAATAATAAAGCAGCAATTATTCAAACATCACTGCAAAGGTAGAGTTTCTAACGAAAAATTTGAAGTTAAGCAACATTCTCCCCACCAGGAGGCATTAAGATTCATAATTTTCAAAATAATACAAAAAATATTATAATATCACTGCTATGGTGGAGTTTCTTACGATACATTCGAACTCAAGCAGTACCTATTCTTCTCATCATGATGTCGCCACCTGAGACATTTATATTTTTATCAAAGCAGCAATAATTCAAACATCACTGTAAAGGTAGAGTTTCTTACGAAAAACTTGAAGCCAAGCAACAGTCTTCCCACCGAGAGGTATTAACATTCATGGTTTTCATTATAATAAAAAAGAAAATTCTCTTGTATCACTGCTAAGGTGGAGTTTCTTATGATATATTCGAACTAACTTCTCACCATTATGTCGCCACCTAAGACATTACCTAGGGTACCATTATCATGGCTGCAAATGTTCAAACATATGTGCGATGGTGGAGTGTCTTACAATAGATTCCAACTCAACCTAAATTCTTCTCACCATGATGTCGCCACCTGAGACATTTATGGTTTTCAAAATAATAAAGCAGCAATAATCCAAATATCACTGCGAAGGTGGAGTTTCTTAAGATAGATTCGAACTCAAGCTGTATTCTCTTACCATGATGTCGCCACCTGAGACATTTATGGTTTACAAAATAATAAAGCAGCAATTATTAAAACATCACTGCAAAGGTAGAGATTCTTACGAAAAATTTGAAGCTAAGCAACAGTCTTCCCACCGAGAGGTATTAACATTCATGGTTTTCAATATAATCAAACAGAAAATTCTCTAATATCACTGCTAAGGTGGATTTCTTACGATATATTCGAACTCACTTCTCACCATGATGTCGCCACCTGAGACATTTATGGTTTTCAAAATAATAAAGCAGCAATTGTTCAAACATCACTGCGAAGGTGGAGTTCAGATTCGAATTCAATCAACTTAAGAATATTATTTGAGTCTTTTTAATGGCTTCAGTGTATATTTATATGGGTATATCTTATTGATTATATTTAAACAGCAATTGTTCAAACATCACTACGAAGGTATAGTTTCTTATGACAGAATCGAACTCAAGCAGTACCTATTCTTCTCACCATGATGTCGCCACCTAAGACATTTATGGTTATGAATATAATAAAGCAGCAATTATTCAAACATCACTGCAAAGGTAGAGTTTCTTACGAAAAATTTGAAGCTAAGCAACAGTCTTCCCACCGAGAGATATTAACATTCATGGTTTTCAATATAATTAAACAGAAAATCCTCTAATATCACCTTACGATATATTCGAACTGAAGCAGTACCTATTCTTCTTACCATGATGTCGCTACCTGAGACATTTATAGTTTTCAAAATCTTATAGCAACAAATCATCACATCACTGGAAGCCTTGAGTTTTTAACGAAATATTAGAACCTAAGCAGTATTCTTCCCTCCGTGATGTCGACATTTAAAACATTTATGGTTTTCAAAATAATAAAGCAGAAAATATTCTTATATCACTGTTAGGGTGGAGTTTCTTACATTACATGTTTCAATACAATAATATGTCCATTGTACCATATCCATTCATTTTCTTTCTTCTACTTCTTCTTGTGCGAGAGCATTAAAGTTGCACCGAATTGAACAAGGAATTATCTTGAGTGCATGAAGTAAGACTGGTCGCGCGGGATCTCGAGTCATGGTTCATGGAGTCATCTGCTTCTTATACGGTGTAGGTAGGTAGACAGTAACGACAGTACTCTGCCGGGTACGTTCAGCTCCTCTGCAGGTGCTCGAGCTCCGCTCACCGCAGATTCGATACGTTCCTTATCGAGCATACGGACAAGTCCACATGTCTCCCGTGGCAAAACTTGGACCTCCGACTGTACGTCTAAAATATTACCACCGGACAATATAATACAATATATATTATATTGTCCTATGACCCTATTATTCCCAGACAGTAACACACAACAGCATTTTATTAATATGTTTTAGTTGGTTTTCCAGAATCTTCTGGTTATTTGCGGCAATGCACCGTTTGGGTATTCAATTCTTTCAGATCCAGGCGATAACCACCTCGCTACCAAAATTACTCTGTAAGGGCATTTCATTCGCTAAAGCACAATGCTCCGTGAGCGCACTTAATTCGCTACAGCACAATGCTCCGTGAGGGCACTTGATTCGCTAGAGCACAATGCTCCGTGAGGGCACTTGATTCGCTAGAGCACAATGCTCCGTGAGGGCACTTGATTCGCTAGAGCACAATGCTCCGTGAGGGCACTTGATTCGCTAAAGCACAATGCTCCGTGAGCGCACTTAATTCGCTACAGCACAATGCTCCGTGAGGGCACTTGATTCGCTAAAGCACAATGCTCCGTGAGGGCACTTGATTCGCTAGAGCACAATGCTCCGTGAGGGCACTTGATTCGCTAAAGCACAATGCTCCGTGAGGGCACTTGATTCGCTAGAGCACAATGCTCCGTGAGGGCACTAGATTCGCTAGAGCACAATGCTCCGTGAGGGCACTTGATTCGCTAAAGCACAATGCTCCGTGAGCGCACTTAATTCGCTACAGCACAATGCTCCGTGAGGGCACTTGATTCGCTAAAGCACAATGCTCCGTGAAGGCACTTGATTCGCTAGAGCACAATGCTCGGTGAGGGCACTTGATTCGCTAAAGGACAATGCTCTATGAGGGCACTTGATTCGCTAAAGCACAATGCTCTGTGATGGCATTTTATTCGCTAAAGCACAATGCTCCGTGAGGGCACTTGATTCGCTAAAGCACAAAACACCGTGAATTCGCTTAAGCTCAATGATCTCAGTCTGGAGCTCACCGTTTCGTTAGCATCTCTAGGGTGTTACCGGTCGTGTTGGTACCGGCTGTGTACTGTGCGGCAAGAGACACTTCTATCTACACTGGTGTTTTCGAATTTCGTGTTTCTTTAAAAGCCTTTCTGTTAGTCAGATGAAGCAGCGCACTCGTGGAAGACCATACCAGCAACAGGAAGGGTTGGACCTCCTCGATCAATTCATCCAGGTAGTTCTGAGTTGATTCGTTCCGCGAGGATTCTGAAGTTCTTTTAACGTATTGAAGATGAAATTTACCTCGGAATTCGTGCTTTACTTCTATAATTTACAGACTTGTGTGGGTCATATTGTCGCTTTGATGAAGCAGCAATTTTTTAACTTCATAGTGAAGACTGACATTAGTTTCCTGACAGATGGAAAGCAATAATTGGATAGTTTCATAATTTATCACGCGTACCGGTTTTTTCTGCGGTATCCACGAGTTGTTCAATGCCGTTAAATGTGCTGTACACCTAGCATTATCGTGCGGGTCCGAGGGTGTTCACTTCTATTCACTACACTTATCGTGACCCTGGTGTCTGAGTTGAGTACTCATCGAGAGTGCGATGCAAGGACCTGGTTTCTAGTTCAGACACCCCTCCATAACTCCAACAATCCGATTCCCAGCGCTCACTTTGCTGAATCTCTCCAGAAGTTTGAGAGGGCTGATAAGTTGGTCAGCCACTCCTGTATGCGGACCGAGTAGGTGGAAGTGCAGTCCTGCTTTATCCGATACATTTGCAGGTTCCATTGGAACCCTCACAGATTTATGAAATCAGTCATTGATTCTGTAATTACAGTTCTTAAGTAAATTTCTTTCTCGATGGTGTTTTGAAGCCGAAGTCCAAGATTGTTCGCATTCCATTTTTCGTGGCAGAATCTTCAAAGGACCCTCTGAAGAAAGTGTTGTTACTATTGTATTTCCCAAAACCACAATATGTCTTGTCTAAATAAAGCGGAAATAGAGAGTGCGACACAAGAAGCCATTTCATGGATCCGAGCCCAGAATCATGACTTTTCCGGTGTACGCTTGCAAACATCAATCTGATGTCTTCATCAGAATGATGTTTGCAAGCGTACACCATGTTTGGTTCGTACTCTTAACCTTATATATTATTCTCATATCTCTCTTCATTCTCTCACGCAGTCATTATTCTATGGTTAAACATTTAGTAGGACATTTATGGCTTTCAAAACAATAGAGTCAACTGGAAAGCTGTCGATCGGGGGGCCGCTGTGGGCCTGACTAGTACCAAAGCGGTCCACCTCCAGGCAACTCCTCAAAGAGAAACGTCGATACGACACTTTCTACGCGAATTATTTACTTTATAGTCCCTATATTCACCACTCCACTCCATTATTCTGAAAGACTATCTTCTGGAAAATATGGAGTTGTTGTGCAGTCTGTGGAAAACTAACAGCATTCTCCAGAAAAGCGTTTGCATTGACCAGTTTTATTCTTCAAACTCACAGTTTGTGTCTCATACAGAGGGCGGAGAATATGGACGTAGGCACCAGATTTTTGTTCACCATCTATAGTTTTCTACTTTATGAAGTTTTTAAATTATTTCATAAGATAATTAAATAAAACACGACTGGTCATAAACTCCATGATCATTTACCCCTGATCATGTACCCCCTGGTCATGTACTCCCTAGTCATGTATCTCCTGGTCATGTATCCCCTGGTCATGTACCACCTAGTCAAGTATCCCTTGGTCATATACCCCCTTGGTCATGTACCCACTGGTCATGTACCCACTGGTCGTGTACCCTCTGGCAATATACCATCTGGTTACGCACCTCTGGTCGTGTACCCTCTGGTAATGTAGCATCTGCTTACGTACCCTCTGGTCTTGTTCCCACCGGACATTAATTGAATAACTATTTTTAAAATTATCTAGACATTTTGTCAAACATTATGATTATGCCTCCTACTAATACTAATATAGTAATATAGTAATATAAAGGACACACGTAAAAGCAGGTGGCGTGGACCTCCTCACTATCCGTGGAGATTATCTTTAGAGAAATGTTTGCCATAATGTAGTAATTCAAAACTGGATGTAACTATTTATAATCACCCGCTCATCTGAGTGAGAGAAATCGAGACAACCGACTGTAGGGAGTTTTATTTGTTCGGGGAGACGTCTATGTAATGAAATTTATAGTACAGCTGAATCGCAAAAGAAACATTATAATTCATCACCACCCGGGACATTGATGGTTTGTAACACAACAAAGCCGAAATTATTGAATCTCCTCTTCATATATCAGAATAAAAATGGTGATTGATGCTTTTGAATCGCTCCGTTGAGGTCCAGTTCTTCATTACATTATCACTTCCAGAGAACTGACAGCAACAAACTCCCTTATATCGCATCACACAGTCAGTCTCACGGAATCCGCCTAGCGGAAGACATCCCAAAAGATGGGGGAAAGCTGGGAATCCACCTAATTGGAGGCGTTATCCTCTGTAGAAAAGACTACAGAGGTCTATGAAAAGAAAGGAGAAGAATAAAAAATGCATTACTCCGGAAGAGCGTGTGATCCGTCAGGACGCATTGTTCAGTAAAGACACTGATATGAAACGGGCTCGGTGAAAAGACGGTTGGTGGACAGAAAAGCGTTTATTTAGCAAAAAAAATGTCATAGGAAAAATAGCAATAAAATAGTACAGGAGAAAGAAGAGTGTCAACATCACGAAGATCAGGCACTAGGCTTCTAGATATTCTACAGCGGTGCAGAAGCTAATACATCTCTGAACCCTCAGCAGTGAGCCGCGTTTAGGCATTAATGTATCTAAGCGGTGGCACTCGCGCAGGCTACACAAGTCATTGGCACTGGCGGTAACTGTTACTCGGAGACGCCCCACGGAGCGGGTAGCGGCTCAACGCGAGGGCTCGACGAAGATGAGCCGTGGCCAGCGGGCAGCCGTAAGCGGCGTGAAGCGGGCGGCGGCAGGGTCGTGGTAATAGTCGCGGCAGATAGATCGCACTAAAAGCGGTCGACAGGGTGCAAGGTAGGCGACGTCAATGGAGGCTGCGAAGGCAGCGGCGATAAGAGTACCCGCGGCAAAGCGGCGTCAGTGCAGTGATGGTGGATACACGGCAGGGTAATGACCCATAACCGCATGTACAAACACATTACTTAGTAAATGATAACTTCTGACTGTAGTCTTGTTGCATTCATATTCATATAGAATGCGATACATGAAGTGCATGTTTAAAAAATCGCAGTCTGAATAGTGCGTTAACATGACATGTTACTCGATGCGCCATGCACTGCCAATTCCTGCACTAATCTTTTCAAACATCTTTTTTCTACTTAATGTATTTTCTACTTTCTAATCTACAGTTACTTATGGGAAATGTATGGTTTTCAGCAGCGATTATCCAAATATCACTGCTTGATCGTAGTTTCTTACGATAGATTCGAACTCAAGCTGTATTCTTCTCACCATGATGTCAACACCTGAGACATTGAAAGAGGCACCAGCAGCATAGCTGCAAATGTTCAAACATATGTGCGATGGTGGAGTGTCTTACAATAGATTCCAACTCAAGCTAAATTCTTCTCACCATGATGTCGCCACCTGAGACATTTATGATTTTCAAAATAATAAAGCAGAAATAATCCAAACATCACTACGAAGGTGGAGTTTCTTACGAAAGCTTCAAACTCAAGCTGTATTCTTCTCACCGTGATGTCACCACCTAAGACATCAGTGAAAGGTACCAGCATCATCGCTGCAAATGTTAAAATATAAGTGTGATGGTGGAGTATCTTACAATAGATTCCAACTCAAGCTGTATTCTTCTCACCATGATGTCGCCACATGAGACATTTATGGTTTTCTTAAAAATATAGATGAAATAATCCAAACATCACTACGAAGGTGGAGTTTCTTACGATAGCTTCAAACTCAAGCTGTATTCTTCTCACCATGAAGTCACCACCTGAGACATTAGAAAATTGTTCCATCATTATTGATCCCAATGTTAAAACATAAGTGTGATGGTGGAGTGTCTTACAATAGATTCCAACTCAAGCTAAATTCTTCGCACCATGATGTCGCCACATTAGACATTTATGGTTTTCAAAATAATAAAGCAGAAATAATCCAAACATCACTACGAAGGTGGAGTATCTTACGATAGATTAGAACTTAAGCTGTATTCTTCTAACCATGCTGTCGCCATCTGAGACATTTATGGTTTTCAAAATAATAAAGCAAAAATTGTTCAAACATCACTACGAAGGTGGAGTTTCTTACGATAGCTTCAAACTCAAGCTGTATTCTTCTCACCATGATGTCACCACCTGAGACATTTACGTAGGGTACCAGCGTTATGGCTACCAACGTTAAAACATAAGTGTGATGGTGGAGTGTCTTACGATAGATTCCAAACTCAAGCTAAATTCTTCTCACCATGATGTCGCCATCTGAGACATTTATGGTTTTCAAAATAATAAAGCAGCAATTGTTCAATCATCACTACGAAGGTGAAGTTTTTTACGATCGATTCGACCTCAAGCTGTATTCTTCTAACCATGTCGTCGCCACCTGAGACATTTATGGTTTTCAAAATAATAAAGCAGCAATTATTCAAACATCACTGCAAAGGTAGAGTTTCTTACGAAAAATTTGAAGATAAGCAACAGTCTTCCCACTGAGAGGTATTAACATTCATGGTTTTCAATAAATAAAAAAGAAAATTCTCTTGTATCACTGCTAAGGTGGAGTTTCTTATGATATATTCGAACTAACTTCTCACCATGATGTCGCCACCTAAGACATTACCGTAGAGTACCATTATCATGGCTGCAAATGTTCAAACATATGTGCGATGGTGGAGTGTCTTACAATAGATTCCAACTCAACCTAAATTCTTCTCACCATGATGTCGCCACCTGAGACATTTATGGTTTTCAAAATAATAAAGCAGCAATAATCCAAATATCACTGCGAAGGTGGAGTTTCTTAAGATAGATTCGAACTCAAGCTGTCTTCTCTCACCATGATGTCGCCACCTGAGACAGTTATGGTTTTCAAAATAATAAAGCAGCAATAATCCAAACATCACTGCGAAGGTGGAGTTTTTTACGATAGCTTCAAACTCAAGCTGTATTCTTCTCACCATGATGTCACCACCTGAGACCAAAATTTTACGGCAAAATGTTCAAACATCACTGGATGCCTTGAGATTTTTTTACGAAAAATAAGAACTTAAGCAATATTCTTCCCACCGTGATGTTGACACTTTAAACATTTATCGTTTTCAAAATAATAAAGCAGAAAATATTCTAATATCACTGCTAGGATGGAGTTTCCTACGACATATTCGAACTCAAGCAGTACCTATTCTTGTCACCATGATGTCACCACCTGAGACATTTATGTTTTTCAAAATAATTAAGCAGCAATTGTTAAACATCACTTCGAAGGTGGAGTTTCTTACGATAGATTCGAACTCAAGCTGTATTTTTCTCACCATGATGTCGCCACCTGAGACATTTATGGTTTTCAAAATAATAAAGCAGTTATTATTCAAACATCACTGCAAAGGTATAGTTTCTTACGAAAAATTTGAAGCTAAGCAACATTCTTCCCTCTGGGAGGTATTAACAACATTCATGGTTTCCAAAATAATAAAGCAGAATATATTCTAATATCCGTGCTAGGATGAAGTTTCCTACGATATATTCGAACTCAAGCAGTACCTATTCTTGCCACCATGATGTCACCACCTGAGACATTTATGGTTTTCAAAATAATAAAGCAGCAAATGTTCAAACATCACTGCGAAGGTGGAGTTTCTTAGGATAGTTTCGAACTCAAGCTGTATTCTTCTCACCATGATGTCACCACCTGAGACATTAGAGTATGGTACCAGCATTATTGCTACCAACGTTAAAACATAAGTGTGATGGTGGAGTGTCTTACAATAGATTCCAACTCAAGCTAAATTCTTCGCACCATGATGTCGCCACATGAGACATTTATGGTTTTTTAAAATACTAAAGCAAAAATTGTTCAAACATCACTACGAAGGTGGAGTTTCTTACGATAGCTTCAAACTCAAGCTGTATTCTTCTCACCATGATGTCACCACCTGAGACATTTGCGTACGGTACCAGCGTAATGGCTACCAACGTTAAAACATAAGTGTGATGGTGGAGTGTCTTACGATAGATTCCAAACTCAAGCTAAATTCTTCTCACCATGATGTCGCCATCTGAGACATTTATGGTTTTCAAAATAATAAAGCAGCAATTGTTCAATCATCACTACGAAGGTGAAGTTTTTTACGATCGATTCGACCTCAAGCTGTATTCTTCTAACCATGTCGTCGCCACCTGAGACATTTATGGTTTTCAAAATAATAAAGCAGCAATTATTCAAACATCACTGCAAAGGTAGAGTTTCTTACGAAAAATTTGAAGACAAGCAACAGTCTTCCCACTGAGAGGTATTAACATTCATGGTTTTCAATTAATAAAAAAGAAAATTCTCTTGTATCACTGCTAAGGTGGAGTTTCTTATGATATATTCGAACTAACTTCTCACCATGATGTCGCCACCTAAGACATTACCGTAGAGTACCATTATCATGGCTGCAAATGTTCAAACATATGTGCGATGGTGGAGTGTCTTACAATAGATTCCAACTCAACCTAAATTCTTCTCACCATGATGTCGCCACCTGAGACATTTATGGTTTTCAAAATAATAAAACAGCAATAATCCAAATATCACTGCACTGAGAGGGCGAGTGGTGTGTTTTCTGGTAAGATAGATTCGATCTCAGACTGAATATCTCTCGAGGGGGGGCCCATGATGTCGCTACCTGAGACAGTTATGGTTTTCAAAATAATAAAGCAGCAATAATCCAAACATCACTGCGAAGGTGGAGTTTTTTACGATAGCTTCAAACTCAAGCTGTATTCTTCTCACCATGAAGTCACCACCTGAGACATTAGAAAATTGTTCCATCATTATTGATCCCAATGTTAAAACATAAGTGTGATGGTGGAGTGTCTTACAATAGATTCCAACTCAAGCTAAATTCTTCGCACCATGATGTCGCCACATTAGACATTTATGGTTTTCAAAATAATAAAGCAGAAATAATCCAAACATCACTACGAAGGTGGAGTATCTTACGATAGATTAGAACTTAAGCTGTATTCTTCTAACCATGCTGTCGCCATCTGAGACATTTATGGTTTTCAAAATAATAAAGCAAAAATTGTTCAAACATCACTACGAAGGTGGAGTTTCTTACGATAGCTTCAAACTCAAGCTGTATTCTTCTCACCATGATGTCACCACCTGAGACATTTACGTAGGGTACCAGCGTTATGGCTACCAACGTTAAAACATAAGTGTGATGGTGGAGTGTCTTACGATAGATTCCAAACTCAAGCTAAATTCTTCTCACCATGATGTCGCCATCTGAGACATTTATGGTTTTCAAAATAATAAAGCAGCAATTGTTCAATCATCACTACGAAGGTGAAGTTTTTTACGATCGATTCGACCTCAAGCTGTATTCTTCTAACCATGTCGTCGCCACCTGAGACATTTATGGTTTTCAAAATAATAAAGCAGCAATTATTCAAACATCACTGCAAAGGTAGAGTTTCTTACGAAAAATTTGAAGACAAGCAACAGTCTTCCCACTGAGAGGTATTAACATTCATGGTTTTCAATAAATAAAAAAGAAAATTCTCTTGTATCACTGCTAAGGTGGAGTTTCTTATGATATATTCGAACTAACTTCTCACCATGATGTCGCCACCTAAGACATTACCGTAGAGTACCATTATCATGGCTGCAAATGTTCAAACATATGTGCGATGGTGGAGTGTCTTACAATAGATTCCAACTCAACCTAAATTCTTCTCACCATGATGTCGCCACCTGAGACATTTATGGTTTTCAAAATAATAAAACAGCAATAATCCAAATATCACTGCGAAGGTGGAGTTTCTTAAGATAGATTCGAGCTCAAGCTGTATTCTCTCACCATGATGTCGCTACCTGAGACAGTTATGGTTTTCAAAATAATAAAGCAGCAATAATCCAAACATCACTGCGAAGGTGGAGTTTTTTACGATAGCTTCAAACTCAAGCTGTATTCTTCTCACCATGAAGTCACCACCTGAGACATTAGAAAATTGTTCCATCATTATTGATCCCAATGTTAAAACATAAGTGTGATGGTGGAGTGTCTTACAATAGATTCCAACTCAAGCTAAATTCTTCGCACCATGATGTCGCCACATTAGACATTTATGGTTTTCAAAATAATAAAGCAGAAATAATCCAAACATCACTACGAAGGTGGAGTATCTTACGATAGATTAGAACTTAAGCTGTATTCTTCTAACCATGCTGTCGCCATCTGAGACATTTATGGTTTTCAAAATAATAAAGCAAAAATTGTTCAAACATCACTACGAAGGTGGAGTTTCTTACGATAGCTTCAAACTCAAGCTGTATTCTTCTCACCATGATGTCACCACCTGAGACATTTACGTAGGGTACCAGCGTTATGGCTACCAACGTTAAAACATAAGTGTGATGGTGGAGTGTCTTACGATAGATTCCAAACTCAAGCTAAATTCTTCTCACCATGATGTCGCCATCTGAGACATTTATGGTTTTCAAAATAATAAAGCAGCAATTGTTCAATCATCACTACGAAGGTGAAGTTTTTTACGATCGATTCGACCTCAAGCTGTATTCTTCTAACCATGTCGTCGCCACCTGAGACATTTATGGTTTTCAAAATAATAAAGCAGCAATTATTCAAACATCACTGCAAAGGTAGAGTTTCTTACGAAAAATTTGAAGACAAGCAACAGTCTTCCCTCTGAGAGGTATTAACATTCATGGTTTTCAATAAATAAAAAAGAAAATTCTCTTGTATCACTGCTAAGGTGGAGTTTCTTATGATATATTCGAACTAACTTCTCACCATTATGTCGCCACCTAAGACATTACCTAGGGTACCATTATCATGGCTGCAAATGTTCAAACATATGTGCGATGGTGGAGTGTCTTACAATAGATTCCAACTCAACCTAAATTCTTCTCACCATGATGTCGCCACCTGAGACATTTATGGTTTTCAAAATAATAAAACAGCAATAATCCAAATATCACTGCGAAGGTGGAGTTTCTTAAGATAGATTCGAGCTCAAGCTGTATTCTCTCACCATGATGTCGCTACCTGAGACAGTTATGGTTTTCAAAATAATAAAGCAGCAATAATCCAAACATCACTGCGAAGGTGGAGTTTTTTACGATAGCTTCAAACTCAAGCTGTATTCTTCTCACCATGATGTCACCACCTGAGACCAAAATTTTATGGCAAAATGTTCAAACATCACTGGATGCCTTGAGATTTTTTTACGAAAAATTAGAACTTAAGCAATATTCTTCCCACCGTGATGTTGACACTTTAAACATTTATCGTTTTCAAAATAATAAAGCAGAAAATATTCTAATATCACTGCTAGGATGGAGTTTCCTACGACATATTCGAACTCAAGCAGTACCTATTCTTGTCACCATGATGTCACCACCTGAGACATTTATGTTTTTCAAAATAATTAAGCAGCAATTGTTAAACATCACTTCGAAGGTGGAGTTTCTTACGATAGATTCGAACTCAAGCTGTATTTTTCTCACCATGATGTCGCCACCTGAGACATTTATGGTTTTCAAAATAATAAAGCAGTTATTATTCAAACATCACTGCAAAGGTATAGTTTCTTACGAAAAATTTGAAGCTAAGCAACATTCTTCCCTCTGGGAGGTATTAACAACATTCATGGTTTCCAAAATAATAAAGCAGAATATATTCTAATATCCGTGCTAGGATGAAGTTTCCTACGATATATTCGAACTCAAGCAGTACCTATTCTTGCCACCATGATGTCACCACCTGAGACATTTATGGTTTTCAAAATAATAAAGCAGCAAATGTTCAAACATCACTGCGAAGGTGGAGTTTCTTAGGATAGTTTCGAACTCAAGCTGTATTCTTCTCACCATGATGTCACCACCTGAGACATTTGCGTACGGTACCAGCGTAATGGCTACCAACGTTAAAACATAAGTGTGATGGTGGAGTGTCTTACGATAGATTCCAAACTCAAGCTAAATTCTTCTCACCATGATGTCGCCATCTGAGACATTTATGGTTTTCAAAATAATAAAGCAGCAATTGTTCAATCATCACTACGAAGGTGAAGTTTTTTACGATCGATTCGACCTCAAGCTGTATTCTTCTAACCATGTCGTCGCCACTTGAGACATTTATGGTTTTCAAAATAATAAAGCAGCAATTATTCAAACATCACTGCAAAGGTAGAGTTTCTTACGAAAAATTTGAAGACAAGCAACAGTCTTCCCACTGAGAGGTATTAACATTCATGGTTTTCAATAAATAAAAAAGAAAATTCTCTTGTATCACTGCTAAGGTGGAGTTTCTTATGATATATTCGAACTAACTTCTCACCATGATGTCGCCACCTAAGACATTACCGTAGGGTACCATTATCATGGCTGCAAATGTTCAAACATATGTGCGATGGTGGAGTGTCTTACAATAGATTCCAACTCAACCTAAATTCTTCTCACCATGATGTCGCCACCTGAGACATTTATGGTTTTCAAAATAATAAAACAGCAATAATCCAAATATCACTGCGAAGGTGGAGTTTTTTACGATAGCTTCAAACTCAAGCTGTATTCTTCTCACCATGATGTCACCACCTGAGACCAAAATTTTATGGCAAAATGTTCAAACATCACTGGATGCCTTGAGATTTTTTTACGAAAAATTAGAACTTAAGCAATATTCTTCCCACCGTGATGTTGACACTTTAAACATTTATCGTTTTCAAAATAATAAAGCAGAAAATATTCTAATATCACTGCTAGGATGGAGTTTCCTACGACATATTCGAACTCAAGCAGTACCTATTCTTGTCACCATGATGTCACCACCTGAGACATTTTTGTTTTTCAAAATAATTAAGCAGCAATTGTTAAACATCACTTCGAAGGTGGAGTTTCTTACGATAGATTCGAACTCAAGCTGTATTTTTCTCACCATGATGTCGCCACCTGAGACATTTATGGTTTTCAAAATAATAAAGCAGTTATTATTCAAACATCACTGCAAAGGTAGAGTTTCTTACGAAAAATTTGAAGCTAAGCAACATTCTTCCCTCTGGGAGGTATTAACAACATTCATGGTTTCCAAAATAATAAAGCAGAATATATTCTAATATCCGTGCTAGGATGAAGTTTCCTACGATATATTCGAACTCAAGCAGTACCTATTCTTGCCACCATGATGTCACCACCTGAGACATTTATGGTTTTCAAAATAATAAAGCAGCAAATGTTCAAACATCACTGCGAAGGTGGAGTTTCTTAGGATAGTTTCGAACTCAAGCTGTATTCTTCTCACCATGATATCGCTTCCTAAGACAATTATGGTTTTCAAAATAATAAAGCAGCAATAATCCAAACAAAGTGCATTTGCATCGTCTGCGGCGTAGCGATGAAACCGCTTTAGCGTTTAAGTATGCGAATCTGCGTGGCGAAATTGCTTGGCCGATACGGATGCTTTTGCACGTAGAGCGGCCCTAGGTGTGCGGTGGGTCCCGCTTCACTGCGATTGGTGTTCATAATAATTCATATATTTTTTTAAAAACATAATTTGTACATATATCGTAAAACACAATATTTTATATTTTATGTAAAATGTTTGAAATTGCGTCACATCTGAGATTGGTTTGATTTCATGTAGGTAATATAATATCTATATAATTTTTGTTTTGTTTTTTTCTTTATTGTAAATAGTTCTGTTTATAGTCAATGGGCAAGCAAACATCTGAAACTTTGTATAAAATATGCAAGGTGTCTCGTACCTGGTAGTAGAAACTTTAGAGGTGGATTCCAGCCTTGAAAAAGTCGGATTAAAGTAAAAGTTCGTTTAAAACATTTAGGCGTTCTCCACCAATCAATCGATCCGTCTCCGTGAAAAGCTGTGCTTTAAACGGACTTTTAATTTAATCCAACTTGAAACAACATGTAACTGTACGTTTTGTCTATTTCTTGGAGTTGGAGTAAATATCACTTTCTTGTTATTTTCTGAATAGGCCAAATACAACTTAGATTTTCTTTTTAAATAGAGACGCGAACACGGAATACGTGTCACATAAATATAATAACTATTTTCAAACTAAGTTTATCGCTGGTCTGGAGTGGGATTCGAATCCGCGACCTTTGGATCACGAGGCGAGAGTCCTAACCACAAGACCAACAAGCCACTCATATTTTTGTTTTAAATAATCTTTTTAATTTTTGTATTATAACTTATTCTAAGTTGCCGCGGAATGTGAAAACTGTACCTCGGGTAACACAACTGCCCCAGAACAGTTTTATAAAATTGTTATTTTTTTAAATAAAATAAATAAATAACCGACATGTAAAAGTACCGTCATTTTTGACGGGTTAGAGCTAGTAATATATTAACTGTGTACGCTTACCTACGCAATGTGAGGAGAAATAAATGAATAAATTTTAAAAATAGAAAGAACCACAAAATTAGATGGTACACGAAAAACCCGAGATTATTTTGACTTTGTGTAGTATGAATCCATCTAGAACCAATGAAGGACATTCGGAATCATTTGCAACAAAGAATCAGATGCACTTTCAATACATTGGTTAGTTGTTGTATAATACGCATAACGTAGTAGTTAAGGAGTGCAATCCAGATTATCCGTAATCCGAAAAATCCGGATATCCGCACGTTTTTACAAGACCTCGAAATCCGGATTTGTCGAAAATAAATCAATCCGGATTATTTGAATAATTTGAAATTTTAACAAAGAAATCGAAACGAGCAAGTTTTTTGAGGTCACATTTTATATCTCAAAAAATGGCATAGTTTTTTTATATTGATTTAAGTGTAGTTAAATTGTTTTGTTAATTTTGTTAATGTTTAATAATTTGACAAGGAGTCTACTTGCCTTTATTTTTGTTCTCCAGAGTTTCTTTTGATTTGTACCTGTTGATTATTTTACTATCGTTACTCAGCACGCGAGTCACAGACTGATTATTTTAATAAGAATAACACCATGATTTAAAAAATCATTTGATTCGTTTTTCATGTGCTTTTATTTTAATCCATAAAATCCGTATAATCCGGATTGGAACAAAATTCGTTCTTAAAAATCCGGATTTTACAACAGAACGGATTAGCATTCCCTAGTACAGTTGCCGGCAAACTTCTTGAAATTTTTTGGCGTAGTGGGGGAATGCGCAGAAGACAAAATTTTGGTTTCTTTGGTGGAATGGTACATGCGCAAACTTACCCCCACTACGCCGTAAAATTTCAAGATGTTTGCCGCCTACTGTAGTAGTGACCGTCGTCCTGCCATTGGCTGGAACGCGAGACTGCGCGACCTCAGAGTGGAATCGGCAGTCAAAGTGGCAATAGACTTCTTTCCTCTCAACCTATTCTTTCCGAAACGGGGGATTTGAAATCCCCCAGAAAAGAGCAATCGAGCTGATACTTGGTGTAATCCTAAATCGAATGATTTAAAATGCATATTTCAATAATTTCTTAGTGAAATTCGAGTATTTACGATAAAATGTAATATTTTGACTAATTGCTGTTCCGTAGAGAGAGAAAACGATACTCACTTTGTTTCGCTGATGACGCGACATTCACGCGACGTTTGAAAAGTCAGGACTTGGAAGACAATCTAATTAGTACGTGTAAAGGTACAGATACACATGCTTCTTTACTGGCATGCTAATGAGCATGCCACTAATAAGCATGCCCTAACAACTGTACACACTTGCTCATTACTGGCATGCTTATTAGTGGCATGCTCATAAATAAGCATGCCCAAAGCTAACAATCAAACACACATGCTTATTAGTGGCATGCTCTTGTCATAGAATAGAGACGCTCTTGTTCAAAATGGAAACTTTGCAAACTGAAATAGAAAATTCAAGTGAACCAATAAATCAAAAAAGTTCCCCAGTTTCCATCCGCACATTTTTGATTTTAGTTTGCCTATTAATAAAGTTTCGTAAACATTATTTCTCACTATATTATTTTTACACAACGGTGACCGAGTATTCCACAGACATTCGTAATTCCTATAATAAGTCACGAAAAGTAATGTTTTATCATCTCCCCAACGCGCCATATTTGTTTCATTTGTCGCCCGACTGAGAAGATCGCATTGATAATACTAGCCGCGAAGCCCGCGAATGACATAAGCATGCTCATAAATAAGCAAGTCTGTTCACACATGCTCCAAAGATACCACTTCTCTATGGTGAATGACAGTGGCATGCTTATAAATCAACTGGCGGTTGATTTTTGAGCATGCCACTAGGTGGCATGCTCATTTCTAGCAATGTGCATACACACATGCCACTAATAAGCATGCCACTGTCAAAGTCGATACTGCGCATGCTCACGTGCCACTAAAGAAGCATGTGTATCAGACGCCTAAGCCGTGCGTACGAGGCGCATTGTTTCATTGTGTTGGTGTTTACACCCGTGTACCCGTGCACGGCTTACATATATAGTGCATTCAGATCTTTAATAATAAGTTTTAATTAATATACGTGAATTAAATATACGCACACACTTTGTTTGTGGTAGCCAGCGCTCGGATTGGTGGAACCACGGTGTATTTCCGACCGCGGAGGAGACAGTACGCTGGTTTTGGGTGGCAAAATATAGGGTGGTTTGCATATTTTTTAATCATTAATTTTTACAATCTTTTATTTATTTTTTAATGATAACAGTGCACCCTCCTACAGTTTACTTTATTCTTTACTCTACTTTACATTATTCTTCTTCTTATACTTCATTTTCAAGTATTCGATTAATTTTTTGCTTCATTTTCAGCTTTTTCCGGTCTTTGTTGTTTGTTTACAGCCTTTGATAGATTATCGTATTAACATTAACGTAAGATCGTGCCTTTGGCCAATTATAAAATAAACAAACGTAAAATAACAACAACAAAAAACTAATATTAAAAAAATTATATATGTATACAGGGTTATTTGGAAAACATTAATAATCTCGCAGGCCCATATTCCTGCCATTATTATGAGTAGAAAATGTTCCAGCAAACATTACCCAATATCAATAGTAATGGAGATATGCGACATCAAAGTTGGATTAGAATTATTTTTAAGTTTAGAATTATTTTTAAAAATGCAAACTCTGATATTGCATATTTGCATAACTATTGATTAGGTCATAGTCGCTTGAACATATTCGACTCATCATAAAGGCAGGAATCCACCTGTAAAGTTTTGGCCTCATAAATAGATACATAATTATTATTTTTAAAAATATAGATATATTAAAAAATATTTCTTTGTAAACATCCTGTTACTCATACATAAACTATCTTTATTAAAGATTTAAACAGACTGTACCTGCTTATTAGATTGTCTTTCTTAAATGGATAGATTTTTATGTTGGATTTGGTAGTAATAGAAATCACAGTCGATCACTGTATCCGCAGGGCGTATTTACAATTCTACCACACAAACAGACAACTGACAGATAAAAAAAAAGTTGAAAACGTACTTAGACGTACACAGATATGCAATAAAGATATTTGTTTATCAATCAATATATCTCACAGGCACGAAGTTATTTATATGGAATGGAAGTCTTTGAGCGTTTACAGGACCTATTAAGTAATCACTTTATGCAGTGTAACATTCACGATTCCACCCATGATCTTGATTAATGACGATCCCTCTGGGGACGAAAATTCAATAATTGTGTTCTTGAAAAAAATTTAACCTACTTAAAAATATTGTGCATTTTTTATAATATTTTTATAATAAGAATTTATGTACAAATACCTACATATAAACAAATGTTATTTCCATTAACCTACCGGGTCTGTCATATTTTTCAATAAAAAGATGAAATAAATTGTCTTTTATTATAATAATCCAAAATATTTTCTGCCTAAATTATGAGACAAAAGTGTTTAAACGATTTGTGAAA
This sequence comes from Agrypnia vestita, assembly GCA_016648135.1. Classification (NCBI taxonomy): domain Eukaryota; kingdom Metazoa; phylum Arthropoda; class Insecta; order Trichoptera; family Phryganeidae; genus Agrypnia; species Agrypnia vestita. Next base: position 117,945 of record JADDOH010001846.1, read on the forward strand.
AATATCAATAGATATTAAATTAAGCGACTGCAAATTTTGCACATTATTCTGAATTACCTGTCTGTCTTTAAAGTAAATGTAATGATGTAACCCGTCTTTAAAACTGAGGATCCGATAAATGATGTCGGAATTCGAGGATCGGATAAAGTCGGTCTTCCCCTTGAAGAGTATTTATTAACTTGTAACAATGAGGTTATAGCGCGACTATATTATTAGCGATTACAGGTAGCTTAATCACTGTTACTCTCGTGCTGATAAAATGCTAAGACGGCACGTCCCTTTTAATTCCCATTCACTCTTTCTTTCATACATTCCGACAGACGTTATTCAAGTTACTTTATGCACAGTAACTTACATCAAATGTTATATATTTTTGGTGATCTGAAAAGAGTGCGGATCGACCAATCAGAAGTCGAGAACACGACTCAGTCTTGGACCTCGTGCCACATCCTCCATTCCTCCAGTGAAATTGTTTGGATCTTTCGTTTGATTTGTGTAAGTATAGCGCTTGTGTCGGACAAGACAAAAAACACCGGCAGCCCTGAAAAGGTCCACCTTTTTACCAGGCTGTGTCGAACAATAAAAAAGTTATTTTATTTTTTATTATAAAATTGATATATTTGCTGTAAAATTGATATTATGCTTAAAACATAGGGAATTGTGAGCGCGAGCGCGCAGATAGGCACGAATAATTAAATCCATTTGGGTATGCCCAGCGCGCTCGACGCAGTTTTATTGAAAATAACTTATGTAAATTTCCTTGTTTATTTTTTAATGTTATGTTTATTGAAAAATATCTTCGGTAGTTGCTTTGTATATTTTAGTATGTTATTTTATTTGTGAAATACCAGGGATTTGTGTAGCCAGGCTCGCCAGAGAAACAAAAATATACGAAATTATTGTACCAAGCTTGGCGAGCTTGGCCTCCTTTTTACTGATTATTTCCTCAGGGGTGGTCGTGAGGGACAGTTTTTGAATTGAATAAAATAAAGATAAATATAATATGTTAAGATATTATGAATGAATTAAGAAAAATGTTGTGATACATGTTTAATTAAAATTTTGAATGCGGGACCACTGCTCATAGAGCTGCGACTCAAATTATGAGTAGTGATCCCGGCGTCAGACAGAGGTCGGCGTCGTCGGTTCCCGAAATGCCGCCATCTGACTGGTTGTTGCAAACGCGCCTGGGCGTGCGGGTCCTGAAAAGATATTTTGAATAAAGGCATTCAGAATTCAGTTCTTCTCTACCTGCGCTCGCCTCCAGATCTACTTGCGACTTTTTCTTCTCTCCTAATCGACTCCTGCTTCAACCTTTGGACCGCTGTGTATTTCTCATCGAAATTTAATACGATCTTGTTTTCGTCTGAGAATCTGCGATATCGGTTCCATCAAGTTGACCTGACCATATGACGTTGAAATGACCCCTTATTTTTGCGTGTTCCCGTCAGGAACAATGAGGATACTTAACTATACCGACCAACTCACCCATTGTCAGAAGTACGGTTATACCGCACGGGATCTACATTTTTTTTATTTTTTTTTTATTTAATATATAGTACAAATACAGTTCTTATATATTTACATATTAGATTAACATTTTTTTTAAATACTTTATAGTCATGTAGGACCTCATCAGTGAAGCTCTTGAGTCTGATGAAGAAGCCACAGTTCTTATTATAATATATAGGTAGTATATACAAGTTATTTATTAATACGGTAAAAAAGATAAGTTGATAATGAAAGTATTGGAGTTATTTTGAAAAAAGCTATAGGTTTAAATGATTTATGAATTTAAGTTTGATTTTAGGAAAATTTTAATTTTTTTGATTTTGCTCTGAGAGGTTACTGATGCATCGTATCTCGACAGGTAAGTTATTATAGTAATTAATGGCTTTATAAATATAGTGATGCTGCATTTGGGTTGTTTTACATTTAGGCATTATAAATTGGTTTCCATTTCTCATAAGTTTGAAATATTCTTGGCTTTCTGTAAGGTTTTTTCTTTGCACATTTTTAATATGGAAACTTGCTTGAAAATATCATCTACGTTTGGTACAGGAAACAATTTAAAGAGATCTTTTGTTGAAAATGTACTTTTTTTTCAGTATAACTTTAATGAGAATTCTTTGTGATATTTTTACTGAATTTAGATTTTTCTTATAACTTCTTATAACTTAAGTCTGAATTTTGTTTTAGCTTGTGTGATAAAGCGATTATCAAAATGGGCGAGTCAAGTCTTCCCCTTCATAGATAATGTGATGTAGCAGAGAAGGCACAAGGGATAATAAGGATAGCCAGCCCATTTCAACAGTACTAAACATTTCCATAGTATGCCTAGGGTCCATCGAATTGGTCAAGATCCGCCCTAACGGTTACCGTGACAAACAAACGATGCTTGCGTGATCTTAGGCATTACATATAAAATGAGCAAATTTGTCAGCATTCACTAAGTGTTTTCTAACATTTTTTTAAATTTATATTCCGAAGAAGAGCATTCTCTATTTACGTACAAAAAAGAAAAAAATGTATTTTTGGTAGACGTCCAAGTTTCCGTAAGGGCCATCGAAACAGTTCACTAGTTCTACCACCGAGGCGACCCCAGCCCCCACACTTACCATGTGCTTACACAACTAGAAGCTCACCTTCCATGATGATTTTATTAGATATTTAGTGTCATACGCAAAACTTTTTATCTTGCAACTACAATGGTCCACTCTTCCACGGTTGAGAAACTTTCTCTTGTATTCTAACTAACAGTCACGATACCCTAAATCTGTAGCGAAATACAAAGCAAGAACATCAAAGATTGAGACCTACCTGTGACCTCAGCGGGAATCCTACTCGGAACTTCTGGTATAGACACTGGACCACGGGAATCGCTATAACGGACGAGCAGGTGTTACCCAGAAAATAAATATTATTTACCTTTTTATTTTTATTTATTTAATATAAAGTATAAACACGGTTCTTATATATTTACATATTAGATTAACATTTCTTTTAAATACTTTTTATCATGTAGGACCTCATCAGTGAAGAGAAGCTCTTGAGTCTGATGATGGAGCCACAGTTCTTATTATAATATATAGGTAGTATAAACAAGTTATTTATTAATACGGTAAAAACGATAAGTTGATAACGAAAGTATTGGAGTTATTTTGAAAAATGCTATAGGTTTAAATGATTTATAAATTTAAGTTTGATTTTAATTTTTTTGATTCGCTCTGAAAGGTTACTGATGCATCGTATCTCGATAGGTAAGTTATTGTAGTAATTAATGATTTTATAAATACAGTGATGCTGCATTTGGGTTGTTTTACATTTAGGCATTATAAATTGGTTTCCATTTCTCATAAGTTTGAAATATTCTTGGTTTTCTGTAAGGTTTTTTCTTTGCATATTATTAATACGGAAACTTTCTTGAAAATATCATCTACGTTTCATACATACATACATAGTTTCAATGTTTTTATTTATGTTCATACGGTCATATACATTTGCATTTTGGCATTTATTTTACTACATTACATATACATGCCACTACATTTTTTCCATATAATATGCGCTTAAAAACATAATGCGCGGACGGTCGGGGGATCCACTTGCTTCGTCGTTTTGACGCAACGGACGAGACGTGGCGGAAGATTCGCGCAGTGTGGCGCTGGTCTTAAGCTTGAATTCTGATTGCAAGAATAAAACTGTGAATATGAAAACAGTTTCTATCTAATGTGCGTTAGAACATGCTTCCTTAAGCATGACTTCCGATTGCACAAGTAATTAAACTGCGAACATGAAAAAAAATTCTCCAGAGTGCGTAAGAGCATATGTTTTTAAACATGATTTATGATTGCACAAATAATTGCGAACATGAAAAAAGTATTTTTTCAGTGTGCTTCAGCACGTGTACATTTAAATTTGACTTATAAATACACGAATAATTGCACTGCGAACATGAAAATAGTTTTATCCAGAGTGCCTTAGAGCATGTGTTTTTAAGTATGACTTTTTATTGCACGAATAATTGCAAAGCGAGCATGAAAACAGTTATTCTCCAGAGTGCGTGATGTGATTGCATGTGATTTTAAACTTGATTTCCGATTGCAAGAATAATTTCCCAGTGAACATGAATAAAGTTTTTCTCCAGTGTGCTTAAGCACGTGTACTTTTAAATTTGACTTGCTATTGCACGAATAATTGCACTGCGAACATAAAAACAGTTTATCTCCAGAGTGTGTAAGAGCATGTCTTTTTAAACTTGCCTTACGTTTGCACGAATAATTGCACTGCGAACATGAAAACATCTTCTTATCAGCGGTAGTGAGCGGGCAGCTGCTCGAGGATCTGTTAACGGTGGAAGCTGTCTCCGATTCCGGCTGCTTTCCAGAGGCAGAAGAAGACGCAGTTGAATTTTCCATAAAAGAATCTTGTATTCTCAAGAGACCTGCAAAGTAAATATTTATCATTTAACGCCAACTTATGTACGACTCGTGTCTAACTTTCATTGTTGAAAGTGGGCAAGTTGATGTTTATTTGCAAACATGGAAACATTGCGGTCAGTATAAAATAACAAAAACCATTATGACAGAAGATGCATGAGTTGCTAGGGAAAAGCTATTAATAATTATAAATTATCATTTAAGATTTTTTTCTTTACGGTCTCTTAACTAGTAAATGGTTGTTAACAGTGGATATATTATGAACCAAAGACTTTATAATACATGAACATTAATATTTTTGGTTGTTGTTGATATATATAATATTTTAACATTTCAAAATTTGTTCAAAATTTATTTTTATAGATGTATTTCTTAGCTACGACGTGATTATTTCTAGGTCACTCCTGTACAAGACAAGACTAGTCCCTCAGGGTAAGAAATGTTACAGAACCCAGATGGGGTCCGTGGTGCGAGTTTTCATCCCACCATGGGACATTCGTCTGAACATAAAATGTAATATTATTTTGCTTGTAAAACACACAAATACGCTTTCAAAACTAGTTATCAGTTTGACTATCTTTGATATTGAATTAGTCTTGTCATAGGAAAAGCGGCGCTATTGCCTATAATCGCCTCATTGAAAGCGTGTATCTCTTCTATCACGCTCCTATTAGTACCGAATATAATTCTTACTTTGATATTGGTCTTCTGACATTTGACACTCTTTGCCTGGCAAAATTTCTAAGACAACTGAAGCGAGCAACTATCAAGCAATATCAATACACAAAACAGAAAGCAAAAGCCAAATAAACGACTACAGTCCAATAAACCTTCTCAACTCTCTAAGTTAGATGACATTACATTTGTCACTGAACTTCTAAGGAATCAAAAGGAAAAGGGTTACACAACGAGATAAATTAAATGAAGAAACCATGTGAAGAATGCACAACTGTCCCAAAAACCTGATGAAGACACAACCAGTAACTGGCCGACAGTTGATAGTGAAAAGATAGCCAAAAAAAGAAGAACAGAGCAGGAGAGATGAATGTCTCCTGACCTCAGCTCTATGTCCCTCGAGCTGGTCACCATATAACATTCTGCGTCCAAATCAGACTTTCCTCATTAAAGCACTTTTACATAATAATTGACATATACAGGGTGTACCAGAGCTAGTAGCAGAAAATGGCAGGTAGATTCCTGACTATGTTGCGAGTCTAAAATGTTCAAGCTACCATGGCCTGAGATATGCAATATCAAAGTTTGCAATATTTCTTACTTATTTTTTGCAAAAAGTAACGGTGATAACGGTTGTCACCGGCTGCTCAATCGTCAAACATGGGCCACATTTTGTCCCTTTTGGGTCGTGGACCTAAGTTTACATACAAAATATCTGTAATTTTACTATATGGATTTTAAATTAGAAATAAAAGTAACCCATAAAAACCAAGTTTTTATTATACTCCCTTTCTTTGTAAAATATAACAACAATTAAGGACGAATTACAACATATAACATAACACTAAACTTACAGGAATTTAATATATTTCTAAAATGTCACATGTTTTGAGCTTTGATAAGACACTTCATGCTTCGAAGATTAAATTCTAAAAACATTTGTCAGTCAATTTAGATTTTGGAAATTCGTAGTGAAGTACCTATTATGCATACCGACGGAGTAATTCAAATTTAGAAAATATTACGTGACGTTATCGGGCCGCCGTTGCTAGAAATCAAACTTTGGTAATAATTTCAATTTGAAAAAAACATTAAAATTTCTATAAATCCAAAATTATACTATAATTATTTTTTTTAACGAAAATTTGATAGATCTTCTTGATCGTCGCCACGATTCTGCTTGTAAAGTTTCAGCTCGATTGGATCACGAGAAAAGGGTCAAAAATCGATCCAAAGTTTTTTCGACGGCAAGCAAGCAAGCAGACGCCATGAGTTAATATAAAGGGAGTAAAAAGTATTCACTTAAGAAATCAATTTTCGGAGCACGCATACAAAACTTATCCCGGGACGTTACCAGTGGCGTGCAGCGCATACAAGAAAAAAAGCTATGCATTAGTAAAGATTCTGAGAAACAAATATTAATGAAATAATCCTTATCTAAAGAAAAAGTTGATTTAAAATTCTAGTCGTATTTCGTCCTACGGCTAGAAGTTTTATTTCTGACGTTTCCATTTAACGTGACGTATCTGTTTATTCGATTTAAAATTTTAGCCGTAATTCGTCAATACGGCTAGAAGTTTTATTTCCGACTTTTCTGCGCTTAACTTCATGTCAATTCTTCATTTATTTCGCCTACCAATTTGTTCCACAGATATAGTCAAGTCGAGAAAAAACCGTGAATTTTTAATGCTGCGAGTTTTGTGTAGTAGCGTCCTTCTTCGAAAGGTCCTATGCCAGGCGCACGTCATGCAGAAATGTTATTTTTTACAAATTCCACCCAAAACTTTCGGTGTAAATTTTATGTATTTTCTGAGGTAAATGTAAATACGAATACGACAATAATCATCTGTCATATAATGATATCATAAAATGTTTGATTTATTTTTGTGAAAAGAAACGTATATCTGAAATTAGTATTGTTCCCGATTTAATTATATATAAATCGTCTTCAAAATATGTTGGAATTTTTCGCTGTATTAGCTATACCTATGTAAAATATTTATTTATTTAGAAAATATTGTTTACAATACTTCTTTTATAGTGCAGTTATTTTTGTGGATTGAAGCTACTCAAAATAGTTCATTATATATAGTTAAAAAAAAATTTAAAATGTTAAAAAAAAAACCTTATAGGTACATGCTTATATTATAGGTACCCACTACACGCCACTGGACGTTACCTACATCCGCGTGGTAACTTTCACGATGTCTACATTATCATAATTACAGTATCTTCGATTTCGAAAAATTCATTCGCATTAATACAAGTCGAATAAAATGATACAAACCTTGCAAAAATTGAAAAATGTCATTTTTTAAAAGATATTTATCATTTTCTTTACGTTGCATTGAAGAAAATGAATTTTTCATAATCGATATAAGTTGCTGTAATGATAGTTCAACTCTTTGCAAAAAATAAGTCAGAAATATTGAAAAAAAATGCAAACTCTGATATTTCATATCTCCATAACTATTGATATTGTTGATGATGATGATGATGATTGATAGGTCATGGTTGCTCGAACATTTTAGACTTGCGTGGGGTAGCGCGGTCTTGCATATTAGTTGAAAAAATTGTCAATCTGGAGACGGTTGATTAGGACCGATATGGAAGCTTTTGCTCTTAGAACGGTCTTGGTAACCGGTATGTTTATTTAACTAGATTGTATTAATATACATATTTAATCAATATGTAAATATTAATTATCACAATCTCGCCAAAGAAGTATAACTTCAATCGCGCGTACAAGAGTACACACTCCTCCATGTTTCTCCTTTACGGCCTCTAAACTGTTGGATAATATTATTAATGATGACAGCGATCCGAACAGTTCATAAAGAATAGATTATTTATGAACGACCCATATCTAGTAAGTATTGTATTCCATTGTATTCCACACGTTATTGCTTATATTATAGTTTAGTAGACTCAATTGTAAACTACGGCCTAAACAGCTACGGATTGACATGTCCATCATACTTAGAAAAAGTAAAACAACTACAATTAAGAATAATTAAAACTATAGCAAATAAAAACAAAAAGAAGTATGTAAGGACCAACCGGAAAACCTATTCAAAATGTGTAAAATCTTACCGATCCAAAAACAACTCTACTATAAAATAACACTGGAAGAATACGAGAAGGACAGTTTCAAAACACCAATATATCATGAATATACGACAATACAAATAACGAAAAAAAAAATAGAAATAAAAAAAACAAATTCAAAAAAAACAAAAAACAAAACAAAAACAAAAGAAAAATTATTATGGAGACAGAACCAAACAGTGCGTAATTCCAAAATTATTCAACAAGCTACCGGATAAAATAAAAAATGTAACGGGACAAAAAAATATAAAAAAGACATTAAAGAAATACTACAGTGAATTGTGAAGTGGATAGGAAAAGCAAAAATAGTTTAAAATAGTAGATTATTATATAATATATTATAAATCAAATACAATTAAGTAAAGAAATGTACATACACTTATTATAATTAAATCCTTGCGTTTAAACTGTAATTACAGTTTTGCAAGAGGTGATTTAAAATAAATAAATAAATAATAAAAAAATAATAAAAAAGTGAAAAAAGTAACCAAAAAAGGTCGCCAAAAAATAACCAAAACAAAAAAAGTCGCCAAGAAAAAAATATCGGTTATCCCAGGAAAAAAAATCGATATATCAAAAAAAAAAAATATCGCGAAAAAATATATCGACGATAAATATCGATATCTTTCAAAAAAAAATATCGATATTTTTTACCCATCCCTAACACTAACCACACATTTTTCATTCAGGACGACATATTGCGTTTACTTTTATAGGATCCAACATAATTGCCCTCCTTCCAAACCGCATGATTCATTCGAAGCATTCATTAGCAGTTCAAAAAGAAAAGATTATTTACGAACGACCCATCTCTAGGAAGCATATTATCTATGGCATCTGTCACACGAAATGTGGGCTGCTTTTTCCAACACTAAGGGCCGGTTGTTTCAAGTTGGATTAAAGTAAGCGTTCTTTTAAAGCATAGATTTTTACGTTCTCCACCAATCAGACGATCCATTTTCGTAAAAATCTATGCTTTATTCGACCGCTTACTTTGATCGAACTTGAAACAACCGGGCCTTATACAAATTAAACGATTGGTGTTCCCCACGGAAACAATTAAATAACAGGTGCGGTCCGCTGAGTTCGCTTCCGAAGCCCCGATGTACTAGCAGGCCGGGAGTGTAGAGCGCAGAAAATTTTCCAAGTCCAGAATCCGAGCCAAGTCGTCGCCTCAGGTGGTAAAAACGAGTCCAATAAATCCAAAATCGTAGCCAAGTCCAAATGCAGAAGTCAGTAGAAAATCCAGAGTCCAAATCCAAAGAAGAAAAGCAGGGGTCAAGCAGGGTGTGAAGTAAAACGCAGAATAAATGTTCCAGTAGGCGTACTCGGCAGAGGCTCCCAGCAGAATGAAGCACTCGCCCGCCCGGCGCAGTATTTATACAGTGCGGAAAGCTTCCCCCTGACTCGCGACGCCGACCAATCAGCGCGCTCGATTCACCGGGCGCTCGGAGCGCAAAATGTCGGCCTCCCGTGCCGATTCGCGGATTAAAATTAAATATTTTAATCGATAGCAAATTAAACGCCACCCCCCCGGGGATTTTAACACATCATCTATACCAATCTATGTCTTGCCCATAGGATGATGTCGTTTACTGGAACCGCAAGAGTGAATTTACCTAGTTATTCAACAAAATATGCCGATTTACCGCGGCATTTTCAAGAATTAATTTACATTTAATTCGGTTAAAAATAGTAAACATGATTTTACGAGATTCTAAGTTATACCATTCGATAGATCTCAACCAAGCGCATCCTTTGGTGATATTTTCAAGTATGTCGGATAGATATTAATTGCGTAATAGGCAGACAAAGTGTGTCACCTCAAACAAAGCGCACTGGCAAACTTTCAGATAAGCAAAAACATATCACTCCCATAGATGTTCACACGAGGAACACAATAAAAAATGTTTCAGCTCGCTGGGATGTCTGTAACGTCCGTAATCAGAGTTCAAAAATATTCACTTTGGCCCTCGACTCCAGCCGCGCGGCGCCACTATGGCGCCGGGTTTTTTCCATTACCCGCGCGGGCTGTACAGGCGGCGCGGTCAAGCGAGTTTATTAGGGCCCACGCGAGATATTTTACTCTCAATTTAAACATTTTTTATTTTAATTTCTACTTTACAATACCACACAAAGGACTCATTTGGCACATTTAAATACTTATGTATTTTTACTTCCTCGCCTCTTCGAGGCAGGACATTTACATAAATTCCATCAAAATAGCGGCCATTCTATGATAGTCCGCGGCGCTCCGCGCGATTTAAAAATGATTTTATTCCCATCGCGCGAGCTTTCCCTGTATATCAAGACCACGAAACATCAATTTTATTCAGTATTACATTTACAAATGTCTTATCTAATTCTTAAATATTTCATTAAATATTTCATCAAACTTAAATATTTCATTTTCTTAAGTATTTCAAATATTTCAACACTTTACAAGATAAGACCAAAAATGTAATTTCTTCGTGGAATTTTTCCAACGCCCTCCGTCGGAGATGTCACATATCGCCGGCTCAGTGCCCGCGCCGACTATCCGCTTGGAGGCGAGGTGGGCCCATACAACGGACCTGAGCCCTCCGTAAGGGCCAACATTCATGACTTCAGACGGGTCATCACCATCACATCGTCATATCAGACGGGTCATCATCATCATCATCATCATCCCGTCGTCATAATTCCACCTGTCCGATACAATTGGTGCATCTCTAACAACCTATTTTTAAATGTTGATAAGTGTTAATCACTATCCTTCTGCAGAAATAAATCTCCCATTTCTTTTTCGTATTCAATAAATAATACAAACCTAGAAAAAATAACAGAAATTCGTGATCTTGGTGTCAGTTTTGATCATAAACTAGAATTCAAAAGTCACATCAACATTATTACGAATAAAAGTATGAAAACCTTAGGTTTCATACTTAGATCAATACAGGACTTTGAATCAATTAATGTAATAAATCTCTTATATGTATCCTTGGTCCGTAGTCAGTTGGAATACAATTCCATCATTTGGTCTCCTTTTTACAGGGTTCATATAAAAAATATAGAAAGGGTACAACGTAAATTCCTAAAATTTATAAATTTTAAGCTTCATATTCCGATCGACCAAATAAACTACAAATATTTGCAAACTAATCTTAATCTCCTAACCTTGGAAGATCGAAGAAAATTAACAGATTTAATATTCCTTTTTAAAATATTACACTCAAATTTCGACTGTTGCAAACTCCTGAATAGTATTAATTTTAAAGTACCTAACCGTAGGACCCGCCAAAACATGCTGTTTTATTGTGACAATTCGGACACAAACTATCTTTCAAATTCTAGCATACCTCGGATGCATAAACTGGGCAATGAACTACCTACATATGTCGACATTTTAAATCTATCTCTCTCAAAATTGAAAAAATCATCATATGATCATTTCTTTTCAAAATATTAAATTTTTATATAATGTCTTAAATTTTTTATATATACCTGGCTATTCAAATTTAATATTGCTATATTATCGGTGAGTAAAAATTTCTGAGATCACTACTTTACACTTTTTTGCATATATACTTTTTTCACATATGTGTCTAACCTCATTATGTTTAAACTATGTATATATACTTTTTTACATTCATACCCTTTATTTTTCTTTTACATTTAATCGTTTGTTGTATTTTAATTATGTATAAACCTGTTGTAAAAGGCTATTAAGCCGTGTAATTAATAAAATAAATAAATAAAATAAAATACGACAATAAATAAAAAAATACTATTTTTTATAATTTTTTAAAATAAACTACGACAAGTAAACAAAATAAATTTAATCTTCTTACTAAATAAAATAGAAATTCTGACGTAAGGTAAAATTGATTAATTATTGAATGATTGCAACCGACACAAGGATAGGTCTTTTCATATAAGTTTGCGATTGAGTTAGTGTGGGTGCAGTGCGTAATACGGGGCGTATCGGTAAACTTAACACAGTGAAACAATGCGCATATTACGCACTGTACCCACACTAACTCAATTGCAAGCTTATATGAAAAGACCTATAGGTATGTTGACTTTATCTGCAGTCTCGTTGGGAAAATCTGTGTTTTTCTAATTTAGGATCTAAATTTGTGTCTTCGTTTTCACGAAGCATAAATAATAGAAAAGAAAGCAATGCCAGGTGTCTGACTCATCTAACTAAGGCAGTAACATTTGTCGTGTAGAAAACCCTTTATTTTTAAATGAATGGTTTTCTACACGCAATACCTTCCTTCCTTCCTTGCTGGCTGATTTTTGGAAGTTTTCGATCGCCATTTTATTCCAGAAGTGCTTGGTTGAACACTGCTGTATATTTGTATTGAAAATTTTAAAACAAAATATGTTCAAAAAACTTTTGGAAGGAAATCGTGGGGTTTCACAAGCACCGACTAAAGTTCGAAGTTCCGGTACTCACGTATTTAGCATCCAACGACGCAATTTTTTCTCTCTGCGATCGTTTCGCAACTAAAATGAAAGGTACTAAGCAGCTTGGGGCCAAGGGGAGCGGGTAAGAGACTTATTCGGGGAATTCATAGAAGGTGAGGAGATTCTGAGACCCCACGACCACAGTTGAAGCAGGATAAATTGGTGAAAAAGGGAGGACGACTCACTGTAACTTAACAGAAGTTGCCAGGGTGTAAATTTTAATTATTTATTTTAACCCTAGATTCATAAATATACGTCTCTCATACACTATCAAGTAATAAAACTGTCACAGCGCGCGGCGCGAAAGTTTTTATGTTTTAATTGCAAATAAAAGTTTATTTTTCAACATCTCCCGTAATCATTAAATTTTTACTTTGAAAGTAAGGTGTATCAGAGATATATGTTTATGAACAATGTAACCCTAAATATAGTTTATAAATCCAGGGTAAAATTGAAAAGTTTATAACACAATACAACATAATACATATGTAAACGTAAGTATTTTAAAATGTGTATTGATTTGAAATTATTATATTCATTCATGTTATTAAATGCAATTATAATACGAAATTGTACCACACGGTAAATATTATAACACAACTTTCAAGACCGAAATCACACTTCAACTCACTGGGGAAAACTGAAAACAACAAAAAAAAAACAAAGACGACGGCGGCTGCTTCGTGGCCAACGATTGCCACTGAAGCATGAAGAAATAGAATAAGAAAAGAAAGCAGAGCTAGGCGTCCGATTCGTCAACCTAAGGCGGTAACTTCATTTTCAAATGAAGGGTTTTCTACACGCAATACCTTCCTTTCTTCCATGCTGGTTGATTTTCAGAAGTTTTCGATGGCCATTTTATTCCAGAAGTGCTTGATTGAGCATTGCTGCACATTTTTATTGAAAATTTTAAAGCAAGACATGGCCAAAAAAGTTTTGAAAGGAAATCGTGAACGTGGGGTTTCACAGGCCCCGAATAAAGTTCGAAGATCCGGTACTCACATATTTAGCATCCAACGACGCAATTTTCCCTCTCTGTGATCGTTTCGCAACTAAAATTAAAGGTACTGAGCGGCCTGGGGCCAAGGGGAGCGGGGAAGTGACTTATTCGTGGAATTCACAGAAGGTGAGGGGACTCTGAGACCCCACGCCTACAGTTAAAGGTATACTACACTAATAACTATACAAAGAATCATCCCCACTGCTCCGCGACCCGTTGATCTACTCGAATAAGATAACATCATTTCTGTATTTGGGTAAGTTATAAATTACACCTGATAATCATCAGAGGGAGTGCTCCTCGCGACACTATAGTAGTTATAAATTTAAATCAACGTGTGTGCATTACATAACTTTTTTTTTAAATTAAAATAATCATGCTGCTCCACAAAGTTACTGCCATTAATATTAATAATATTGCTTGTTGAAGTTTATTTCAATAAAAAAACAATCATATTATAAAGTGCATGAAGGCGATTCCTGCTTGTTTGAGCGACTTTTATAGTCACGTTTATATTTTATGGTTTTCGTTACGGTATTATATAGGCTGGCCCATCGGGTACGCCGGATTTAAACATTTTTGTCATCACTGCTGTCATTGAAGTTATTAAAAATAAATCGCAATACAAAATAAGAACGTATTGTTACTCATTGACGTATTATAATATAGATACGTTATTCCCATACAATATGGCTTTCAAATGTAGCAAATATTGTATTGAAAGAGACAACAAATCACATAATCAAGTAATCACGTAAAATTCAAGTAATTTGAAGTCACGGTGACTAAAATAACATACTTATTCTTACAATAGTGTACGATACTTTTGTGGAGGTGAAATTGGACCGTTTTATTTTTTGAGAATGAGTCTGGCCAAGCTATAACTGTAAATGGAATACGTTCGATATCGTGGCCCGACATCATACCTACTTTTTTGTGAGATAAATTGGATAATATGGACCTCGAAGAAATTCGGTTTAACGGGATGGTGCCACATGCCATAGGTACATTAAGAGAAAAAAACGATTTGTTAAGATAACATTTTCCTGTTAGTGTGATTCCCGAAGATTAGGAAATTGGCCGCCTAGATCTTGAACAAAAATGCAACGTGTTATTGCTGAAATTCAGCGAACTGTCTTGCAATTCTTTTTCGAAAATTTGATAAAAAGTGTCAGGCATGCCAGGCGGCCAATTGGCTAGCAACGTAAATATTCCATAATTAATCTCAACATCTTTACTTTATAAATCAATATCAAAATTTTGGTGATCCAATAATAATTTACAGATTCATTTTGAAATTAAATCCGGCGTATCTAATGGGCCACCCTATATAACGAAAATACTAGGTAACTACTGGATAACGTAACATATCAAATACGTTCATGTGATTCGGAAAATATCAGCAAAAATATAAAAATAGAAAATATGCAGCAAAAAAAAACGAAAACAGTCCTCTATATTTACCGCTGAGGCCATTGCAATTCTTGAAACTTTAAAATATATATTGCAAAATTATAAAATACTAAATAAATTTCTGATCCTTTCCGACTCTCTTAGCGTTCTACAAAAACTTAAATCTTGCCCTTTCACTTACTCCTAAGATGAACACTATTCAAATTCGAGAGTTGTTATTTCAATTTTTTTTTTAAATCTGAGTATTCATAATCATATCATTGATATCCTATGGTTTTTTATGTAATAATGGGCTTATTATTTTCATCTAATAATTATAATAATTTTAATTAACACTCAGCAAAAAACCCAGACATTGTTTTATCATGGATTCCTAGCCATTGCGGAATCCCAGGAAATGAAAAGGCAGATGCTTTAGCTAAAAAAGCTTCCACTTCCAGCATTTCCTCTCATAATCATATTACAATATCAGATTTACTGCAGTTACTTTAAGAAAAAAAGGAATTTTACTTGGAAGTCTCAATGGGAGACCTCAAAATCTTTAAATGGAAAATGGTAATCCGCAACACAACCAGGCCATGGTTTTTAGCATCTTTCTTAAATCCGCATTCGGGACTCTCCTATGTGTGAATGCCGGATGGACGACGAACATTTAGATCACATATTTTTTGGATGCCCCATCAATGACTGTTACTTAAATTTTATTCAAGATCTTTCTTATTACAATATTCCGTTCCCCATCAACATCCCGACCCTCTTAACTTCCAACGAGCAAATCACTTTAAAATTACTAACAGGATTCCTAAAAGCTAACGGCATAAATCTATAAAAAATAAATAAACTAACATTATGCACCCCATATCCTTTTCCATTACTAATAGAATTTAATCATCCACACAGAATAATGTTTATCCTAAAATGAATCGGCTACAATTTAAATTTCCGAATTAAAAGAGGGAAAAAATACAACCATCACACCCATTGCCAACGAAAAAACACACTTGTTTTGTGGCAAGAACACCCCATAGAGGTGAAACGCTGGGAAAGGAGAAGAAGAAGAAGAAATATGTTCAAAAACTGCTAGGAACGTTTTCACGTACGCAAAATATGAACGCGACCATTGATTATAAACAAAGATGGTGTCTCGAGCGGCGTGACGGCTGTCAAAAGCGAGAGATTTTTCGCATTTTTCGTAATTTGAGGCGAATCCTGGCGCCGGGAGCGGCCATGGCCGCGGCGGCCCTGTGCCGCGCCTGCCTGGGGGCCGCGGGGCCCCTGGAGGCGCTCCGGGGGGCCCTGAGCGAGCACTTCCGCAGCCTCACCGGAATACAGGTCTGTTATTGTTTTTTTTTAAATTCATTTTTTAGCGTTTTCGGCGAATTTTTGTTCGGAAGAGGCGTGGAATGCCGCGGTATTGCGCGCGATGAAAGATCTAGTGAGTGTGTTCAGAGTTTTGCTGCTGGAAATGAGTTAAACGGCGCTTTTGGAATAATCCAAGACTATGGTCCCTTTGTTCATACAATGAAAATAAGCATTTCACTATATACTTTAATGTCCTGTTAATTTAATCTGACTAAAATAATCGTAATCTAAATTAAACAAATCAAACCTAATAACATAACCTAACCTAACCTCATATATTGCCTATGAAATGTCAAAATATGCAGTGCATTTTTCGAAACTTTAAAGTGTAATATCTTATTTAATACTTACTTTTTAAACGTAAATTATCTTTCATTTTGTTATTAGCACATTCAATAATATAGTAAAATAATCATTTTCGTTGTATATGCAATGGGACCATTATCTTGGATTTAGCCTTGTTTTTCTTTTAAATTCATTTTTTAGTGTTTTCGGCGAATTTTTGTTCGGAAGAGGCGCGGAAAGCCGCGGTATTGCGCGCGATGTAAGATCTAATGAATGTGTTCAGAGTTTTGCTGCTGGAAATCAGTTAGACGGCGCTTTTTATTCAGTTGTCTGAAATGTTAAGTTGTCGCTATTGTATATTAAATTTAGAATATAAGCTGGAGATAATATCAATTTAGAATATACCATAACCTAAAGGTAGACTGTACTGTCATTTTAGGAACTCGATAAAAATACAATATGCTATTAAATCACCAATTTTTTCTTCATTAGGCTAACTATTACCATATTATTTCTATAGAACACCATTATTATTTCTCTGCATTTCGGCTAACTCATACATGTTCTCAGGTTTTCATGGCCGTTCAGAATCTTCTGTGGGTAGTCTTCTGGGATATTCTGCCGTGTATATGTGACCTCTCTGGCCGACATTATCTCCTATTGGTTCGGTATTGCGAGCTAATAGTTAACCCTAACATCAACACTTACTCGTCACATCAGCCCTGATGATGGACCCTGCAACGGGATCTGAAACGTCGGCCAGAGAGGTCAGATACACATGGCAGAATATTGCAAAAAACTACACAAAACATTCATACATCTTTGTTGCTTTTTACAGGCCTATCCTTCAATATTAATT
This sequence comes from Agrypnia vestita, assembly GCA_016648135.1. Taxonomy (NCBI): domain Eukaryota; kingdom Metazoa; phylum Arthropoda; class Insecta; order Trichoptera; family Phryganeidae; genus Agrypnia; species Agrypnia vestita. The sequence goes on from JADDOH010001846.1 coordinate 135,538, forward strand.
GTATCTGATTGTGCAACTTTGTTGCTGCTGCCTTAGCACTGGCCTCGTATACTTACCATCCTTTCCTGGCTCACACATTCCTCGTGACCGATCTATCTGATTCTTTCTTTATCTATCTGCCACGCCAAGCCAGCATTGCATTTTCTTCTAGTGCGTTCACTTCTCACTCTGTTACGTCTCACAAACCGCATTCAGGCTACTTTCATCCCTTTTTTGAACTGAACTGCATACATTCAAATCGTACAATTTTAGTTATACTATGGTACATTAATTTATTTTTATTTTTGTGTGTGAGATTTTTTTACAGTCATATCAAAGTACATAATTTCATGAATACAGTAATTCATTCATACAATAAAAGCGTTTTACTCGCCATAAAAGCTCATGCCTATGGGAGGAGTGATCACATCAGCTCAATTCATGAATATTGAAATTGTAATAATATAGTAAGGTATTAAGAATATTGGGAAACAAACTAAATAAATGTACATATATAAAATAAATAAATGAGAATTTCAAAGGGTTACTTTTTTAAATTTTTTTGTTTAATTTTTAAATGAAAATTTTTAATTTAGAAATAAAATTATTGACCTGGAATTTAGAGAATCCATTAAATATTTTTCTTTAAATATTTGTAGTACTCAATGATATTTTTTTAAGTAACTTTAATTATGCTTACTTGTGCAATTAAGAGTGTATTCGAAGGCGTCCCTATAAAAAGGGTCTATATAGTACATTAGGTCAAAAAGTAATTTAATTATTTTAAAATGATCTATATAACAGTATGCACCATGTGCGGTATTTATTTTCCATGATTTCAACTCAATCATGCCGGAATTTGACCTCAAAAGTTACAAAGCTTACTTGGAAAAAGAGTCTATATTCCTCTATATTCATCTGGTAGTAACAAATATGACGATATAGATGAAATACAACAGTTAGATGTCACTGGGATTGCTTAATAACATAAAAACAAAGAAAACATAAATAAAAGGCAAGTGAATTTTAGAAAATGAAAAAATCGGAGATTCTGGTTATTTATTTCACAAAAGTGTTTTTCCTCTCCTGTAAAATTTTGTTTTTGAATGTAGATCCTTCTTATAGGGATGCCTTCATTTAATGATGTTTTACATATCCCTCCCCACCCAATGATACCATATTGCAGTATTGATTGAATTAAAGATAACCCATCATTTTTGGAGATTTCATACAGAGATCTTTAATGGACATACCCCGTCATTCTTGTGAAATGTGCTACTTCAGGCGCTGATGACCCGAAACTGTACTTTTTTGACTCGGTGTGCTCATGATGTGATATGATCGGTGCTCGTTGCACGCTAGCAAGTTAGCCTTCAGTTAGAGTAACACACATGTGAAGGTGTTGGTGTGTAAATAGTACTATGGTTGTGGTGCGCACCGATATATTAACCCCCCCTGGGCCGCGGACGCATATATCCGACAGGCACAAAATAATTTATTTATCGACGGCCGCGTATCGAATTTGAAAAACGTAATTTTTTCCCAATAGAGAAATCCTGTTGTGACCTGTCGTTCCATTTTCAACTCAAAAACATCACCGATTATATTTTAAATCAACAATCAAAACGGAAGTTTTTCTGCCGTCAAAATCGTATAGAGAAGTTGTAGATGTCGCCCCGATCGCGTGTTGTGCAATCGAAATTCAAATATTCCATCGTCAAGGTCACGCGCAATGTGCGCGGGAAATACGATTTATTTTTTCGATTTTCGATTTATTTGTACACGTATATACAAATATATACGATATGTTTTGCGATATTTGTCAGTTTTTGTTGGTTTATGATTCAATTGAATACTAATAGTGATTTATTAACAAAAATACACGCAATTTTGTTGCGTTTATTTGAAATATGTGTGTGTGTGAAAGTGTATCATATTTATGTGTTATGAGTGCGATGTCCCGTCGTGTGCCGTGCCGTGAAACAAAATATATCACACAGAAGAAGATTATTATTATTAATAGTAGTGTTGTCTCTAATAAACAAATAAAAAAAAATATTATTATTTTTCAGGAAATGTTGCGCTGGCAACATTATGGAAATTCAAAAAAAGATTATTTTTTTTACTTAAATGATAAAAAAATCATTGCGTTTCGACACTTACGATAAAATAATATGAATGTGTGTGTTTTTTTTTTAATATACGCATGTTTTCATGGTTTTTTCGTAAAAAGAAAAATCACAAAAAATTCCGAAAATTTATGGCCCACAACAAGTTAACATGCTAGTATAATGGCTGTCCTGGCAAAAAATTAGACAAAAAAGTAATTATTAACTAACTAACCATCACGCCGTTTCTCCGCAGGGGTAGGCAGAGAGGATTGAACGCCACACTCTTCTATCCTGGCACACCACTTTTGCTTTGGCCACATTCATACATCTTCTCATACAAGTTCTACGGTTGTTGCGGCTTTTAACAGGGCCATCCTCAAACACTTGTTGTATCTGATCATGCCAGGTGTTTGGCGGACGCCCTCTATTTCTGTAGCCTTCAACACTCGCCTCATATATTTTCTTAACCATCCTTACCTCGTTCATACGTTCCACATGACCAAAAAAAAAGTAAACTTTGTACTGACATAAATAACATTTTGTTAATGCGTATACATTTCGGCAGGAATGCGGCAGCCCGGCGTTGCCCCCCTGGTTGTGCGGCCGCTGCGCCCGCACCGTGCGCGCAGCCGTGCGGTTGTGCCACACGGCCCGCCTCGCCCACCGCGCCCTGCTCGCCAACTCGGATCTCGCTTCCGTAAGTGACTTGTCTACACAATTCGGAATTTGTCGTTATTTTAAGACAGTGAGGTTGAATCACATGTATGGGTTTTCAGATCTTTAGTGTATGACAGAATTTTCATTCGTAACTGTGTCTATCCAGCTTTCTATGTCCACATCTGAGTTTGAATGAGTTTGTGTGCTTGGTTAGTATGTTTAGTAGAGACGGCAAGGCTGAGAACGATGTCGAAAGGAGAGTGACTGCCGGAAACAAGGGAAATGGTGCTCTGAATGCAATTATGATTAAAGTCAAAGGAAGCAACATTCAAACGTGTGCCTTCTATTAAAGGGTGTCAACATTATAATAATAATAAATAATAATAATAATAGTTTTTATTCACATCTTATTTATAGCACTGGCCTCTGCTAGACATCTGTTGTTATTTTTTGTCATCTCTTCCAGGTGAAGTTGGAAATCCACGAGGACACGCGTCTGGCGCTGTCGGGCACCGTGCAGCTGGGCCTGGAGGCGGGGGAGCGCCCGCCGCGGCCCAACGTGGGCCTGCTGCTGCTGCAGGAGGCGGCCGACGATCACTGGACGGACAGGTCTGTTTGTCTGCCGTTAAAATGGTACCCGAGTTAAAACTAAATAAACGTCCCCAAGATTATTTACTAAACAAACCCGTCAAACAAAATTGGCACACTCTGGATGAGAAATTATATTTTTATGAAAAATCGTCAACCCTGATATTACCAGAAAGGGACCAGAGAGTCCCCAAATACAGGCCCGCCACGCGGAGCAAGAAGGAGATGGAAGCCGCAGGGCCTACGACCTGTCGTTGGCAGGTTTTAGGAACGTTTACCATTTCTTCCATCCCCTCCCCCCCCTAGAGTGACATTTTATGCATGCTCAGAAGCGTTAGGAGCAGGGTTGAGATGATTTAAATCGCGATTAATGTTTTTAAAAAAAAATCAATGATTTGAATCAATACTTTTTACTACAACCAAATCAGCCAAAAAGTGTAAAGCGACTTCCCCCGACTTAAAATACGGCGCGCACAAACGTAACCTCACAATTCTCACATTTCGACTAAAATTTCATGAAATTAATACTAATGCTGGTTTTAAAGTGTATAGAAAAAAGATTATTTCATATGCACTTATTAATTTCTTCTCCCACAGCGCCCTGATATAAAATTCTGACAAAATTGTCATTGTTCATTCGACTCATATATATATATTTTGACGTCTGACGGATAACCGTCTTGTATTGCGTCGCATTGTGACTTGTCTTCTTTTCTCTCAATTAGAAACTGAATGAATAGATGAGTATCAATGAAATAATAATCTGTTATAGAAATATTCACATGAGATAGCTCTATATAAAGGTAGTACTTTGTTGAGGAATATGTTATGAAGTCATTTCAGTGGAATTGAGGATGTCCAGTATGCCTCTCAATATTTCATTTAAAGTGTATCAAATTTATTCGCAATACATAATGTAGATTGCGTCAATAAAATATTATACATGAAAGATGTGTACAACTGGTATTGTTAGATATTTATTTATGGTTTTTGTGTTTAGTTTGTAGAAATCCACGTTTATTTTTAATGAAATTTAAAATAAATTATGTTTTGATGAATATTGTTATTTATTTCTGCAGGTTTAGTGTTATTTTAAATGTGACAGCTGTTTCAGCTTGTAAGGCCATTATCAAACAGTGGATTTACCACGTATAATCGACTTATTACTCCCTTTCTTTTAACTCGTGGCGTCTGATTGCTTGCTTGTCTGATGAAAAAACTTTGGATCAACTTTTAACCCTTTTCCCATGATCCAATCGAGCTGAGCTGCAAGCAGACTCGTGGTGACGATCAAGAAGATCTATCAAATTTTCGTTAAAAAAAAGTAATATAATCATAGTATAATTTTGGATTTTTCAAATATTTAATGGTATTTTCATACAACTAAGTAAGTCGTATGAAAATACCCCGACGCATCTGTTAGACAAGAAACCCGTAAATCAAAAAGGGAGTATTGTAAAAACTTGGTTTTTATGGGTTAGTTTTTTATATGGTTTAAGTTACCTGTTCCCCTATAGATAGTTAGATGTTTTCGGTGAAGCCCTATATTAAGATTCTTTTTTCCTAGACACTTATCATTTAAGGTTTCGCGGTTTATAAAATTCTGTGTTACGCTTGGTTATCGAAATTCCCAGTTTTCTGTGAGTGATTAACTGAATTCTGTGAGTGATTAAGTGATTAACTGAGTGTACGTGCCCAAGCCACCTCAGTTGTGATTTTTCTACGAAGAGTAGCAGTGGTTCAATGTTGAGATTGTCTCGGATCGTCTAGCTTGTTATTCGATCCCATTTCTTAACCCCTGTCACTCCTCTTAAGTGCTTCATTTCGGCTGCTTGGACTCTAGATTATTACATTGAATATTATTTTAATTTATGGCCTTGATTTTGGGTTTCTTCAACATATTTAGAAGTGGAGAGAAGATCATTTTTTGTTTACTATTTGTGTGTTTATTGATGTTCAAGTAAATTCATTCTAAAACCTTTGGTTTCTACATGTAAAGGTGGCGGCGCGTTATTAACGAGCGGGAGACGGTTTTCATTTAATAAATGTGCTGAAAATTTTGAATAATTTTAATTAGAATTTTTATTGTTAGAGGTATTGTTAGAGATATTGAAAGATAATATTTTGTGTGCCGACAGATATGACAACGGGCTGGACACTTCGCCGGAGGATATCAAGATGGAAGATGACCCGGATCTGCCGCAAGTAAAGGTTTCTTATTTCTTTGCTTTTTCACCAAACTATTTTATATCTTATTAGATAAAAGAGTGTTTGCACTTGGAAGTGCGTTAGATATATATATATATATAAAGAAGAGGAGGGTGCAGTAAATACTGTGAATAGTTATTTTTAGCGAAATTTAAAATTAATTAAATTTTAATAAATATTATTATTAAGTTCTACGGGTTAAGTATTTTTATGTGTTACAGCTGTTTCGGCTTGTAAGGCCATTATCAAACAGTGGATATACCACGTACAAACGACTTATTTATAACATTTTAAGTTACCCCTTCCCCTTTAGAGTAATTAGATATTTGTGGTGGAGCCCTATATTATTGTTTGTTTTTTCCCGGGCACTTATCATTAATGGTGCCTCCGTTAAAGTTAAGTATAATTATCAAAATTTCCCGTTTTCTGCAAGTGTTATTGATACATATTATTTTAATTTATGTCCTTGATTTTGGGTTTTTTAAAGATATTGAGAAGTGGAGAGAAGATCATTTTTTGTTGATTATTTAAAAGTTTAATATTTGGATCCTTTTTATATTTATTTATTTCTAGTTGCTCAAGTAAATTCATCCTAAAACCTTTTGTTTCTATATGTAAAGGTTTAGGCTCGTTATCACATAGCGGGACATGGTTTTCATTTAATAAATGGGCCGCAAATTTTGATTCTAAACTTTTATTTACTGTGAATAGTGCTTTGAATGCCATCAACACTGACAAAAGTAAACTGAATGCGGTGTAAATGAGGCCACTCGGGAATACGTGTGGCAACCATCTGTACTAAACAATAATAATATCTCAGTTATCAATCATCGATACAATCAGATACAAATCTCAAACAACTGTGCCGAAAATAACCGGTTAAAATAACGGTTTAACCATCACTAGTAGTAGCGCAGCGAACAGGATTAAAATGTTTTGGTTGTACGGAGCAATCTAATTAGGAGTGAATGGAAAGAAATGTACAGCATGTTTCGTAGCTCGCAGCTAAAACTTTTCACGCAGTCTTCTTCATTTAATTTTGAATAGAAAACATTCTTTACACTTTGGGTGAAATGTCGACAGTTACAGAGATAAACGACATCAAAGTTTCGAATCAACAGAATCGCTTCAACGGCTGATCTTTGACTTATTATTATTATTATTATTGATAATGGGCAGGCAGCTTAAGCTGATAGGCCCATATCACTGTCTCTCATTTGAATATCCAGCCTATTCCTAAACTGATTGACACTGGCTGCAGACGCAACGCCCTCAGGCAAGCTGTTCCACATATTGACCACTATTGCTTAATGCATGCTTTCTTGGGTTACACGAGAACCGAGACTTGTTCAACTTCAGGTGATGTCCTCCAAGGCCCACATTAGTGTTTAATGCAAACATATCTGTCATATTAGGAATATTGTAGTAGCCCGATAGAATCTTGAATGTCTCGATGAGGTCACCTCTTGCTCGTTGCTCCTGAAGAGTGCGCAGTTTCAATACTCTCAGCCTTTCCGCATATTCCAGGTTTTTAAGACCCAAGGGCAATTTTGTGGCTCGTCTCTGAACATTTTCCAGTAAAACTATTACTTAGGATATCTTTTTTTCGCTGCAGACATGCCGAATCTTTAATTCTTTTAATTAAAATTAAGTGGCGACTTACTGCGTTGAATCTGTTGTGCTTTAGCTCTAGAACTCACTTTTTGTGATGCTAAAGTTAATAAAACAAATTGTTCTTTTTTAATAAGCTCGCTTGCTAAAATGTTGCAATCCCTCACAAATGATCAAAATACAAGATGCTCACACCATGAATGTTATGACTAAACTGGTATGAATGTTTGAGCAAGACCCTACACAGGTAGAAAAAATAACAATTACAAGCAGTTCTTCTTAGAACTCATTTACACCTGCACTTAAACATTTTACAAGGGCTGTGGAACCCCGTTAATTCGAATTCAAAGTACAAAAAAAATCATGATGCGATTGCGAAATACGTCCAAAAATCGTAAAACTCACGAGAAAAGCCATTCGTTTTGTGAAACACGTCAACATTTTTGCATATTTCAAGAAATCGATTCCAATATTTAATAAAATATGCTAATAAAAAGATCGCGACATTTCTATTACTAAAATACCTGATATTGACATTTGTGGTTCTCACTTGCGAAAAAAATCAATTTTTTTTTCAATTTTATCAAATTTCAAAAAAATTTCAATAATCAAAAAATCAAGTATTTGGGACTTGTGGGTTTGAAAATTTACTAATTATGGCGAATTTACAATTATTTAGGTTCGAATTAACTGGGTTTTACTGTATTAGAAGGGAAGAATGAGTTGATTAAATAGTAATAAAAACAAAAAATGGATTGTATTTCTCGAAAATAATTTTTGGTGTTGTAGTCCTGAAGACGACTTCTATCAGGGGCTAAAAGTTATTTGGAATTACAAATTACAGGGCTTTTCGAATTATCGGTGTTAATAGTCAACGTTTTGGGACTTTCGAATTCTGCCAAATTTGTTAGAATTAATGGGGTTTTATATCAAAAACTTTAATTTGAATGTACTTTTGATACCTCAAGGTGGCGTAATGTTCTCCCGTCAATGTTCTCTTCCAGCTGGAAGAGTTTGATGAGTTGGACGACATACCGCTCATCCACGAGGCCCCGGAGAGGAAGCACCGCAAGAGGAAAAACGGCCTCAAGAAGAAGCACCGGGACAAGGACAAGAAGCGCGCCAGGAAGAAGGTGAAGCCGGAGGACGGCCAGAAGAAGGTCAGCAGCCGCATGGTGCTGGAGACCGAGGAGTACACGGTGAGCCGCCGGACACAAGCTCCATTCGACACTATTAATATCTTCTTTAATGACTGCAAAATAATGTTGTGGGAACATTATTGACAAAAAGAAAACTTTACTTAACTTAAGACCACTATTTATTAAATTATGTAAATGATATGTTTGAATTTGCCAAAAGCAGCCCAGCTCATTCCTATTCGTCTTGCCAATTCTGCTGTTTAGTTTTCTTTGTTCATTTTTATCTTGTGTCCTAGGTATATATATGTTATTTATATTTTTCCTTTATTTATGGAAGCGAGTTCCGTAATATTTATTAAGAAATAAAGAAATGAAATTAAGAGAAACACACATATATCAAATAATAAAACTGAAAAATTAAATGCTGGAACCTGGATTCGAACCACGGACCTTTGTCTTACGCGGTCAACGTGATACCAATTTCACTATCCCAGCTACTTAATAAGTCGCCGTGTATATATATATATAGTCATTGTGTGTGTATATATATATATTTATACACACACACACAATGTTAGTATCTCAATAGACATCTATAATATACATTGATTGATTATTGATGTCCCTGTGACAACAATCCAGTTCTGTTCTGAAAAATTTAGACATACTCAAAATATTCTGAATAAAAAGTAGTTAGTGGCTGCAGCTTCCACGGGCATAACTTCCAGCTTCGCTGGATGGAACACGCAAGCAGATATGTACATGACTATATATTTTGATGTTCTGCGATTGATTCTATAACTGATATTTTTTATGGTTCCCATTGAAATGAAGATAAAGTGGGTTTTTAATAAGACCGTGATTGTCAGTTGTTAGTTTTTGCACAACCATGATTGGCAGGTCATCAAGCTAAGCCGCGAGCAGCTGCTGGCGGAGCGCGAGGCCGCCCTGCGCAGCGAGCGCTTCCTGACGGCGCCCTTCCAGTGCCACGCCTGCGCCAAGGGGTTCAACTACGAGGACGTGCTGCAGAACCACGCCACCAAGCACCGACCCGTGAGTGCTTCTTTTGTACGAGCTCCCTCTTCTTCGGTCTGAATTTTATTGTTTCAATTATTGCTTATTTTCATTATTCGTCCAAACCATCGCCTTCTATATTATATTAAAGATTCTCTTGTGAAGTTGCGTTTTCAGAACAAAGTTCTGTGAAATTTTAAAACCAAATTTATAAATATTTGATTCTTTATGTCTTCCTAATTGATTAATTAATTTGGTTTTGTAATACCTTCCTTCGTGACTCTGTCCATCCAGCTTATTTTGAGCATTCTTATGTAGATCCACATCTTGAATGGTTCGAGTCAATTTTTCATTAAGCATCAATGCTTCGATTTTCATCATAAGATAAATCGAAAACACGTAGCATCTATCTATAATCCGATGTTCTCATCGCGATACTCTTTTGGCAGGAGAAGGGCGCGCTGGAGTGCGAGTTCTGCCACCAGTTCCTGCCGTCGGCCGTGTCCATGCGCGGCCACCTCAAGTCGCACAGCACCAAGTACCGCTGCAAGCGCTGCGGGGTGGTCAAGGCCAGCCGCCAGCACCTGCTGGAGCACCACGCCCTGCAGCACGGGGGCACGCCGCGCACCTACGTCTGCAACGTCTGCGGGAAAACGCTCACGTAGGTATACGATCTCCGCACCCGGGATCGACGGCGACGGCTCTGGCGACTAAACCGCGCTCTTGTTGCAGGAAGAGGACCATGTTCCAGAAGCACATGCGGGTGCACTTCCCCAGCACCAAGGTGGCCTGCGACAAGTGCGGCAAGCTGTTCAAGACCATCGAGACTCTCCGGGCGCACATGCTGTGAGTATCCTTTACAATTGGGTTGCGCCCCTTTCTAATAACATCCCAAAAGGCAGTCAACACGTAGCAAGTCACTTGCAGTGAGTTTTGGGTCCTACAATGAGACTGCCTGTATGTTTGGATTAAGGAATTAAGAATCAGCAACGGTTATGCGTTAGGTTAGATTCCACATGGTACTGCCGAAGTTAGCGGGAGCCGGCATCGATCGGTCAAAAACCGATCTGAAGCCATTAAAACCACATTTTCACACACATGCTACTTAGTAGTGATGCAACGAATACTACTTTCACGAATACGAATAATTCAAAGTTATAAATAATACACCGCTGTTCTTTTCTTAAAAATATTAAACAACCACACTGATGTGCCTTTATGTTACTGGGCCAAATAAAATTTAATATCCCTTCCGGTAGACTCAGAAATAGTTAAGTAATGTTCCTCAGCTATCTTAGGACTAATTATGGATTCCACGCTCCCAAGTCACATTATTTATTGAATTGGTATTAACTTTGTGGAATGACATTATAATTATATATAAATATATCACTTGTCTAAGACCACTAATGAGTTTAGGAATACACGACTAATTTCGACAACTGCAGATGTTGTCATCAACGGGTGATTATATAAACACCCGTTGATGACAACATCTGCAGTTGTCGAAACTTGTTGTGTATTCCTAAACTCATTAGTGGTCTTAGATGAGTGATATATTTATATGTAATTATAATATCACGGTTGTGTCGTCTTATAAGCTCAAGACAGGATCTGGACTTATTCCGTGTAAGTCTGTCTAGATTCAAACAATCTCTGATTAGAAACAGACTTCCGCACCTACTGTTCCATATAAAACTACAGCTTCTTCTCTACGAGACATGCGTCTTGATTAATGATTTTAGATTTAATTTAATTTTCTGTCCGCAGCCATCATGAGGACGCCAACAATCCGTAAGTCAATTGTTATTATTCTGACCAGGGCGCGGCTGGTTCTGGGTTGATGATGATATAGTTCAGGTATAACACAGGTTGTACCAGAGCTTGCAGCAGAAACTTGGCCGGTAGATACCTGCCTATGTTATGAGTCTAAAATGTTCAAACAACCATGACCTAAAATCAATAGTCATGAAGATATGCGATATCAAAGTTTGCATTTTTTTTTCAATATTTCTGATTTATTTTTTACAAAAAGTCAAACTATCATTACAGTAACTTATATCGATTATGAAAAATTCATTTGCTTCAACACAACTTAATAAAATGATAAAAACCTTGTAAAAATACACTCTTTTTAATTTTTGCAAGGTTTTTATCATTTTATTCGACTTGTATTAAAGAGAATGAATTTTTCATAGTCTATATAAGCTACTGTAATGACAGTTCAACATTCTGCAAAAAATAAGTCAGAAATATTGAAAAAAAAATACAATCTTTGATATTGCATATCTCCATGACCTTTGATATTAGGTCATGGTTGCTAGAATATTTTAGACTCCTACACCCTGTATATGAAACTACCAGAAAAAAGAAAAGCACCACAATATTTGATCGACCTCTGAATCCCAGACAATATCACTGGAAGATGGCTCACACTGCGGTCAGCTGAATCGGAGGTGCTCTGCAGGCCGGTAGTAGGTACCAAGGAGACCAGGAGCCACCGAGTCTGCGGAACGTGCTTTCAGCTTTGCGGGCCCAGCTATGTGACATCAGGCTGCCTCCAGTGTCGCGATCTATGGAGAACCAGGAACACTTCAAGAAGAGCCTAAAAACTCATTTTTCGGGATGTCGCACCTGTAAAGCGCCCTTGAAGCGTCTCTTACACAAAAACGGCGCTATATAAATTAACATAAACATAAATTTTTTTTTTTTAAAAAATTAGAAAGGTGTTTTTTAGTTGACTATATTTTCCGACAAAAATGACAAATTACAATTGTATCTTCAGATGGTTGGTCACTGTTGACAATTGAGACTTGTAATTGATTCATCGTATGTGATTTTGAACTAATCACTGCACCGGACAGATATATATATGTTTAAGGAATATATTTTCTTTTTAAAATGATAAAAAATAAAATTAAAATGAATATTTGGAATTTTTGGAGTAAAACACCAATGGGTGGAAATTTTCTGTGAAAAAAAATAATAGTATAGACTTTGTAAAGTTACCAAGAAAGATAAAAAATATAACTCCCATGATTTGTAATCATCTGAAAAAAATAAAAATAATGGAGGTACATGATTTTTGAGAAAACGCGTTGAGAGTTTCATGTCTGATTTTCACCAATATAATTAAAAATTTCACCGGTACATGCCGTAAAAGTGAACAGGTATCCAAAACACTAGACATTATCATTTCTACGAATGACAATATCTACATATTTTGGTTTTGATACCACAACATGTTTGTTTGTCTTTGTGAGACGTCGCACGCTAACCGATCTCTGTGATGGCAGGCGGCACGCAGACGTGAAGCGCTACTCGTGCGACCAGTGCCCCAAGGCGTTCCGCTACGCGTCGCTGCTGTACACGCACAAGGTGACGCATATCACCACCAAGGACTACTACTGCGTGGAGTGCGACCTGCACTTCAAGACGCAGTCCAACCTGCGCCTGCACCTGCGCAAGTCACTCAAGCACGTCGACCCGGACTCGCTCAAGTCAGTACCCGGCCATTAATCAGTCGTTTAGCGAAACTAGCAAACTTCCCGTTGTAACCCTGTTGGGCCGCACAGGTGGGCGTGCTCGGAGTGCGACCGGCGCTACCCGGACGAGCGCGCGCTGCGGCAGCACGTGCAGTGGGTGCACCTGAAGCAGCGCAACTACAGCTGCCCGGTGTGCGAGCGACAGTTCGGCTCGCGGGACGGGCTGCGCTCGCACCGCAAGAAGATCCACGACGGCGTCCGCCCGCCGCGCTCCCACGTCTGCGACTTCTGCGACAAGGCCTTCCGGGTGAGTGTCAGTAATAAAAAATATACTGTACATTTTATAGTCATTTGACATACTTAAGTATTGAAAACAAATTAGTATTTTATATGCACCACATGCGTCTGTTGAGATTCAATTCTCGTCATTTCACCGGATTACGGCGTCCTCGGTAGGGTGCCCTTTTGCCGCGGGTGTCTAGGACCTTTTGATTATTTTTTATAAGACCCCAGGATTTTACGCTCTGTGTGGAAGTATGTTGCTTACTTCGGCAATTTGCGAACACACATAAAAAGGAAATTGCATCAGACTTGAAATGCTACCGACAGAACTGCACCAAGCACCTGGTCCATTGATGTGTACAACTTGGGTTGAGAAAAAATCCGATTTTTATACAAAAAAATAAAAAAATCAGATATTTTGATATATGTGTATTGAAAATTGGATATAAATAGTTATCAGTAAAATATTTAAAAAAATCCAAGTCATATGTTTTAAAAATTATGTATTTAAACAAACATTTTTTTGCTAAATATATCCCAAATGAAGTTGACAATTATAAAGTGTATATCAGTAAGAACAAAGACATGTATTCTTATATGTATTAACAAAGTTTAATCAAATAAATTAACGGTATAATGTTCATTAAGGAGTTACCGGTAATGACTATTATTTGTCCACTCTGTTAGTCTATCTTCTTCACTAGTCCACTCTCGTTGCAGGCCAAGGCGGTGCTGGTGAAGCACGTGCGCGTGCACACGGGCGAGCGGCCCTTCGAGTGCGAGGAGTGCGGCAAGAAGTTCGCGCAGCACTCCACGCTCAACACGCACGTGCGCCTCGTGCACCTCAAGGTGCAGCGCGTCAGGGCAGCCCGCGGCGCCGGGGAGCAGTAGCCCCCTCGCTCCCCTCATCGCACCGACCGCAGCTCGCCGCCGTCCCTCTTCTGTCTGCCGTTTCGAACACACAGTGATCCGGCTCCTGTCTCCATCGTCATTTAATATCAGTCGCATCGGAAATGTCGATCAGGGAGGACGGATACACAGGGCAGATTAGCCCAGAAAACTCTGACAAGAGCCTTCTATTGATATTTGACGACTTGATTTTTACTTGCATTTTATAAAACTTAGGCATCCAAGAAAGATTTGCATAGATGGACATATCCTTCGCACGGGAATAGAAAGACTCTCCAAATAGATTTTGTCGTCAGTGCCAGAGCGGAGACAACTTGCGGGACGGCTCAGGAGAGCAGGGAGAAGGCGAGTGATTGAACTATCAGCGGCCCTGAGTACGCAGGGATGAAGGGGGCGAAGAGGGATCAGATGAATCTCCCGAGCAGATGCTCCCGGCCTATTGGATTGGCCGCAGAGGAAGCTGGACTTCAGCAGGCCACATCCTGGAGGAGAAGATACAAAAGTGTATATATCCAAGTTTTCTACCTTATTTATACGCATACGTGACGTAATAACGATGTGTTCCTCCTAGTCTAGAGTAGAAGTATTGAACTGACTGATATAATAGGATACAATCTAGAATTAACCTCAATGTTGCATAAGTCACTTTCTATCCGTGGATTGGCTGGTGGATCCTGTAATATTAACTGGTGAATTATGTACTAATCCACGTCCGGCCCAAATCTGCATAGTAAAACTGTTTCACCCAACATGTGAATTGTTTAACCCAACAAGTTCTGTACAATAAACCTAAGCTGACCTAACCATTATGCGCTGCATTTTAAAATTGGTTGTTTGCATCAACTTGGCGAAAATAGTTTAAACTGTGAATCTCGTGTAAGCCAATGCGCGTGCGCTATACGCGCGATTTTTGACACGTCATAAAAATCATTTTTATTCAATTTTTTGACATTGACACTTCGGCGAGAAATAGTATGTTAATTAATTAATTAATTATTCAATCGATTAAAAAGATCTTGAACGTAAACAAACCTTAAGTTATTCACAAGGTAAACAAACGTTTAAGTTATTCAAGAGTTGTAATGTTTGTTTACATTGTGAATAATTTAAGGTTTGCTTACGTTTTAGAGCTTTCTGATTGATTTTTTTCCAGAGTACAATAACATTATTTACCTTACAGTAAAATATTTAACTGCCCAACTAGGCAGGCCTGGTTTAGGGCACGTTCGAGTGAATTCATTAATTTCAAACCTGTGAAAATTGACGCATTATAATATTATACAATAACTGTCAAGATATCGAGAAAGCAACACTGCTATTTATAGCATTCTCGGCATTATAAAACTGTTTTACCTAACGTGTTCTGATTGTATAACTGTTTTGCCGACATGTTCTGCTTTACAAAACATGTTCTGAATTGTATTTATGTTGCTGGCATCACTCTCTGCACTGTTCATACAGGGTTATTTGGAAAACATTAATAACCTCGCTGGACTATATTCCTGCCTTGATTATGAGTCGAACTATCAAACTGTTCAAGCTATCATATGGAGATATGCAACATCAAAATTTGCATTTTTTTTTCAATATTTCTGGCTTATTTTTTGTAAAACATTGGAATATCATTACAGTAACTTATATCGATTATGAAAAATTCATTCCCTTTAATTACAATACAAGTTAAATAAAATGATAAAAACCCTGAAAAATTTCTAATTGGAATTGGAAGGTTTTTATTATTTTATTTGACTTGTATTGAATGGAATGAATTTTTCATATTCGATATAAGTAACTGTAACGATAGTCCAATGTTTTACAAAAAATAAATCAAAAATATTGAAAAAAAATGCAAATTTTGATGTCGCATATCTCCATAACTTTCGATATATTAGGTCATTATAGCTGGAACATTTTCGACTCATAATCAAGGCAGGAATTTAGCCCTGCGAGGTTATTAATGTTTTCCAAATAACCCTGTATATCCTACCATGTCCTGTAGAGTCAAACTATCCCACCCAAAGAGTATCTCGCCCAACATGTCTCTCTGTGACCCACATACCCCCCGTCTCGGTTTAAGATATTCGATTTTTGTAAGGTATTTGTAATTAAACAATGTATTTCTAAACAAATAGTCTTATTTCACTTTCCTTGTCTTTTTTCTTTATTATTTAAATCTGCATCAATATTATCTTTAGACATCCTACGAAGCTGTATACATATACAGTTTGTCTGCTGGAACAAAATGCATACTCACACAATCATATTATTATATAATATTCACATTTCATTATAAAGCAGTTAGTTAGTTACACGAGGCCAAATCAGGTTGAACGAAAGCAAGCCGAGTGAGCCAGACGTGAAAGTTCCCTCGCTCACAAGACTTACAGTACAGTGGAATCACGTTAATTCTAAATTCAAGGTACAAAAAAAAAACATCAATTTTGTGAAAACGTCTGCATTTTTGCATATTTCAAAAAATCATTTAGAAAACGCAATATTTATTATGCAAATACAAAGACCGCCACACTTCTATTATTAAAGTATCCGAAATTGACATACTCTCACTTGCGAAAAAAATCGAAATATTTTTTTCAATTTTGTCAAATTTCAAAAAAAAATTATAATAACTAAAACATTATTTCAAGTTACCAATTATGTATTGGTGTTTTCGAATAATCGGGGTTAATCTACTATGAAATTTTGCACTTTGGAACATGTGGGTTTAAAAGATTTCGAATGATGGCGAATTTCGAATTATCGGGGTTTGAATTAATGGGGTTTTACTGTATTTACACACCAACACCTTCACTAAACATTCTTCACATACGTGTCATTCTGACTAAAGGCCGACGTGAACAATATACTAACATTAATAACGATTTGTTAAAATGTCTGACCACAAAACTAATGCTTTAAATATTAAAAAAATTTGTTGTCAGTAAGATTCTTTCAGTTAATGTTTTATACCTCTTGTTATCAGTAAGATCCTTTCATTTAATGTTTTATACCTTTTGTTGTCAGTAAGATCCTTTCAGTTAATGTTTTATGCCTTTTGTTGTCAGTAAGATCCTTTCAGTTAATGTTTTATACCTTTTGTTGTCAGTAATATCACAGTATACCCAGAACAGTAGTTTATCTCCGGCCTGTCGGCGAGTTATTAGCCTACTCTTGCATTGACGCTAGGGTTGTCACTTTATTTTTACTCCCTTTCTTTTAACTCATAGCATCTGAGATTTCGACGCATAAGGTAGACACGAAACCCGAAAATTTATGTAATTAGTGTACCTAGTTTCTGCACTTAAATTGCAAGAACGCTGATTAACATCAACATAGACTTTTAAAAACTCACAGTCTTTGTGATAATCAACACACCTTTTTAGTGAAGCACCACAAACATAAAAAAAGGCATTTTTTTCAGGAAGCGCTTTTTTTTTCTAAAGCGGCGGCTGCGAGCGCGAATGGCACCGAAGGCATGGCCCTTAGTGCCGCCGCCTTGTGCCCCCAAATTCTATGTCAATGTGTGCGTCAGTGCGTGCGTACACGGTGCCGAGCACGCACGCACACATTCTAATGGGTAGCGGCCAGTTTGCATGAAGACGTATTACTGTTCTTAGTATACTGTGCTAATATCCTCTTAGTTGATGTTTCATACCTTTAGTTGTCAGTAAGATCTTTCTAGTTGAAGATTTAGAACTTTAGATTTTCTTTGATTCCTCATTTTGTACCTATTGCTGATTCAGGCTTGAAATGTCGTAATAAAAAACAATGCTCTTTAAATATATTTATTTTTACAAAGCTGGAGTTCATTACAAATCACTTAGAGTTCATATTGAAATACAAACACAACAAATAAAAATCACAGAAGATTTTATAAAACAATGCTATGCCCTCAATTTTCATTATATTTGGTCACGCAACAAGCGCGTGAGAAGGAAAGAGACAGAATATTGTGTCACGTCCTGCGAATGACGAACAGGAATATGTGACAAATATGCGCTTATTGAGTAGATTCTCTGTGCCTTGCGGTGCGCCCTGCCCTTCTTATACAGGTGTACCAGAGCTAGCAGCAGAAACTTGGCCGGTAGATTTCTGCACATGTTATGAGTCCAAAATGTTCAAGCAACCATGACCTAATATCAATAGTTATGGACATATGCAATACCAAAGTTTGCATTTTTTTCAATATTTCTGACTTATTTTTTGCAAAAAGTTGAACTATCATCACAGTAACTTATATTGATTACGAAAAATTCATTTGCTTCAATACAACTTAAATAAAATGATAAAAACCTTGTAAGAAATGACTTTTTTCAATTTTTGCAAGGTTTTTATAATTTTATTCGACTTTTATTACAGCGAATGAATTTTTCATAACCGACATAAGATACTGTAATGATAGTTCAACTTTTTGCAAAAAATAAGTAAAAAATATTGAAAAAAAATGCAAAATTTGATATTGCATATCTCCATAACTATTGATATTAGGCCATAGTTGCTTAAACATTTTAGACTCATAATATAGTCAGGAATCTACCTACCAAGTTTCTGCTGCTAGCTCTGGTACAACCTGTATATTCCGTAGAAAAGTGTCGCAAGTAAAAAAAAATCAATTTTAAAAAACTAGTAAACTTTGTATCATTATTATTATAGGATTATTTTTAACACTGACTAGTTTTGATTCCGCTATCTCTTCTGATGGATTTTACAATAATTGTTTCTTAAATAATTTATGGAATAATTATTGTGCGTCCTTAAAGAATATACATCGGCGTATTAATTAAGAAATATCCTTAGAGTAGAGTCGCTATTGCTACATATAGAAATCAATTAAAGTGACTCAACAGGTCTCAAGAAAGTTATAGGAACGACTCTTAGTGGGTGAAAAAAATGAATTAAAACATTTCTGAACAGAATCTACAAATGCTACTGCATATAAATCTCAAATATTAAGCGATCTCATCGAAAAGAGACGCTAGTAGCCTAAAATCATATTGGTTCTTGTTTATGTGTGAAATTTATTAACATATATTTTGTCTATTTCCTTCTCCCTCTTGTGCTGGAAAGTGAAAATACACTGTTGCACATTATCTAAACGGAAAAAGTCACACGTAACTCTCTTGTCTCTTTCGTATATGTTGTGTATCTCCGTCCAAACTCGTCTTAAATTAATATTTTCATTAATCTCATTCAGTCTGTCTTTTCATTAATCATACCATATTTGTAAATATTCTTCTCTTCATACTTGCGTCTTGTTTGGCCTAGTTTCCAGCAACCACTCTGTTCTGCAGGGGCGTGCAGTGAGAACATTGAAGCGCGACATTTACATTAGCATATATTTTGAAAAAAAAATCCTATCAAAAGGTTTATTCCGCCATATTCCTGTCGCAATCATTATAATATTAGTCAGATTTTAACGTAACATAATATTCTGTCACAGTAGATATTCTACGTAAAAGTCAAGCTCCAATGTACTCGCCGCACGCGCCTGCTGTTCTGCACTACGGTCTTCCATTCATCCTCACACACCATCGCCTTGGAATTGGCAACATTCTCTCGTAGTCCAGTTTCCACCCAAGCCTGACGACCCATCATCATTTACGATAAATATAACGTAATTTTGAAAATGTTTATAATCAAAAAATCAGACAGAGACGGTTTGGCGATTGTAAAGTTTGAGACTCTTAGATGTCAGATAGCCCCTGAGTTGAGTTTCTTAAATGTCAGATAGCCCCTGAGTTGAGTTCTTCAAATCTCAGATACCCTTTGAGTTGAGTTCTTTAAATCGCAGATAGAGAGCTCCTGAATTTAGATGGTTATAGACTTCAGTGTTGAAGACTATGAAGTTTAGTGCTCACATATGCGTCCGAAGATGGGGTGCTTTTTTAAATAAACATTTTGAGGCATGCTTTGGAAGGGTTTTAGAAAATTTATTTTGGCTTAGAGCTAGTACAACGAACTCTGTACTTTATATAATGAGATAAGTGTCTCAAGGTTTATCGGAACACGCAAAAAGGATGGCAAATTCCGATAATTACCTCTCATCTTTAGGAACTCCGAACTAAGAAAAGGGCTTCCGTTGATGTTGTCTCTAATTTCAGAGACACGGAGCCTCGCTACTTGTCAATTTAAACAAGGCCCAAAAGAAAGCAGTTCTCTCTGTTGAGCAGAGCAAGAAGCAAGAGAAAGGAACTCGATGCTCGGTGATGAGCCAATCTGGTAAGAAAAACAGAGAATAATGAACAAATTAAGAAAAAGATTGCGTATCTGATCTAGGGTAGTGAAAAGAATTATAAAACGATAGCTTGGGTGGTTGGGAGAGAATGGTAAGAAAGCTATATAAAGTGTGTCAAGATGTGAACGAGTGAACCTGCATGTATCGGTCGTTTATGGGGAAGATTGCACCTGCCGACAGTG
The DNA here is from genome assembly GCA_016648135.1 of Agrypnia vestita. NCBI lineage: Eukaryota > Metazoa > Arthropoda > Insecta > Trichoptera > Phryganeidae > Agrypnia > Agrypnia vestita. Next base: position 155,935 of record JADDOH010001846.1, read on the forward strand.
AGCGAAACGACGGTCAGTACTAGCTCAGATGGTCTCGTATCTTTAGCATCAGGTGTCAGTATAAGTGTTAATTTTTTTCAAATTTTTAATTGCGAGCCAAACGTAAAACAGACTGGTAAAAGTTATTTTAATTATAATTTTCTGTGAGCAGTTTTCTGGCAAATTCTGCCTATCACACGGCGGAATCTGCACACAGAAGATCCTGAACGGCCGTGAAAACCTGGGAGTATTACATTTATTATTTAATTTAATTATAGGCCTTGTAAATGGAATGTTAAGTAGACAAAAGTGAGCACTTTCTACACGTCATTCCATTCCAATGATGAATTCTTCAAGTTTTCATCACAGAGGCGTAGAAAACGTGGAGAACGTTGGTATGAAGTTGTAGATAAGAAAAATGAATAAATTTGCAATTATTGACACCTAATACCACAGCGGAAAACTTGTCAAGTCAGATACTGGCAGGCGGTCCCATTAGAAACCTCAACAGTCGACAAGATGTACGAATGCAAATGAGGTGAAAATCGTCTGTCAGGACAGAACAGGGTGGCCCTCCAACATCTCTGCCTGCCCCTTCGAGGAAACGGCTCAATGGCAAATCAGATAAGTGGGCTTTTTAGGGAATGTTTCACAATCGCCGCACAAGGTAAAAATAAATATATAAATTCTTACATATCTAAATTTGATATTTTCACTTCTAAAAACTAAATTACATCTTATAATATAGAAACATTCATCGCTTATTGCCTACAAATAATTCCCCTTACGCTATGAATGTAATACTACGGTATGAGTTAGTTAAGCCTACATTGCATATGTTTCGTTCCCTGCCTACCCAAGAAGGGCCGATTCGTAAAGGATGTCACGAAATGAGAGAAATTAACGAAATGGCACAAAATGTGATGGAATGGCACAGAATGTAACGTGAACACAAAACGATGTTACAAATAGTATCACAAGTGACGACAATATTAAGTGTGACAACATTTTGAAAGGGCCCTTATTTCTGCAATTTACAAATAACAGCTATTGCGCTTTGTGCACCAGCGTGACATAAGGCGGACAGTATTATTTATCCTTCGCGATTCGTGACGTTCTATCGCTTTCTGTAATTGTAAAAAGTGAATAATTAATAAAATAGTATCTACTCCACCCAACGCCATTATGCCACGCTGAATAGACAATATATATGTACAGAGCGTATGGCTACGCTACCAAAGAACTTATTTTGTAGATATCAAACATTAATGTCAACCAGGTTGCTTACTTTACCTCGACTGGTTTTGATACCACTGTATCTTTCACTAAGTTATTATAAACTTAGGCGAAGATACAGTAGAATCGAAACTGGTTACAGTTAAATATTTGTTTTAAATAATACATTTTCATGTTATGGGTGCGGTAGCCATACCCGCTCCCCTTCAAGACCCACAAAATAACAGTGAAAATAAAGTCTTTTGCGCGCACCAATGAAATTCAATTAAGTCATAGATTTTAGTAGGTCTCGCTAGTCAACGTACAGGATCGCCACACAATATTGTCTGGAATTTTATGTAAACCGTACGTCTTTGACCCGTTAAAGATGATTAAATGGAGTTATATTTCAAACCAAGAATCAGAAACACCTCCGTCACTCCAAAATAGTCTCTGACTCCCGACATGGTAGTAGAGAATACAGCGGTCGAGAGGATAATCCACTATATCGCTCATATCTGATCTAATTGTAATATTTTACGTATTGAAAAGGTTTACAAGATGATTGAATTCCATCTGAGGTTCACGGTACCCTTTTAGAATTATACCAGTAAAAAAGAAAGCATTGATTTTAAAACCGTCAACAGGCAGACAACCATCGGCCTCCAAATAACTTTTAAAGTTGAGAGTCCGGATTGCTAAATTTGAAACAGCTGAGGATATATTTACATCAAATGAGGGGTATGCGTGAGGTTAGGGTTGGGTGAGGGTGAGAGGCAACGGCAGCAATGTCCAGCTGAGGTGTTTCTGAGATAGATACAAAAAAACTGTCACTACTCAAGGAAGTTTCTTGTTGAAAATAAGTTTTTTAAAACATTTTCCACCTCAGTTTTCCTTTTATATACGCGTATAAATAAATATAAAACTTTAAAATAAGAATATTTTTGTGTTTGCTACTGTGATGTATTCTCGCTTTGGGAATACGGGGAAGATGTGGTGTTTTTAGGTTGGCAGAGGAGAGGAAGGCAAGCTAGCATATAAGGAGTTGTGCGCACAGGCGCGCCTTCTACTTCTTCCTGTCAACATGTAGTTTAAGATCGCGGCAGCTACAGTCAGGCGCCCACAATATTTTATAGTAAATTAAACAAGAACAGTAATTACGACCGCCTGTTCTTTTCATTGGACAAAATCCCGTATTAACAAAGCGGAAATACATCACAGCTACCAAGTAGTGGACATTAGTACTTTTGATATTTATATAATAAGAATTGCTGGCTTTGCTATGATGTTTCAGTCTGAAAACGACATCAAATCCCACTTTAGTATGAAGCCGCCATTTTATCATGTGACACATTCTTGGGAGTTGATTGGTTGAAGTGGATTTTGCTGTCTTTTCCTTTAAAAGTTATTTGGAAGCACGATTTTGGAAGGAAAGAGCTATAATTCCTGTAAAATCTCAAATTATGTACATTCTAAATTAGTTGTAATTCTCGGAGAGTGCATTCGAAACATTTTTTCATTTTTTTTAGATACTGCTGCCTTTAAACTCCTCAAATAATCCATCTTCCACGCAGCCAGATGTCGCACGATGTCAGTACATAACGTTCTTCGCATTGTGGGGTCTCCGCACGCCGGTCGAGACCACTCGAGAAGTCCGCTAGATTACATTACTTTATCAGTAAACCGGTTTACGTAAATTTATTGCTCTGGAATGCAAAAAACACGCAGTAGATCTAAATTCAATTTACAAACAAACTTAAAGAATGATTTGAAATAATACGTTATTCGTCTACAGCCAATCTTGCTCGCTACCCGTATCCTCCTGTCCGTGACAAGATTCACTTTTTCATTTACACTTTGGTCCTGTTTATCTTTTCATTTTTCTTTGGTGTCACATTTTTTGTTCACTCGCCAATGTCACAAGTTTCATATGTCAAGAAATTCAATTATCTACACACACATTACGTTTTCTTCGAGATTTATTACATTGTATTTAAATTGGGCGCTTTTGCAAGGTGCGACATGTTGTCGTTACAAAATGATTAAATTAAAATAATTTGGTCTCTGTCGTATTTTTACAGAATTGCCTTCATCACATCCTTTTGACAGAGTATCTCAGAACAAGTCAACAACATGAGTCGAAAATGTTCATAACCCGATTTGCGTTTTTCAAGGCTTCTATAACTCATATGAAATATTATGATTTCATTCGTTTTAAGGCAAATAAAATCGTTAAATTAAACATTTTTCTACTTGATTTAAATAATTTTATTTGACATGTATCAACGTTTTCGATGAATTTTCTTTTAAAATATACAGGAGATATTTGGAAAACATTAATAACCTCGCAGGACTATATTCCTCCCTTTATTATGAGTCTGAAATGTTCAAGCAGCGACGACCTAATATCAATAGTTATGGAGATTTGCGACATCAAAGTTTGCATTTTTTTTCATTATTTCTGTCTTACTTTTTGTAAAACGTTGGATTATCATACAAGTAACTTATGTCGAATATGAAAAATTCATTCGTATCAATACAGGTCAAATAAAATAATAAATAAGGTCATGGCTGCTTGTATATTTTCAAGGCAGGTTATGCGAGGTTTAAATGTTTTCCAGATAACCCTGTATAATCCATTGAAGTATTTTGGATTAGATCTGAAACACCCTGTTATATCCTGTAGGACAGGTCTCGTAGCTCGTAGCAAAAACTTCAGGGGGTTTTTTTCAATCAATTTTGTCTGGGTAAAATATACACAGTTGAGGATAAGCGACTTCAATACGACATCACAGAATAACATCTTGTCCAGAACATTAACATCGCATCAAGGATTTTATGAACCATATTTATTATGACGTCGTGTACGTTATTATCGTGTCCATGGACGAGATTTTCTTCTCGATTATGATGAATCGGCTATGAAATGTCTGTCGAATCGTAAAAATGAAACAACGTCGTATCATCTGATATTTTATTACTTTTGACAATAATTTAAACTTGCATTGCTGTGAAACTGTGTTACTATCATGTCAATATGTTTATGAGATAATAAATTAACCGCTTTATTCTTTAAATAGGTTGTCAATATTTATATCATCGTGTTGAATATATTGCCTTTAATTAAATATTTGAGTTCTTTGGATGAAGAAATTAGTAGACCTCTCTTCATTTAAAAAAGACAATCGAATTAGTATGTGCATGCCATGCATATGACGCACATTGTTTCCTTATGTTGGTGCTTACGGCATACTAATTCGATTAATGATATAATAAACTGTAGATATGTTTCAAGCGTGAAATCTTGGCGACTCAAAGTAAGGTAAATGTCTTACTTGCATTCGTCATCGAACGGACCTTCATTGTGATCAGGCGCGAAGCTAGGCGGAGAAAGGAACAAAGTATCGTACACTATTGTAAGAATGAGTATGTTATTTTAGTCACCGTGACTTCAAATTACCTGATTTTTCTGTCTACACGCAGAGCGTTTGTGAAATAAGATTTGTTCTCTCTTTCGATGCAATATTTGCTACATATGAAAGCCGGCTAGTATGGGAATAACGTGTCTATATTATAATACGTCAATGAATTCGATTTAAAATTAAAAGAGGTCTATATGTGTATGAAGCAATCCGACTTTTCAAATGATATTATTCCTTATTTTATATGAGATTATTGAAAGACATACTTTGACAAATTGAAATATGACTACCTAGTTCGCGTGGTGATAGAATTCTTTTGACATCCGTGTCGTTTTAAAGAGGGTTTTTTGAAGATGCCCTTCTAATGCGCATTCAGAGTAAAATGCTTATTGTAACGGAAGTGAGACGTAGTGCGAGACCACAAAGTTAAGGGTGTTTTCCATGTATTGGTACATGTGGTAGATGTCAAAGTTTAGGTACGTTGGGACCGTCAAAACGAGGTTTACGAAATCATTAAAAGGTATATTTTGTTATAAATTATAAAGCGCTATTTTTTGCATTATTTTTACCTCATAGGGTAAGATCCAAAGTCGCGCAAAAAATGAATATTGAATCTTTGATGCTAAACATGTCCGTTTGATCCAAATGTCAGATGATACTTTGACGTTTCAAGTAGGGTTGCCAACCGTACTCTGAAATAGAGTATTGTACTCTATATCATGTAGGCGTACTCTATAATCTATAACACTAATAGAGGACGCTAAAATATTCTTTTTTACACAACGTTTACTATACTAGTTGCCAGTCACCCATATATGATGCATAGAAGTTATAATTTTAAAAGAAATCCAAGGCGAAATGTTAAATAATGCAGATTTTATGAAAAAATCCACTGCAGAAATATTGCAATTCATTGTTAAAAAATGTTCGGACGAATTTGTTTATTTAAAAAAAATTGTTAGCTAAATACTCTCTGTTTCCACCACTTGAGCATTTACCGAGAGAGTATTTTCGGTCATAAATGTGAAGTGGAGGGAAGAGAGGAACAGGACTTCATTGAAATTGATTAAAAATGAGCTCTTGATATATGTAAACTTAGAGTTAGAATGTTTGGAGTCGTACAATTCTTTTAAAAACAATGAAAAATTGTTATGTGCTGCAAAAAGTAGCAAAAAATACCTTTTCAAAAATTTAAAATAAATGATACACTTTTTTATGAGTTCGTACTCTTTATTTACCTCCTTTGAAATCAGATAGGTATAGGTACTCTATTTCTTCTAATAAAAGTTGGCAACCCTAGTTTCAAGGTAACCGTATCAAAGAACACTTTGAGACTTATCTCGATAAAATCTCGATCCATGCACACATTGCAATTACAATTATTTCACCAAGCAGCTGACCCAATTGATAAATATTCAGGATAAGTCAAAATCTCTTTTCGTTACAAAAAATAAAACATTTCCTAAGACTTGACACAATGAAGCCGTGAATTGTTCTTCCGCGGAAAGTTCACTCCTACCAAAGTCACCGAATTGTCCTCATTTCAACGTTGGGATATTTAAAACTACTGGACACGTACTTGATAATACGACAACACCGGCCGGCGGCCCCTGGGCCCTACCGCGGCTGGCGTCGGGCGCCGCTTGGCCCCGCTGTCGGTCTGCTCCACGCGACGCGCGGTGCGAGGATTGCTGAAAGAGCGCTGTTCTTGGTTGATCCGGTGTCGGGGCGTCGACACGGTGCCGGGGTTCGTGTGTCGAGAGCGTGATGAGATCACGTGTTACACGTTGTGGTTCACCGTCGGCTCGCTCTCCGTGTGGCGCCACACTCTGAAAATGTAGAATTGTATTATTAGTCTTTTTTTATTATTTATTAGAGACACTAACAGGATAATATACTCCAATAATAAAACATTATAAATGAAGACTATGCCCATTATCCCAATCACAAGTGTCTTCGGCACGCTTTAGCAACATGTATATTTGCATTTAAGAATATTTTACATGTACGTTTATGGTATTGTTTATTTAGTGTTTGAATTTAGTGCAATTAGTATTTAATAAATAATTAATTGAATGGATCTGTAGGTTCAGGTCATCATTTAGAAAATAGATGTTGTGTATGAGTGAGTTTTTGAACGATTTTACTTGAAATACATGCACGGAACATGCATGGAGCATTTTATCAAGAGCATAATAATTTTAAATCTCCGCTCTGGCTGTAAAATCAGTAACAAATATGCATTTTTCAATTTCTTCAATTGCGTACTGGCGATTTTGTCTCCATATGCCTCAAATGATAAAAGTCTTTCAAAACATATCTGGTAGGCCTCTTTCCCTATAAGAAAGACAATCGAATTAGTCTGCGAAAGCCGTATGTAGGTAAGACGCACAATGTTTCATTGTGTTGGTATATCCGTAAACACCAACACAATGTTGGTGTTTAAGGGTATAAACATCATTTTTTATACCCTTAAAACCGTGTTTCATAACAATGTGCATCGTACGCACGGTTTACACATACTAATTCGATTGTTTTTCTATGGAAAGAGGTCTACATCATGTATTATTTCTAAGACATTTCTAACAGTTGACAAGTATCTTATTAACATAATAATGTTCTTAGGTTTCCATGGCCGTTTAGATCTTCTGTGTATAGTTTTATGGGATATTCTGCCGTGTTTATATGACCTTTTTGGCAGACGTTTTGGATCCCATTGCAGGGACCATCAGTCCTGATGATGGATTTGAAACGTCTGCCAGAGAGGTCACATATACATGGCAGAATATTCCAGAAAACTGTACACAAAATATCTTACATTAAAAAAATGTTTCACTTATAAACACTTGAGATGGTTTGGCCACGTTGGATGCAGACAACTCAATCACACTGTTAACCAGGCGGTCTCCGTGGCTATTCCCCGAATCACATCCAGAGGAAGACAAAAAAATTCATGGGTGGTGCAAAAGGATGGTCAGGTCAAAAAGGGTTATTTAGGTCACAATAACGTACAGATGAGGAGGGCTGACTCCAACAGTCGACGACGGTAGCGAAATGGGTTGAAGCCTGGGAGAAAAAGAAGAGGAGGACCTTTAGACCTTACAAGGACATGTTCAAACACTAATTTTCCCTTCAGGCATGACCACTTTCAAGAAAGAGTTTCTTAAATTTCTAAATTTGGTGATTTCGTATAAGGGGGTGATTTATTATTTGGAAAAAATTATGGCACTTCATATCGATACTAAATGAGGCCATAAAATCTTTTGTGCCGGAAACTTGTGCCAAGGTTACAAAATATCCCGTTTGGTTCAGCAAGGAATTAAAATTATTAATACATGATAAAAAGCTAGCTCACCTCAAATACATGGAAACACGAAATCCACTAGATTATCAGCTTTTCTCGAGTTTAAGATCAAAATGTAAAAACAAGTCTAAGTCCTGTTATAGGGACTATATGGCTAACATCGAAAGCATGGTAACTAGTGATACCAAAGCCATATGGAAATTGGCTAACTCACAAAGAAAGGCTGACAATCATGTCCCAAGTTCTATGATATATAATGGTTCCAATAGTGATAATCCCTATACAGTGGCAAGCTACTTCGAGCATTTCTTCAGCAGCGTCTATGAAACCCATAACATAATTTATACAAAAATTCATTCCAAATTTAACTATTTTCCTAATAAAGAGATCACTCTAAACAGTTGCCATATAAATCACTCTGCTGTTATGAAGGGACTGGAGAAGCTAAATACAAGAAAACCTATGGGGCCTGATGGAGTACCTAACGCACTATTGAAGAACTGCCGAACATTCCTGTCATACCCACTATTTATATTATTTAATGAGTCTTTAAGACTCGGCTACTTTCCAAGCCATTGGAAAAAAAGCTTCATCGTGCCAATTTTAAAAAAGGGAGATAAATCAAATGTTTCTAATTACAGACCGATTTGTATATTGTCTGCAATTCCTAAGCTCTTTGAATCACTCGTCTTGGATGACCTTTCTCCTCACATCGAGAGCCTCATCGAGCCAAGTCAGCATGGCTTTGTTAGCGGTAGATCGACTCTGACGAATTTAATTTTGTATGAAGATCAGATACTGAAAACCCTTGCTGAGAAATATTAGGTGGACTCCATCTACACTGATTTCAGCAAGGCCTTTGATAAAGTACCTCATGACTTATTACTTTACAAGCTGAAGGCTTTAGGCATTAAGGGAACTCTGCACGATTGGTTTACTAGCTACTTGTGCTCGCGAAGAATGATAGTACGAGTTGGTGATATTAATATGGATGGATTTATTGCTACTAGTGGCGTACCACAAGGAAGCCACCTGGGACCTATTCTGTTTCTTCTCTTCATTAATGATATAGTAAATTCTTTTAATAATATTCAATTCTTACTTTTTGCTGACGATTTAAAGCTGTTTAAAGGAATACAATGTGTAGAAGATTGTTTGGTATTGCAGAATAATTTAAATGCACTTATCAACTGGTGTAATGTTAACAAACTTTATTTGAATATTCAAAAATGCCAAGTAATCACCTTTTTTAAAATAAAAAATCCCCTCTATTTTACGTATACATTAAATGACATTCCTCTTGAAAGAGTCAAAATTGTAAGAGATCTAGGTGTGATATTTGATGAGAAACTAACATTTATTCCACATATTGACAATATCACTAATAATGCGTTGAAGATGCTAGGATTTATTTTGAGGCTTACAAAAGACTTTAACACTATAAATTCCATTAAATTATTATATACGTCTCTAGTACGAACTCAATTAGAATCTAATTCTCCTGTATGGTCTCCACATTATACTGTTCACTCCAATAATATTGAGCGAGTGCAGCACAAATTTTTGAGAGTTGTTAATTTTAAATTACACATACCAATAATGGACATAAATTATAATTTTCTATTGTCTCTAATTAAACTAAATAGATTATCCGATAGAAGGAAAATTGCTGACCTCGTATTACTGTATAAAATCGTAAATAATTATTACAACAGTTCAGAACTAACGCAGCTAATTTTTTATCACATCCCTTCCAGGAGCACTAGACAAAGTATATCGTTTCATTGTGACAATGTTAGTGTAAATTATCTCTATAGCTCACCTATTAGAAGGCTCCATAGGTTAGGAAACGAGTATGGCTACCTATCGGATGTTTTTTCGGAAACACTAGCCGCCTACAAGAAAGCTCTTCTGGACGAATTCGGTCGTTTATAATTGGTTATTGATGTCATGTCTATCTCTTGTTTTTAGATTTTTGAATTTTACATTTCATTTTATTTTACTGTCATTTTTATTGCTTCTTGATTTTTAGATTTGATTTGTTTACAATTATTTCATTTTGTTGTAATTTTGTTGCTTCTTGAATTTCAGACATAATTATTTTAATTTGTTGTAGTTTTATTGATTGTTGACATTCATATTTGATTTGATAACTATTATTTCATTTGATGTAATTTTGTTATACTTTATTTTATTAATGTTTTATTTTTCTTTATATATCACTTTATTAATTGTTTTTGATAGAATTATATCTTATCTCCTTTTTTTATTATTACCTATCAATCTAAACATGTTTATTTATATTGTTTCTTTAATGGTACGTTGTACCGTGTATTAATTAAATAAATATATAAATAGATATTTCATTCCTAAATAAGATCTTTTTTTCTGTCCCGGACAACCGTGCACCGGAGAATTTTGCATATCAGTCACGGTGGAGGAGCAGAGGAATTTATTTATTTATTGAAATTAACGGACATAGTCCAATAATATATATTACATAACATGAAAAATATAAAATACAAGAGAATAAAAGTTATAGCAATTTTAAAGAAAAGCAAGGACAAATGAAAATTACTAACAAGATGGAGACAAGATCTAGACTATCTTATCAGAGATTGTTTGAATCTGGACAGACTTACACCAAAGAAGTCCAGATCCTGTCTTGAATTTATAAGACGACATAACCGTGACATGGGAGCATGGAATCCATAATTGGTTCTACGATGGCTAAGGAACAACAGTTCATTATTTCTGAGTCTACGGGAAGGGATATTGAATTTTATTTGGCCCAATCGTTTTGTTTTTTTGTTCAAAAAATTTCCATCAAAATAAACAGTTTCATATGCAGTCATTAAAAAAATAATAATGAACTAGCAGGAAAGCAATTTGCTGTGCAGCAAACACAATTGTTTACCTATGCCTAAGTCAGCCGCTTCGCGGCCAATTGTATCTGCCAAATTTCCATTTTTGCTATTGTGGCCGCTTCGCGGCCAATTGTGTTTGCTGTGCAGCAAACACAATTGTTTACGTAAGCCGCTTCGTGGCCAATTGTTTCTGACAAATTTCCACTTTTAATTACGGGTAGTTTAGATATAATTAAGACAAAGTATTTATTCAGTATTTCTAACCGATTAATAAGTCAGAGCGGAATAAACCACAGTTCGATAGGTAGGTACCTACTCTCTTCTCTTCTCTTCTCGCAGTGTTGATTACTTTAATTCAACATTATAAAAAATTAATCTAATACAACAATTAATTAAAAATTAATCCAATACAACATAGTAAAAAAATTAAATATAAAACTTGAATATTCAAAACCAAAAATGTAATTAAAATTTCAACAAACAAAATATTCTCGACTGAAAAAAAAAAATCGATTCTGCCAGGATTCGAAACTGGAATCCTCTGATCCGTAGTCAGATGCGTTATCCGCTGCGCCACACGACCCAATGGGCACCATGGCAAAATTATTGTATACAAATAGAAATCATCATACGGAGACAGAAACAAACGACATTGGTTAGCGTAATTAATATGTTGATTTCCTCCTTGTAAAAAATCGCCCAACTTCTATTTGACTTTTAGGCTCCCAGAGTGTAAACCCTTAAGTGCGTTAAGAAATAAATCTGGGCAACGAAGTTAGCTAAGATGTTTGCAGGTAGCATTTGTAGTAATATAAATTGTAATAAATGTGATACTGACGCATGCAGCAGGGCCAGCAAGGCCAGCAGCGCGTGGGCCAGCGGCTGCGCGGGGGGCGCGGAGCTCGTGCTGCCCCGCTGGGCCCCCTCGCCCTCGGCGCCCTGCGCGGGCCCCTCCAGCGCGCCGCGCGTGTGGAACTGGAAGATGTCGGACACCTGCGAGCAAACGGGCCGTGAGGTTAGCTGTGCTCGCACTTGGTGAGGCAGCACACTGCCATATTAACACTGGGATGGAGCAAACCTGGCACATGCGCAGTGGGGTGGGATGAGGCACATGTGCAGTGGGATGGGATGAGGCACATCTGGAACATGTGCAGTGGGATGTAGTGGCGGGTCCACTCTGTACTCACTACTACAACGTAATACTACATTACATTGAAGTGTACACTTCACACCTTTTGAAGTGTAGTGCACACTACAAACTACACACACTTCAAAGTTATTGAAAGCATATATTTCAAATAGTACACTTCATTTCAAAGCGAACAGTACAAAGTATACACACTTGAAAGTTATCGAAAGTAGGAGTACATACTTCAAATAGTACATTGTTTATGTGAAATTTTTAGGAAGTTGATGACTGAATGAAGAAATCTTTTTGGCGACCTTTTTTTATCGTTTTTGGTCGCCAAATGTTACTTTGGGAAAAATATCGGCATATGTCTTAAATAAATTTCCTGTTGACCAAATGTTTGTTTACCGAAAAATGTTGATATATTCATATATTTTTTCCGGCGACCTTTTTATTTTTAGTCACCGAACTTTTTATTTTGGAAAAAATAATAAAATATTGATATTGTACTATAATACTAAAATTACTTCATTACTTCACTTCATCAGTACTACAATTAGTTCACTTCATGTAGTTTTTACTACAAATGTAGTGTACACTTTGTAGTCTTCAAACTGGTGAATGTGTGTGTGTTAATAGTCTTCATTTTGAAATGTAGTTTTCCCTTCCCTAGTGGGATGGGATGAGACACATTTAGGATATGTGCAGTGGGATAGGATGAGGCATGACTGACAAATGTGCAGTAGGATAAGACAAGTATTATTAAAACATTTTTCCTGTATTAATTAATATCAATTCGAAAACAAATGTTTTCTCTCTTTAACGACAGGAAATTTACAGACTTTTTTTTATCAAAACCCTTATATTAAAGGGATTTAGTGGAGATTTTACGTTCTCTTGACAGCGCAATGATATAAAAATTTGGGTTTCTAAAGACTTACAACACTGTTTTTTCCCTTTATCTGATATGGTTAATATAAAGACTTAAATCAAATATTCAAAAGCGGAAATAAAAATATTACAACAATTTGCAAATAACAATCGACAAGATTTGATGAGTCGAAAACCTCTTTGTCCTGCGCTGCCTGGAACAAGTCCTCTACCTGTCTCATTCTCTGCGTATGTAAAATGTGCCTTAAATAGACGCAAGGGGGACATTCTTCTGCACTGATCCAATCCCCTCTCATAAAAACGGGGTTTTGTTCTTCTCGTTACAAATTAATACCTACTCTGTGACAGAATGTTTAAAAAAATACATATTTTTGCTCAGTACATACATCACAAATTAAATAAAGACAATTATAATTGTATATGATGTATTCATATAGGTGTTTTATAAAATAAATTAACGGTAAAATGTGTACAAAGTTTTATAAAATAAATTAACGGTAAAATGTTCATTAAGGAGATTTCGGTAACGACTTAAGTTAATGTTGAGAATATCACAAATTGTGCATGTTCGTTTCCTTGTGTCTGACAAACTGAGGTGTAACGTAAGGGAGGCGGGTTACCTCGTTCCAGCCGTATCTGTTCTTGGCCTGCACGATGACCTCGTAGATGGCGGAGGGCCTCAGGCCGCGCAGCTCGTGCGTGACGCGGTGCGTGAGCCCCCCCGGGCCCCCCGGGCCCCCGCCCCCCGCGGCCCCCGGCAGCGTCACGTCGTGCCAGCGCCCCGGCTGCTGGAAGGACTCGTTCACCTGCGGACACTCTCCACTTCAACAAGCGTGCATTCAGTCACGGAGGAGGAGCCTCACAGAAACAGCCATGATGCGGCCATTTGAATTTTTTTTATAATTAACATTATTTCAATATGTAACTTAATAAGTGTCAATAAAAAATACTCATCTATGATCAAGAGTTCAAAAGAAAAATTATAAATATTTTTATTAGACTTTGAAACATAATATCACCAAAGACAAATAAAACTCTGTATTATGCATTAATTCAATCAATACTTACAATATGGCATCATTGAGTGGGGAGGATCATATAAAACAACCTTAAAAATACTCGGAATATCACAAAAGAGCATAATTAAAGTTATTTTAAAAAACCCAGAACCTATGGCAGGTTTTGTGTGCCTCCTGTTATGGAAATGTTTGAAAAAATATAATTACTACAAATCTTTAAAGATAAACATATAACGGATTTTGTAACTTCCAGGTCTACAAGATCATTTCTAAATTTAAAAACGCCCAAATCTATTAAACAAGCGCAGTGCAGAATCATTATTCCTCCGTAGGAATTAAAAATTACAATTCATTACCCGAAAAATTATAAAAATTCAACACCTTAAATCATTTAAAAATCAACTAAAAAAATTCAACACAATAACCCCTTGAAATTACCATAAGCTTCACTATACAAAGTTATTTGAAGAACATTTATAACCTTGCAGGACTAATTGGAATTCAAAGTTTTTTTATTATTTTATTCAACTGGTATTAAAGGGAATAAATTTTTCATATTTGTTATATGTTACTGTAATAATAGTCCAACGTTTTACAAAAAAATTGTCAAAAATATTGGAAAAAAGCAAACTTTGCTGTTGCATATCTCCATAACTACTGATATTATCCGCTTAATATTATTAGATTAGTACAAAACAGAATTTATGGTCGTAGGAAGAAACCAAAAGCAGTGCATGATCAGCATACAGGGGACCCAGCTGAAGCAAGTCGAAAAATTAAAATACCTCTGGGTGGAATTTTCTAGTGACGGGAGGCAGGAAAGTGAAATAGACAGAAGAATCGGAGATGAAGCCGGCGTTCTAAGTTCTCTATATAGTGCGGTGATAAGAAAACCCGAGCATAGTGTCAAGACAAAACTGACTATTTTTAAGTGTGACTGGTTGACTCATGCGGAAACAGCGCAAGACATGGGAATACGGAAGCACCTTGTCGAGTCTTTGGACCCCCGACCCTACTAGGACAAGGAGACGAAGATGATGATGATTCGCTTAGGAATTTGTTAAACAAAAAAATGTTCGTCACTATTTCCGTGAAGATTACAAAAATAAGTATAAAATTGTTTGCACAATTATTGAGTTGTCGACTTTAAAGCAATCTCTGGGGAATGTTAATACCCCCCTCCGGGAAGGTAAAGGTTAATAAGATTGTGGTTATTTTTTTGGCTGTATGCGCAAAGGACTAAAAAATTATTAAAAAACCCAAGACATGACCCGAAATCGTCTAAATCAGCCGTTTTCAAAAGAAATGTCGGAATATTCCTCGTAAATAAAGGTGAACACAACCACATGTTTTCCCCTCATTAGCATTTAAAGTAAGAGATCATTTATTTTGGGTTTATCTTTTCGTTTAAAATATAATGAAAAAAGTAATACCAAACTATCCAGGATAGCCAGTAGCAAAGCCTTTACAGGTGGATCCCTGCCTAGCTAAAGCGTCGAAAATGTTCAAGCAATCATGACCTAATGTTAACAGTTATGAAGATATTCAATATCAAAGTTCATACAAAGTCACAACTTTATTCAATATAATCCTAATTTATCGAATTTTACATTTTATTTCGAAGCCTAATATCAAAGCTGATTATGCTTAATATAATTAATAAATTCGAAGTCGGATCATTTTTTTCATGCCTATTTAATAACATTCCTACTCCCATAAACCGAGCATAAACATGCTACACATGAAAAATAAAATAGAGGAGTAAATACGCTGTACTGCTGGCTCGGCAGTTAGCCGAAGTAGGCTTCGAATCTCATTTATTCTCAATCGGTCGATAAATGTCGATTCTCGAGGGACTAGTGTAAGATAGTGGAGTCTCACCATGAGCTGCCTGTAGAGCAGGCGCAGCTCGTCCAGCGGCGGGTAGCTGTCCAGCTGGAAGGCCAGCGAGTAGGTGTGAGGAGAACGGGAGAGCGGCGGCGAGCGGAATTGCGCCGGCCCGGGCCGCCCGGACACCTCCACGTGCTGCCGCGCGCGCCCCAGCGAGTTGTCCGCCGCGCAGCTGCGACACACAACCGCGCGTGAAATAAATGGACACACAAAAGGCGAATACACGATTATTGGTGCAGAAATAAGTAAAAATTATTAATCATGGAGAGGTGAAAGAATTAAAATATTTAGGAGTAACGATTGATAATAAACTGAAATTCGACAAACATATTTTAATGATTACAAAGAAATGTGTGGTTTATAGGCAGAATAAGAAAGAAACTTAACCTAAAAGCGTCACAATTTGTGTATAATTCCATTGCGACTAGTGATGGGTCCGCTCTGAACTCACTACTATAATGTAGTACTACATAACATTGAAGTGCACAATTCACACTACAAACTACACATACTTCAAAATTATTGAAAGTAAGTAGCTGGCAAACATCTTGAAATTCTGCGGCGTAGTGGGGGGACGTTTGCGCATCTACCTTTCCACCAACGAGACCCAAATTTCGTCTTCTGCGCATTCCCCCACTTAGCCAAAGAATTTCATGAAGTTTGCCGGCAACTGTATATACTTCAAATAGTACACTTCATTTTTTTTTTTTTTTAATTTAAAAAAAAAATAGAGATGTGAACACGGAATACGTGTCACATCAATATTCTTACTATTTTCAAACTAAGCTAAACGCTTGCGCTATGAAAATAGGACTAACTTGCTAGTCTGGAGTGAGGTTCGAACCCGCAACCTTTGGATCACGAGGCCAGTGTCCTAACCACAAGACCAACAAGCTACTCGACTCGACATTTCAAAGCGAACACTACAAAGTACACACACTTCAAAGTTATTGAAAGTATGAATACATATTTTAAATAGTATATTTTGTATGTGAAATTTTTGGGAAGTTGATGTAGATAAATCGAGAAATTTCTGAAAACTGTAACAACTCCCCCCCTCATGGTTTAAAAAATTTTTGGGATCGAATGAAGAAATCTGGTTGGTGACCTTTTTTTTTTGTTTTTTAGGTCGCCAAATGTTACTTCGGAGAAAATATCGTCCTCATTGACCTTTTTTTTTTAGCTCGCCAAATATTATTTCATCAAAATATTTCGATATTTACATATATCATTTACTTCAAAATATATTTACTTCAATAGTACTACAATTTTGTAGTACAATTACTTCATTTCATTACTTCACTTCATTAATACTACAATTACTTCATTACTTCACTTCATTTCGTAGTACAGTTGCCGGCAAACTTCTTGAAATTCTTTGGCGTAGTGGGGGAATGCGCAGAACACGAAATTTGGGTCTCGTTGGTGGAAAGGTAGATGCGCAAACTTCCCCCCACTACGCCGTAGAATTTCAAGATGTTTGCCGGCTACTGTACTACAATTACTTCACTTCATTTACTTCACTTCATTTCGTAGTACTACAATTACTTCACTTAATGTAGTTTTTACTACAATTGTAGTGTACACTTTATAGCCTTCAAACTGGTGAACATGTGTGTGTTGTAGTCTTCATTTTGAAATGAAGTTTTTCCCTTCGCTAATTGTGACTCCGCATATTAATTGCTGTTCAACAATACTATTTTTGGGAAATGAAACTGAGAAAGAATAAATTCTAAACAGAGCCACGAGAACTATCTTAAGATGTAACAAATATACAAGAATTAGCGATATGGTAAAGAACTAAAGGTAAGGTAATGATAATTAGGTAACAAATGATACAAAATGTTCTAGGCTTGATACATAAAATAAAAAACCAATTAGTTCCAATATACATGTATAAAAATATGAAATACAATTTCGAGGTCCACACTTTTCCTACGAGAAGTAGGGGGGATTTTAGACTCCCACAAACTTAAATTGTCCAATGAGCTGCCAGCAAATTTAAAAGAAGTAAATAGTCTCACTACTTTTCGTAGGTTAAGTGCAAAATATGTGAAAAGTAAGTTTAATGTATGCTCATGTTATGTTGTTCCATATTTACTTTTTAAATTTTTTCTTTACTTTGTGCCAGATATGAAAATGTGTTTCTATTTATGATTTCTTATGTTGATATGTTTTTGGAATATTTATGTTTAAGCCTTATGTTAAATTATGTTTCAATTACTAGATGTAAAAATGTGTTATTTTTTACAACTTAATAAAATATATATAAACAAACACCAACCACGCAGGTGGCGCCGCGGACACTCACCTGTAGTTGCCGAAGTCCTCAGGCTGCACGTTGGTGATGAGCAGCGAGTGGTTCTGCTGGTGGGACGTCATCACCAGGCGGTCCGTCTGCGACAGCGGGAACGAGTTCTGGTACCAGGATACCTGCAACCGTTTAGCTTTGTAACCAACTTGTATCGCTCTGTTTGTCCTTTACCGGGTGGTGGTGGCTGGCATGTATTGCCCAGACTGACCGGAGTTATCTACCTCCTCTTATGGAATTCTCACCCACCACGATATACTGATTCGTGTGAGAGATATGATTCATCAATAATAAGGGAGAATAATAAGAGTATTCGTACTTGCAATCACACTGCTGTTACACGATTCTAATATAATATTCATTTCACAATTTCGGTTACAATACTAATAACGTGGCGAGCGACGGAATGGATGGTTCGCTTCGGCCGCAGTCCGGGCTGCTGGCCATCATTTCGTCCCCAGTGTTGCCAGGAAGTGACTACAACTATTTGAATTAGTTTTCAAAATTAATTTAGCTTTTATATTATTTGTAATTAATAGTTGTTAAATAAAAAGATGACTTATTCACAGAAAAATATTTAGTCAAATTGGTGTCTATTTTGAAATCGTATAAAGGATGTACTATTTTTTCTTAAAATGCTCGCTACATGTTATATCATACCTAGGTACACGACAGACCTGCGTAATATGCACAATACAGAGTCTCTCGTAGCTAGTAGCAAAAACTTTACAGGTGGTTGTCAAGACAGAAATCCACCTATAAAGCTTTTTCTACCAGCTATCGGTCGGTCGTCTCGGGCGGAGCGGCCGTTTGGTATTTTTTTATCGAAATATTTTAACACACCGGTTTCGGAAGTTCCCTGAACACCACTCACCTCCGCCGCGGGATCGGCCAGCACGGTGCAGACCAGCTCGGCGCGAAAGCCTTCGCCGCTGTGCACCCAGGAGCGCTCCACAGAGATCTCAGGAGGGTCTGCAGACAAAAGAATCAATTACACTTTTTAAATTCACTCAGCAGCGGCCGATAGGCTTGCCACATTGATATTGACATTATATTTTTAGAAATAGCTGTCTAGTGATGGTGATGGTGATGAGCTCTGTTACTACTTCCTGTGAAGTAGTAACAGAGCTCATCACCATCACTCTTGGCTCTACAACCCCCGCTGTGTCTTGGCGCCTTCTCAAGAGTCTTCCTCTAACTCTAAATAACAGAGCTAGTCCACAGTAAAAATGTTCATAAGTTTTCACGGCTGTTCAGAATTCTGCCGAGCCTTGAAAGCGGGATGTATCACCGACATGGTATTGCAAGCCAATAATTAGCCACAAAAACATCAACACACATAACAACACATCGACCCTGATATGAGATGAGATCACGTCAGCCAGAAAGGTTATAGAAACACGGCAGAATATCCCAGAAAACTCAAGCCACCAACTAGCCCACAATACTTTGCAGTTAGATTCCTGTCCAAATAATGAGTCTAAAATGTTCCTATATGGAAACAATTATATTTAAATAGTAGATGAATATGTATACCGGGGACACAAGATAAAAATGAACAAAGACAACCAAACAGCAGGATTGCCAAGACGAGCTGGGCTGCTTTTGGCAAAATCAAACATATTTTCGAGAACAAAGAGATCTCAATTAGCCTAAAAAGAAAAGCTTTTAAATCGTGCATCATGCAGTGAAGCTAAAGTGGGAATGGCCAGGACATAGTCGCCAACATTGCTTGACTCCTGTTGGAAATATAAGAAGAAAATCATCAGAGTACCTAGATCATGAATACAAATTAGGAAACGTTCATCGAAGAGTTTAGAATGTAGAACTTTGCACCTTTAAATGGCATCGACCTGGATTCTTGCGTCGTTTGTAACCACACTCAAAACTATTCCATCAGAGTCTTCCGGGGTATTACGCGGGGTTTTTACGATCTTTCTGACCGAAGTTTCATGTTCTTGTGTTGTGGTGTTGTTGTTGTATTGGCTTGCAATACCTGCAATGCGATCCGAAACGCCGGCCAAAAATGTCTAAAAACACGGCATAACACCCCAGAACACATAAACCAGACGATTTTGAGTAGCCATGAAAACATAAGAACATTCTTACTCCACCGGGTTTGTAATCGCAATCATCGGCCATTACCCCGGGGAGAATCAATGCTCTGTCCATCGCGGTATAATGGTATAGCAGGTTGGGTAAGTGAAATTGTGTACTAACGCATGACTTGGATATCGTCGCTGTATATATAATTAAGCCTTTGTACCTTTTTTGTATATTCTGAGATAAACGAATAAAACTGTTTTAAAAATTATTTGTACAGACCAGATTTATAAAAAATATTTTAAATAATTACTAAGCAGACTTTCCAGATGAACGGCTAAGTTTTTTTTAGTATATCTCCATTATTTATATGAAAAATTGACAAATTGATTCGTTCATATTAGAATGTACTTAACGGCACATTGGCTTTATTATATATACAGCGACGATATACTGATAGAGGACTTTGATATTCTGACGGAGGACTTGGATATACTGACAGAGGACTTGCATATACCGACAGAGGACTTGGATATACTGACAGAGGACTTGCAGCGCGAAGTCGCGGTGCAGCGGCGCGCCCACGCCGTTGTCCACCGTGCAGCGGTAGCGGCCGGCGGCGGCGCGCCCCACGTGCTCCAGCACCAGCTGCGGGCCCTCCCCCACGCGTGCGCTGTCGTTCTGCAACACAACACAACTTTTACACTTTACGCCTCAAACATCTCAAAGAGTGCATTGGAATATATAATAAACATGTTACGATACTAATTTGGTCATCAATAGCAAGTTGTCATGATCTTCCCTTTTCCCGTTCTTATACCTTGATAGTTACGGGAAAAGAGGTGCACCACGAACTGATATAAACCTCTTCTGACGAGAAGGTTCCTTCAGCTAGTTCAATCGGAGACATAAATAGAACATACAGCTCTTTGTAATTCTCAGTTGGCGTTTATTAAAGTTCTTTAATTATTCGTCTAGTGTCGAACAGTACTGCAACAAGAAATATTTATGGTATGGTTTCAGAGATTGAATAAAGGAAATAATAATCTTTGTCTGATTTTACATTTTATTATTAAGAATAAAAGGTTTACGTTTACATTTAAGAATTATAAGATAGGTTACAATAGGTCTTTATAGGTAGAATTTTACATATGTAATCTTTTAGGATTATAATTAAATTATAGCTAACATGAAAAGTTCTAAAAAGGGGGGTATTCAGCACTGGATAATTATAGAAATTTGTGATGATAACTCTGTTAAAATCTTACTACACATTTATAGGCTGACTCTTATCAAAATGAGTACTAGTTGATTGTGAAACAGAAGGTGCACCTATTTAAATGTTACATGTTACGAAAAGGTTAAGTCTTCTATATTCTCTTTTGTAGTATTAAGTCTCTACTAGTTTACGTAACACAACAATAAAAGGTACTGTCACTGTATTAATAGAGAACTCACTGTTTCGAAGTAGTTGGTAGATTGGAGCATGGCCAGATCCGTTTTTGGATCGGACCGGCACAAGAGAGGGAAGATGAAGCTGGAGACTGTAGCAATAAGATACCTTCGCGTCTTCTTACGAGCGCGCACCATAAGAGCCGCCCTGATTAGCCTTCTGTAGAGCGACGTTGAACGTGAAAATTATCCGGGGGTAATCAGGTTTTACAGGTGTTTTTAAACCTCGCCTGCTGTCCGAGAATGTTTTTATTTATGAAATACTGTTACTTGGTAACTTATGTTATGTTATGAAGTTATGTATCGTTTATTATTTCGTTCATCCTAAATGAAAAGGATCACGTGGCACAGAGGATCTGACCCTTTTGTTTTCGGCTTGTCAACACTTTATTTACTAGAACTGGTCTGGATAAGCCCGAGTAAGTGAAATGGTGTTATAGTTTCTCTGGAGTTATAAAAATTATGGTGACGCCTAAGAATGACGGTGGAACGCAATCGGTCAGTAAATTAATTTAATGGAGATTCCATAGTTTTTCACACGACTGACTTTTGACTCATAATCAAGGCAAGAATATAGTCCTGCGAGGTTATTAATGTTTTACAAATAACCCCGTATATTGTTTAAGTGTCACAAAAATCAAACCGGTGTACAGTTTCAAAAATTGACTAAAAATACCAAAACAATCAGTAATAAATAATGAGACGTCATCCCATCGTATCGAATGTTCCCAACGACTTTTTGAGTATCTAACTACACATTGTCATTTTGTTTTATCTGGGTGCTGTATTCTTTGCGATATTCATGATGATTACAAGGAATACCAACTAAATATCATATATAATTTTTAAATAGTTTTAAAAATAATATTTTTGGGGTCAATTTGAGCCCCGTTCCGGAATTGTGTGTAAATATTCAAACACCTTCTATTATGTTCCTCATTCTGTAGTTGTTGACCTCGCTCGTACACCCATCTGACTCTAATGTCTCCCCACTCCTCGCGTAGTTCTTTAGTCGAGTATTAGTAATATCACTTGACGTACAGTTGCCGGCAAACTTCTTGAAATTCTTTGACGTGGTGGGGGAATGCGCATAAGATGAAATTTGGGTCTCTTTGGTGGAAAGGTGGATGCGCAAACTTCCCCCCACTACGCTGTAGAATTTCAAGATGTTTGCCGGCTACCGTAATCGTGATTATTTTTGTGACGATCCGAAATCGCATATTCCTCGAAATATATTCCGTGCATAAGTTCTCGGAATTTATGCCCTTAAGTCGACCTTTTTTTTGAACCGGCGAAAACAGATGCGTAAACAGCGCATTCCTGACTTTGTCGCGTTATTTAATAATTATATTGTTGCCCTAGAATAAGATTATTATTTTAAAATAAGATAATGTTGCTTTAGAATAAGATTTTGTATGTGAATATCATTTGATAGCTTAGGAAACAAACAGTACTAGATATTAAATCATGCAAGCAGCCAGACATTGAGAGGTTAAAAAAATTCCCGCGCGAGTGTTTCGAACGTACCCGGCCGAATGCGGGGGGAGAGGGGGGCGCGAGGGAATAACATTGGTTGCCGGCAGACGCCCAGCCTGTCGGTCCCGATCTCTCGAGAAGTGAGTCTCGATCCTCGGTGCCACCTACTTGGGTGGCCGATATTTTTTTCGGTAGCGGAGGAAGAAACAGTGAGGCGCGATAGCCGCCTTGCCTTGGTGACGGCCGGTCCTCCACGAGGGAGTTCCAGGAGGAAGACCAGATGTCTCCCGACGATCGGCGGGACAGAGCGCGTGGTCTGGGATAGGACACCGCGCCCCCGCCAGATGTCGGCGCGGATCCCGCAACCGACGCGGCAAGACGCGCGCGGCTCGGGAGGGCCCCCCGCGCTCGGCAGCAAGCTCGCGACGCGGTGTGCCAGAAGGAGCCACCCGCGGCAATCACGACCGCGGTTATGAGGGCCGCGGATAGTGAAATTTGTT
Source organism: Agrypnia vestita (assembly GCA_016648135.1). NCBI lineage: Eukaryota > Metazoa > Arthropoda > Insecta > Trichoptera > Phryganeidae > Agrypnia > Agrypnia vestita. The sequence goes on from JADDOH010001846.1 coordinate 179,433, forward strand.
TCGTGCAGCGAGTGACTTTGTGAATCAGGACTGCTTGCGTTTAGGCTAGGGTTAGTTTTAGATTAGTGGTAATTTCTCTAGATGATAAGTCTTAATTAAGGGTTGTGTTCTAATTAAATAAATGGTATAAATATAAACGAGCCGTGGTGTGTTTTTTAAATTTCCTGCTCCCTTCCCTTGGTATAGGCATTTTAATTTTGATATAGAGAGGACGCAGAGCGTCTCGCGGCGATCAATCATAGCAGATTGATTCGCGTTCATATCACACTGAATATGATGCGCCAGCATTTAAATCGTAATATAAATAAAAGATTGTGAATGTAAACAGCGTTGTTTTATAATATAATGTTTCCAGAAAATTAGAAAAAAGGTATATTCGTCGGAAGAGGGTACGACTTGTCAGGTGCAGCAGGTGTACAGTTAGGGTATTGCCATGCGGGTCCAGATGACGCTGGGCACGGGGTTGCCGGACGCGCAGCACTCGAGCGGCGCGCCACCACGCGGCCCCCCTCGGGCGCGGGCCGCACCAGGTACTATGCAGCAAGTGTACAGTTAGGGTATTACCATGCGGGTCCAGATGACGCTGGGCACGGGGTTGCCGGACGCGCGTCACTCGAGCGGCGCGCCACCACGCGGCCCCCCTCGGGCGCGGGCCGCACCAGGTACTATGCAGCAGGTGTACAGTTAGGGTATTACCATGCGGGTCCAGATGACGCTGGGTACGGGGTTGCCGGACGCGCGGCACTCGAGCGGCGCGCCACCACGCGGCCCCCCTCGGGCGCGGGCCGCACCAGGTACTATGCAGCAGGTGTACAGTTAGGGTATTACCATGCGGGTCCAGATGACGCTGGGCACGGGGTTGCCGGACGCGCGGCACTCGAGCGTGGCGCCCCCGCCGCGGCGCGCCACCACGCGGCCCCCTTCGGGCGCGGGCCGCACGGACGCCGGCACCAGGATCTCCACCGTGTGCACCTGGTCGCGCAGCTCGCGGTCGCTGATCTGGCACACGTAGTCTCCCGCGTCCTGCAACACCAACACCACAATCACCATTCCGGCGGTCGCCACGATCTAGTCAACCACGCTCCTTCGCTCTCTCGAGTATTATTAATGCAGTTGCGAAATAAATTTTTAATTATAATGAATAATGGTGTGTGTATAAACAGCGAGCTAAATGCTGGTGGAGTGGTTTCATTATTCTCGCGCATTACGATCAATAATCTCTCATACACATACTAAATATACAGATATTCCTGAAATTATGTGGAGCATTGGTTTGTGTGTTTTTGATAATTAGCTTAGACAGTGTCATCGTAGATTATTTCACATTGCAATATACAGGACAAACCTGCCTGTTGGAAGAGCTACTGCTATGCTGAACAATATCACTCTGGAAATTGATCTGTTCCATGTCTGAGAAGGTTTCCCGAAGCAAGATTCTCCTACACCTTCGGTATGAATGATTTTACATATTTTTAATATAATATGTTGTTTATATTCGTATATTTATTGCTTTACAAATTAAATTTATTATTAAGTTTTTTAACATGCAGACCCTAACTCGTCGAAGAAACATAGCTGACGCGGTGATGCTATTCAAAATAACACACAATCTAGTTGATAGTCCGGAACTTCTTCAACGAATATCTTACCACATCCCAACTCGCAATAACAGACATTCACCTACTTTTCATCTCCCCTTTTGTAAGACCAACTCAAAACAAAACTCCTTTATGTACAGATCCACAAATTCATTTAACACAAACTATCACCACATTGACATTTTCAACGCAACAATAAGAAACATAAAACAAACAATATCTACACTACCGCACCCAAACTAATTTGTACATTATATCTTCCCTTCTACTCCCGTCCCACATTCCCCTCCATTCGCTATTAATGTATGTTAAATTAAATTTTTAAATTCAGTGGAAAATTTTTAAGATTGTTTTGCTGTTAACTTTTCCCAAAACAAAATAAATAAATAAACACACAAATACACACACTCACACAAACTCACTATTGGACATGTTTTTTCTTATTTTTTATCGATTGTATATATGTGTTTTCTTGTAATTGGCCCAAAACTCTGTACATCAATTATTGTTTTTTTCAAGATTGATTAATTATATGGCTGTAAGAAAACCAATAAATGAAAATAAAATAAAATAAAATAAAATAAAGATAAATTATAAAGTCTCATAGAGACGAAGATATTTATGTATGATAAAAGTGGATGGAAGTCTCTTAAACACTGTTGTTAATAAATAAATAAAAAACACAGATGTCTCTAGCAGAGACCAGTGAAATATATTAAATATTCTTGATTCAAACATATACATAGAACTTTCAAAAAAATTACGATTGAATTGGTGAACGTTGCATTGTGAAGAGTGATCACTTAAGCCAGCTCATATAGGTTCTTAGCCCTGAACCATCATATAAGAGATTTACATCCACTTTCTCTTCTCTCTTCGTCTCTGTGAGACTTCTATAATTTATCCTCATGTAACTACCTATTAACGTGAGAATTTCGAATCTGTACTTTATTAAGTATTAGCTGTAAAACCAAATACATAAAACATGCAAAATATTGCAGACCAATCCCAGGATTGCGACAAAAAAAAGACCTTTTTATAATATTATATAGATAAGCACTGAATGTTAACTTTTTGTATGAATCATCTAAAAGTCACAAAGGTCTGAATGTGCACTGAGCGTACAGCACCGAAGCGTGCGATTCAATAATTTTAGCGCCGTATGGGAAAGGTTGAAGAATTAGAACAAGAACAACAGCACTGCAATAGTGCTCCCCCGTGACGTACCTGCGGGCCGACTTGAGTAATCTGCAGGTTGTAGCCGTCCACCAACCGGAAGCGGTCATCCGTGGTCACCTTGAGGCTGGCGGCCGTCAGCACCACCGTTCCCCTCCTCCACAGCAACACCAATGATCCTGCGCAACACACACGACCACAGAAATTAAGAGAGAGTTAATGGGTGTAAATAGGGATGCGCCATATTACGCTCTCTTTTACAATTGAACTACCACGTCAGTAACAATCCATCTATAAACAAGATTTCTTACACGGTTCTTCTTCTAAAGTGAAAGGAATAGAACATTATCCTAATTAATTAATTAATCAATTTATGATAGAGTAAAGAATGATTATGTAAGGACAGAATGTAAAGCTGATCTTAGAATAGTTAAAAGGATCATCGCTTAGATGGTTTAGCGAATGAATATGGAAAGAATTATATGAAAAATATGTTAATGGCAGAAAGAGTGGATGACATTACCAGATTAACCAGATACTGAACGATGGTTATATTAGGAATCCCAACAATCATCGAGATAATATGTGAAGATGTGTGAATGGGGGGATGGGGCGAAAGTTGTGTGTCAGGACAGAGAAGTATGGCGCTCTATCCTCTCTGTCTATCTCCAGAGGGAAACGGCATGATTTTAAGTAACTCCTAAATTACTGCATTCAGTCTACTTTCGTTATTTTTTTGGATATATAATAATATGTGTTTCCACCAGGACTCCATCATGCTTCGTTTGACAAAATCTTACTGACAGAGCATCTTTCACTTTATTATCGAAAGTCACCCTCTAAAGGGTTGTAGGAAGGACCACACCTTGGATCGTACTCACCCAGATTCTGCACTTGGCACGGCAGCAGCAGCGTGTCTCCGTTGACCGCGCGGTAAGTTTGTCCCCGCGACAGGAACCTCGGGCCATCGTCTGGAAGAAATACCTTACATGAGATCGTGTTCGATTATCTTTGAAGAAACACCTTACATGAGATCATTTATCGTTGAAGAAATACCTTACATGAGATCATTTATCGTTGAAGAAACACCTTACATGAGATCGTGTTCGATCGTTTATCGTTGAAGAAACACCTTACATGAGATCGTGTTCGATCGTTAATCGTTCAAGAAACACCTTACATGAGATCGTGTTCGATCATTTATCGTTGAAGAAACACCTTACATGAGATCGTGTTCGATCATTTATCGTTGAAGAAACACCTCACATGAGATCGTGTTCGATCGTTTATTGCCGCAGTCATCAAGTCACGGTTGGTCTCCAACTAACTGAACTTTAGCTATTCGCCCCGCCAGGCGCTGTCTCATCTCGGTCGCATGAAAGGCGCGTCACTTTTGACCGGCATGTTATTCAACGGAACGATAAATATTGTAGGGTTTCTGATTAAACTGTGAAATTCTCTGGTTCCAGGTACAAATAGGATGCGAACAAGGGAGACAGCCATACTGCCCTGCATTCGTTGCTTTTTTGGTAACGAGCAACCATTAATTCCGGCATCCTAATGTCGTAGTATTAGATTTCACTTCGCTAGTCCTAGTTAGCAAAGGGAAAACTACGCTTCAGAATGGAGACTGCAACACACGCACGTTCACCAGTTTGAAGACTATAAATCGTGCGTTACATTTGTAGCAGGTACCTACCAAAACATTACCCACTTCATTTCATTCAATAAACTACATGAATTGAACTAATCGCAGTACTAAAAAATTGTGCATATAGATAAATATTATCATCTACTTCAATGAACTACAAAAAGAACCACTACAAAATTTTCAAATCTATGGGAGGCGGGATTGTTTCGGTTTCCAGACTTGTCTTCATTCAGCCACCATGAATCAGAAGGAAGGAATGAAATTGTTCCCAACTAGGACCTAGGGAACAATTTTAAAGACTCTTTTTATCTACATCAACATCACAAAAATTCTGGCCAAAAAATTAACATTCTTAAAAAAGCCACACATAAATTTAAAATTTGAAGCGTGTAGTTTGTAATATGCAATTTTAAGCATGCAGTTTAAAGTACGTAGTTTGAAGTGTGTGTAGTTCACTTACAAAAGTGTGAAGTGTACCTACTTGTAGTACCTATACATTGTAGTATCTATACATTGTAGTACCTATATATTGTAGTACCTATACATTGTAGTACCTAGTACAGAGCGGACCCATCACGTGCGACGTCCGGCAAAGTATTTGTGGACGTGTCGCCCGTCGCTAAGTTTTTAATATCTTGTATGAATATGATTTGGGGTATTTCGATACCCCGTTTCGAACCACTCGGAAGTTTTGAATGCTTAGTGATGAAAAGGTGAACAGTTATGTTACTACCCGGAATTTCTCACACTAGTTGTTACACAAGGTACCTAGGTACTCAACCTTGATGGACATTCCCATATATTACACCATTTTTGTTTTGCATCTCACAAATTTATATTTAGACAATGGTCTAATAGCTTCTTAGAAGGTCGCTACTTCTCGTCGAAATGTCCGTCTTCCCTTTATTTCCCTCCCTTTCAAATAATTTAAATAATGGAGACCCAAATGCATGAAGGCGTTTATGAATGAAATTATTCACACTTGAAATCGTAAATCGGTACCCAGGTAATAACATAAGGGTTAAGGGATCTTCTGTGTATAGTTTTCTGGGATATTCTGCCGAGTACATGTGACCTCTCTGGCAAACGTTTCGGATCCCATTGCAGGTTCCATCATCAGGGCTGATGTGACGAATGTGTGTTGAAGTGTAGGTTAAGTATTGCCTCGCAATACCATACCTAAGTAAGGGTGTCTCCAAGTTTGTGCGTTGAAGTGTAGGTTAAGTATTGCCTCGCAATACCATACCTAAGTCAGGGTGTCTCCAAGTTTGTTTGCTAAGTACTAGATTGCAGAACCGTGTCGAAAGCAGGGTGTGGTGTGTCGTGATGAAGTGTGTGTTGCGTATCTACTATCGTATGTCGGACTGTGCGGATCGTCGATTTGATTTCTCCTGCAGCGCTGGAGGCGTTACACTTCAACACACATTCATCACATCAGCCCCGATGATGGACCCTGCAATGGGATCCGAAACGATGGCCAGAGAGGTCACATATACACGGCAGAATATCCCAGAAGATTCTGAACGGCCGTGAAACCTAAGGACATTTTTAGGGATTAAGGGAGTTTTACACTCAATTCTCTAAATTATTCGAGCGCTATCCGCTCGATGGTGCTACGACAAGCGGTGGGGATGCTGGAGAGGCACGCACCTCGGGTGCCGTGGGCCTGTCCGCCGAGCAGCGCGAGGGTCCAGCACAGCGCCAGCAGCGGCCCGCCGGCCCCCGCCACCCCTCCTCCTCCGGCCCTCATGGCCGCTCCATCGTCACGGCTGGCTCCTTCTGCTGAAACACATACACACATTACTCAACAAGATACACGGCAACAAACGAACTCATTTTAGAGTATCATATTTATTTATTTATTTTGTTTTGGGGGAAAATTAACAGCAAAACAACAATCTTAACAAATATGAAATAATGTTTTTTACAATTATGCCAATTACAAATTTTCCACTGAATATAAAAATTTACTTTAACTTACTTTAATAGCGAGTGGAGAGGGTGGAGGGGAATGTGGGACGGGAGTAGAAGGGAAGATATAATGTACAAATTAGTTTGGGTGTGGTAGTGTAGATATTGTTTGTTTTATGTTTCTTATTGTTGCGTTCAAAATGTCAATGTGGTGATAGTTTGTCTTAAATGAATTTGTGGATCTGTACATAAAGGTGTTTTTGATACCTTATCATCGGAATATTTTTGAGTTTGTTCAAATCTTTCAGAACGGTAGTACTGGATTCTTGTCACAGAGACATCATTAATTAATTATTGTTTATGTCTCACAGAGACGAAACTGTATTTCATTTTTATTATGGGAGAGTAGGTATAGAAGTCATTTATTTCCAAAAAATTCCGTAAAAATCAATTGTGGGAGTCTCATAGAGCGACATTAACGATATCAAAAATAATTAGCGACATCTGTGGGGATTTAGGGGGAAGCAAAATGGCTGTCACAGGCCGGTATTAAAGGTTGTTACAACACATATGTGATGTGTGACATATAATTCAAATATATACAACTTCCAAAAATTAGTAAGACATGGTATATTCTATCATGGTCGAAATGGCGAACGTTACATATGTGTAAAGTGATCACTTAAGCCTACCATACGATCGGTCGTGAGTCCGATTTACACCATAAATGACTTCTACACCTACTTTCCCATAATAAAAATACAGTTTCGTCTCTGTGAGACATCCACAATATACATTAATTACCTTATCAGCGTTTAAAAACTCACTCACAAACAACATCAATTTTCTAAACGACGACCCGAACCTATAGATCCATTAAGGCCCGGTTGTTTCAAGTTGGATTAAGTAAGCGGGCGATTAAAGCATAGATTTTTACGAAAACGGGTCGTCTGATTGGTGGAGAACGTAAAAATCTATGCTTTAAAAGAATGCTTACTTTAATCCAACTTGAAACAACCGGCCCTAAATCAATTATTTATTAAATACTGATCGCACTACATTCAAACACTAAATATACAATACCATAAACGTACATGTAAAATATACTTAAATGTAAAAATACATGTTGCTAGAGCGTGCCGAAGTCACTTATAATTGGGATAATGGGCATAGTCTTCATTTAAAATGTTTTATTATTAGAGTATCATGTACCTACCTACTATCCTGTTAGTATCTCTAAGTAACATAAATAAATAAATAACATTTTCGTTCGTTTCGTTGTGGTGATTGAGAACCGCCACGGATTCTAGCCGTAACCCACTTCGGCCAATCAGACGAATGCCAATTATATGGCAGTTCCTTTCAATAATTTAGTACTTTATTATCACTGGGTAACATATTCGAAAAATTTCTGTTCCCTATCGCTATTAGATATTTTCCTTCGAATTCCACGACTGGCCACCTCGGCCGCCATTCCGTTGCTAATATCGCGCTGCTACCTTCCATGAGCTACCTGCAATGATACTTCGACGTTCTGTAAAAAATAAGTCAGAAGCTTGATATTATATAACTCAATAACTATTGATATTTGACCATGGTCGCTTGAACATTTTCGACTCATAATCAAGGCAGAAATCTACCTGTAAAGTATTGTGGACTATCTCTGTTACACCCTGTATATATGACAACGAGAAAAAAATGTTAAAATCCATCAATGAATCATCATCATCATCTTCATCCTCTTGTCCTAGTAGAGTCTGGGGCTTGGAAAGTCTTTGGAGACTCGACAAGGTGCTTCCATGTCTTGCGCTGCTTCCGCATGAATCAATCAGTCTAGACCCATTCTGTTTTCATTCACATTTTTCTGTTGCTTCTCCCAATTTAATCTGGGGCGACCCACCGGCCGTCTTCCTTCCGGGGTTGCCAAGAGGATTCTTCTTGGTATTCGATCCTCTGGCATTCTTAGCACACGCCTGATCAACATCAGGTAACTTCCCCATTGGTTGTGGTAAAGTTGCCGCTGTTACTAGGGATGGACGTTGAATGGACGGACTAGTTGAAATCAACCGTTGACGTTGCATCGACGCGTCGACCGTTTACGTTTATCGCATGGACTAGTTGAATTCGTAGACGGTGGACAGCGGACGCCGCGGTCGGTGGACGATTCGAGATTAACGCAATGCAAAGCAACGAGCGAGAGCAAGACAAAACGTCTCCGTTTATTTCTCTCTCATCTCTCGCTGTCGACTTGTAGATGCCATAGACGTCATAGACGGCTCGACGGGTAATTTCATTTCAACTCTAAAGTACACTACCATAGAGTGCAGATCTGTGTACACGAACTATGACTAGAGATTTGAAATTTGAATACATGCGTAGGGCGAGATAGGCTTAATAAGCTATTATCTATTATTTTTTTACTTGATTTTTTGTGATGTCACGTGCGACGATTCGGTGAATTCCCAATTTTACGCTGTATAAAATAAAACAATTCTGTTTAATTATTTTATTTTTTATTGAACTATTATTAATTAACAGGCCGGCTAGATATTTTTCTAAAATCAATATTTTATTCGATCGATCTCGACTTCTTATATTTACCTGAAAAGGGATGCTAAAATTTAATTATTGTGTTATTTCCTTACTTTTCAACTTTAGCATATAAATGATAAACAAACTTGTAGGGAATAAAATTTTCTATACCTAACTATGGTCCTTATTCAGGAGCCCAACATTAATTATTATATATGTAATATAATCTTGAATTTAGGTTTAATTAATTTTTATTAAAAATTCCCTATTTTCAACTTTATAGATAAAAAAATAAATCTATTATAATTTTGTTTACACCACTTTTTATTGGTTTTTTACATGTTTCGGGAACAATGTTCCTTTTCTCAGATTGAGCCTTAAACTAAAGTTGACAAATAATACAGATATATTTATTTATTAATAATGTCACCACAAAGTGAAAGCCTGACTTTGAAAGATTTATTCTTCAATAAATTTCTAGATAACATCTCAAATGTTAAGTATTTTTAAATTATGTATTTATTTATAAATTTATAGATAATAAATAAATGTAAAGTATTTTTTACCGCACCTCATAACTGGTGCCTTTATTACGCAAAATCATTGTTTCCTTCCATTTTATTTACTCACATTTTAATGCTTATACCCAATACTTTCACTGCTTATATATGTAGTTTATATTTATATTTTACTGCTAACACCTGATATTGCTGTGTATACCTACTTCTTTCTTTGTTATATATAGAAAGAAGTATATAAAACAATATGTAAAAGCCTATAATGTGCGTAAACAAATAAATAATAAAATATTTCTTTTTACAAATAAGCACAAGTAGCGGTTTTACTTTCCCCGAAACTTTATTCCTTCGAACTTCTTTAAATTTTAAAAATTAACGTCATAAAAATAGCCAACGGTTGAGCCGTCGAGAAGCGTCGCGTTGAACCGTAGACAGTTGACCATCGTCCCGATGTTTAGATAGAACGTCCGCGACGTCCGCGTAACGAAGTTGACGAATTCAACTAGTTGATCGTCTCGTCGATGGATGGACGTGGACGGTCTCGTTTTGTCGACGGTAAATACGTCGACGACCCATCCCTAGCTGTTACCAGGTCGAAATGCGAGTACAGCGCAGTACCTATTATCCGTACTAAAAGCAAACGGATAATTATTTCCGGCCTCCATTTGTCCATTGTTTGGCGCCCAAATGACCGAAGGATTTTGTCCGAAAAGCACCAATCGATAAGCAATTTACTTCAAAATCTACTACGAGACTAATGCTTAGATAATAAAATTTAAAAATTCTTCTAAAGACGTACCACTATAACTTGGCGTGCGAGGGAGGGCGTCGCTGTCGCGTAACAGAAGTTGTCAGGGTGTAAATTTATTACACAATACATAATGTACAGAATGTCTGGTGACCGGTGTCGTAGCCTTTAACAGAAATTTGGTCGGGCAGCACTAAAGAAACCATGCAGTAATGGCGGCCGTTCTATCTGTCAAACTTTCAGACGGTAATATCGGTCCATTATTCGTTTTTTCAGCTTCGCAAAACTTTTATACTTTATTGGCGCATGTTCTTGCACCATCCCGGACTGTTTAGGATGGTTTGGACATAATAATTCAGTGTGTATTGGTAATCAAGATGATTAGCTCGCGCTCAAAGACGAGAATGAACTGAATGACAGGGCGAGGGGTTACCGCCGGGTGCGGGCGGGGCGGGCTTTAGTTCCAAATTCGCCGCATGGGCAAGCAATATTGTTTCGGAGATGAGTTTGTAGAACTCCATGTTGACAAAAATGTTCTTAGGTTTTCGCGGCCACTCAGAATCTTCTAGTTTGTGTCTTCTGGGGTATTACGCCGTCTTTTTACGACCTTTCTGGCCGACAATTCGGATCCCATTGCAGGGTCCATCATCAGGGCTGATGAGTTATTTGTGAGTGTTGGTGTTGTTAAGTTTATTCAATTCAATGTTTATTCAATGTTACAAATGTTTACAATTTTACAGTGTTTACAAAATTAAATTAATCTTTTTTCTTTGTTACTGAGTCTTGGCACCAAGTAAACACTAAATTGATTTGACGGCCTGCCTGCTACACTAGTAGTTTACTGGATTATAGTAGACAGTGCTCTTCCAGTAGTATAATGTTCAAGAATATTTAGTATTTTTATAATATTTGTGAATCAATCTTATTGCCAATTAAAATTGAGTAATAGTAATAATTAAATGTTTACAATCTAATAACGGTGTTAATTAATTATATTATAGACAAAGGAAAAAAAAAGATCTGAATAGGATATTTAATAAAATAAAAAATAAAAATAAAACAATTAAAAGTATTTTATAAAATGAATGTAAATGTTCTTGTAGGATTAGTATTATTAGTATCGGCATGCAATACCGCGTATAACTCACTGGTAGATTCCTGCTTTAATATAGAGTCAAACATGTCCAAGCAACCATTACCTACCCCATATCAGAAGTTAAGGAGATACGGGTCATTCTCTTTTTACTCCCTTTATATTAACTCGTGGCGTCTGCTTGCTTGCCGGCTTGCCGTCAACAAAATTTTTGGATCAATTTTTGACCCTTTTCCCGTGATCCAACCGAGCTGTAACTAGACTCGTGGCGACGATCAAGAAGATCTATAAAATTTTGTTAAAAGAAATTAATAATTATAGTACAATTTCGGATTTTTAGAAATTTTATTGGTTTTTTAAAATTGGAATCATTAGAAAAGTTTGATTTGCAACGGCGCGGCGGCCCGATAACGTCGCGGAATATTTTCTAAATTTAAATTACTCCGTCGGTATAATAGGTACTTCACTACACTAAATTGACTGACAAATGTTTTTAGAATTTAATCTTCAAAGCATAAAGTGTCTTATCAAAGCTCAAAACATGTGACATTTTAGAAATATATTAAATGACTGTAAGTTTAGTGTTATGTTATATGTTTTAATTTGTCTTTAATTGTTGTTATATTTTACAAAGAAAGGGAGTATAATTAAAACTTGGTTTTTATGGGTTACTTTTTTATTGTCTTGCTTGGTAAAAAATCCCAACAGTAATGAACAACTCATCACAACATTATTTTTTTATTATTTATTAAATACAATTAAAACCTCATTTCATTATAGTTTCTAAAACTTTTGGGATCGTATTATTATGAGAAGGTATCATCTAGGGATGGGTCGTCGACGTATTTACCGTCGACGAAACGAGACCGTCCACGTCCATCCATCGACGAGACGATCAACTAGTTGAATTCGTCAACTAGTTGACGCGTCAACTTCGTTACGCGGACGTCGCGGACGTTCTATCTAAACATCGGGACGATGGTCAACTGTCTACGGTTCAACGCGACGCTTCTCGACGGCTCAACCGTTGGCTATTTTTATGACGTTAATTTTTATAATTTAAAGAAGTTCGAAGAAATATAGTTTCGGGGAAAGTAAAACCGCTACCTGTGCTTATATGTAAAAAGAAATATTTTATTATTTATTTGTTTACGCACATTACAGGCTTTTACATATTGTTTTATATACTTCTTTCTATATATAAAAAAGAAAGAAGTAGGTGTACACAACAATATCAGGTGTAAGCAGTAAAATATTAGTTCAATAAAAAATAAAATAATTAAACAGAATTGTTTTATTTTATACAGCGTAAAATTGGGAAATGCACGTGACATCACAAAAAAATCAAGTAAAAAATAATAGATAATAGCTTATTAAGCCTATCTCGCCATACGCATGTATTCAAATTTCAAATCTCTAGTCATAGTTCGTGTACACAGATCTGCACTCTATGGTAGTGTACTTTAGAGTTGAAATGAAATTACCCGTCGAGCCGTCTATGACGTCTATGGCATCTACAAGTCGACAGCGAGAGATGAGAGAGAAATAAACGGAGACGTTTTGTCTTGCTCTCGCTCGTTGCTTTGCATTGCGTTTAAATCGTCCACCGACCACGGCGTCCGCTGTCCACCGTCTACGAATTCAACTAGTCCATGCGATAAACGTAAACGGTCGACGCGTCGATGCAACGTCAACGGTTGATTTCAACTAGTCCGTCCATTCAACGCCCATCCCTAGTATCATCAAACCTTTATTATTAAACAAAACAGATTTCGTCTCTACGAGACATTCATCTATACTAATATATCAAGAGGTAAAGTTTCCAAGTCTGCAGGAGACAATATCCGAAACTGCTCGTCCGATTTCAGAAATTCTTTCACCAATTTTAAGAATGGACTTTCAGAGTGGACACAGGCTATATATTATCTCGTTATAATGTAAGGAATTTTCGTGGTAACCTATTATATCACTAAAGTCGAGGAAAAAATGGTCAAGCGATGCGTTTTTAACAAACGCAGCCTAAACGGTAAGAGATATTTAAATACTTTCTATAGAGATATTGTAGAACTCAAGAAGTTCTATAAAAATGTCCGCGACGACATATATCCATATGTTAAAGTTAATACACAAATTGATAAAATATGACACAAAGATACTAAAAATCTAGCTATAGGTCGACCACAGTAAAGAACTATTCCCTAGCTTTGTCCATTAAGAAGAAAGCGGGGGAAAGTTGTCTGGCAAGCCCGTACTGCAAGCCTCAATATGATTTTCCAAATAAATATATATTTTTTAGTTTATAAAAAGTTACTCACTTACTAGAAAAACTTATTTTGTGTTCATTTTTTTCATCGTAACGACACACATATTTTTTGCGCACATTCTTTTGAATGCGGTCTAGCTATAGTACTTATTTTGATAAAAAATATTGTGAAATCAATCAATTCCCCATATCCACAGAGCAGCAAGATTTGTATTATATTTCAACACGAAATAAATAACACGCGCGAAGTGTCCATGAAAAATGTCAAACCATCTGTCAGATGTCGTCGCGCCAAAGTGTTAGCGAAGGGAAAAACTTCATTTCAAAATGAAGACTACAACACACACACGTTCACCAGTTTGAAGACTACAAAGTGTACACTACAATTGTAGTACTACGAAATGAAGTGAAGTAAATGAAGTGAAGTAATGAAGTAATTGTAGTATTAATGAAGTGAAGTAATGTAATGAAGTAATTGTAGTATTAATGAAGTGAAGTAATGAAATGAAGTAAATTAATTTTTAAATGAAATGAAGTATTTTTTTCCCAAATAAAAATTTAGCGAGCTAAAAAAAAAGAAAAAAAAGGTCAACGACAAAAATATTTAAATAAATGACGATATTTTCTCCAAAGTAACATTTGGCGACCTAAAAAAAAAAAAAAGGTCGCCAGACAGATTTCTTCGTTCGATTCCAAAAAATTTTCAAACCATGGGGGGGGGGGGTTGTTACAGATTCCAGAAAATTCTTCATATATCTACATCAACTTTCCAAAAATTTCACGTAAAAAATACACTATTTAAAATGTGTTTCTCATACTTTCAATAACTTTGAAGTGTATGTACTTTCTAGTGTTCGCTTTGAAATGAAGTGTACTATTTGAAGTTTATACTTTCAATTTTGGTGTTTGTAGTTTGTAGTGTGCACTACACATCAAAATGTGCGAAGTGTGCACTTCAATGTAGTGTAGTACTACATTGTAGTAGTGAGTACAGAGCGGACCCATCACTACAAAGTGTACAACGTTATACGATAGCGATCGCGACACATAACCAATGAGTAATAAACAGTAAAATGGTTATCGACTGTCTGCTGGATAACAACGCGCTATCACGCGCCCCACCTTCGTATCCGGGATAATTAGCAAAGTCGTGATTTTTCGTAATCCAACGTAAATGTTAAATAATGTTCAATTCAATTCATTTAAATTTATTTAATAATGTGTACATTACAAACTAAGTGTTCAAGGTATACATATTATGGAAGTATATACAGGGTTATTTGTAAAACATTAATAACCTCGCAGGACTATACTCCTGCCTTGATTATGATTCGAAAATGTTCAAGCTATCATGACCTAATATCAATAGTTAAGGAGATATGCGGCATCAAAGTTTGCATTTTTTTATCAATATTTCTGACTTATTTTTTGAATAACGTTGGACTATCAGTACAGTAACTTATATCGAAAATGAAAAATTCATTCCCTTTAATACAAGTCAAATAAAAAAATAAAAACCTACGAATTCCAATTGGAAAACATTCCAATTGGAATTTTTTTCAGGGTTTTAATCATTTTATTTAACTTGTATTGAAACAAACGACTTTTTCGTAATTGATATTAGTTACTGTAATGATAGTCCAACGTTTTACAAAAAATAAGTCAGAAATATTGAAAAAAAAATGCAAACTTTGATGTCGCATATCTCCATAACTATTGATATTAGGTCATGATAGCGTGAAACAATTATCGAATCATAAGCAAGGCAGGAGTATATTTCCTGCGAGGAAATGTTTTACGAATAACCCTCTATATAGATATATATAATTATATAGTATATATATATAGATATACAGATTATAAGATAATATATAGATAGATAGATATAGATATGATATATATATATAATAATATAATATGTAATATATATATATAATATATATATATCAAAACAACAATATTTAATTAATTAAAAATAACATAAATCTGCCAAAATTAAGATGGAGTGACAACGTCCTCAAAGACATCTCTGCCTTGGAGCTTCGAAACTGGAGAGAGCTGGCACTAGACCGAGATGAGTGGAGGAAAATTATTGAGGAGGCCAAGACCCACCAAGGGTTGTAGTGCCAAGAATGATGATGATGATGATGAACATAAATCTGGTCAAAGGTGTAGGTTAGATTATTATTAAAGAGTTAAGGTTGTTATTACGGTCGTTAGACATTTAACTGTAAATGGTTGCGGATATTTTATACGAATCGTATGTTTTTCCGAGAAACGATTTTCGACGTTTCGATAGAGATGACAGTTACAAACCTGATTCAACCTTTGAGAGACGTCGCAGTAAAGTCCGCCGACGTAACTAGTATTTATTTACACACTGGCGACCTCTATCGTAGAAGAAGTGAACACTCCACAACAAAATGCATATAATTCACGCCCTCGGAAGCAATAATCAGTCCGCCCCCTATCTCCGCGGGTAAAGGTCGTCCCCCTGATGACGTTGAATAAGAATTCAACGAAACTTCGAGAATCGTTTCGCGGAAAACATACGGTTCGTATAAAATATTCGCAACCAGTTACAGTTAAACACATAATATTAAATATGAAGAATGATAAGCAATCGTTACAACAATGAGCTATATTTAAGGAGCCAAACGTCACAAAATTTATAAAACTGGGAAGACTTCGGTGGCTGGGTCATGTGGAGAGAATGTCCGAGCATCAAGCACCAAAGTCCCTGCTGAACTCAAGGCCGATAGGGCGAAGGAGCTTAAGAAGGCCAAAATTAAGATGGAGTGACAACGCCCTCAAAGTCATCTCTGCCTTGGAGCTTCGGAACTGGAGAGAGCTGGCACTAGACCGAGGTGAGTGGAGGAAGATTTTTGAGGAAGCCAAGACGCACCAAGGGTTGTAGCGCCAAGAGTGATGACGATGATGAATAATAAGCAATAAAAACAAAGAGAAAAGTGAAAAAGCAAAGTATGCAGAAAGCAGTTTGCTCTCATGTGGCTCCCAAACCACCACCAAACGCTACGACCGAATTTCACAGAACGAAGGGAATGAACGGGGTTTTTCATAAATTCTACTTGGAAAAATGTCGCGCTCGATTTTTTTATAAAACGAAAACCGTGTCTTGGGTAATTAATACACGAATATCTGGCATAAATTACGGAGCCCGCCAGAAAATTTCTTGTGCTATTAGCATGTTGGTGTCGCGTGGTTTTCAGAGCTGCGTACGGCCAACAAGTAGAGCACATAAATTAAATATTATATCTTAACCCAGTTTCCAATAAAATTATGAAAAATTTCCCTACGTATAAAGAGTGTCTGTAGATAGTAGGAAAAATTTGGATTTAATTAACATAAATTAATTGAACATCAGTAGGTACCTACTGATCTTCAATTAATTTGAATTGGTGAAATAGAACACTTGAATTTGTGTCAAAATTCTTTGACAAACAAACAACTGACAATCGACCTATTGTGAAAATTATGTTTTAATGATAATATACCAGTGAATAATATTTAATAATTGATAGTGTCTGTGAATGTTAATTGATTAATATAAAATAATAGCTTTAAATGTTGTTTCTCGTTTCAGGTATGATGTGTACTTTTATTATTTTTAAATTTTTATGTGAAATATTATGTTCTTTTGTTAATAAATTATATACTTATTCTTTTCAGAGCAACGCAAAACATATATTATTTATAAATAATTAAATATTTGGGAAACCACATTATATATATTTTTTTATATATATTATAAACACTAATGGGTACATGATACTCTAATAATAAACCATTATAAATGATGACTATGCCCATTATCCTAGTTACAAGTGTCTTCGGAACGCTTTAGTGATATGTATTTTTACATTTATGTATAGATATTTTACATGTAAATTTATGTGTGTTATATATTTAGTGTTCGATTAGTATTTAATAAATATTTGATTTAATGGATCTACAGGTTCAAGTCATCGTTTAGAAAATGGATGTTGTGTATGAGTGAGTTTTTGAACGATGATAATGAATATGAAATGACAAGAATATCAGCATCAATGTTAGGGTCAGCACAATACATATTACATGTGAGACACAACCTTGCGATGGGCCATACTTCCTAAATACACAAATTCATTCATGTATTCTAAGCATTCGTTGTTTACAATTACATCACACTTGGTCACTCTTTCGTCTCTCTCGAACACCATCACTTTCGATTTGCTGACGTCCATCAGAAGTTCAAGCTATGTATTCACTAGGGGACAAATCGCGAAACATTCCGCTCGACATGTCGCATCAACATCTACGCTCATGTTTCGGGGACAATGACGCGGTCAATTGACGTGTACACACCGGGACTCGCATATCTTGTCGCGGAAATGTCATCCGATGAGGTTATGGATGACAGCTGCGGTATCACATTTGGCGAAAACGGGGTTCCGCGCAATTCGAAATGTTTTTTTGGGTCGCAATTTCAAATTAACGAGGTTTTACTGTAGTAAATTGAATATTATTAAAAACAAGGTCCTTTTTGCAAAAAATTATTGTTTTCCAGACGTCCACGGAAATTATCGCCTATGAGGTTATGATGTAGCCGCGTATCTGTTTTATGGTAATTAGTTTAAGAAAAGTAAGCGGAGGAAAAAAAGAGGCCGAAGAGCAGAATGCGAATATTAACTTGCAAAGAGAAAGTAAGGACGGGACATTCTATGCGATCGTCGGATTCGTACAGATCGATGATGGGTCGAGAACGACGTTCGTGTTCCCCGGCATTGTCATATTGGACAACATTAGAGCATGCGCGTATTGCCCCACTGTTAAAACCTACCACGTGGTCTGACGCTCGCAGAATGTTGCAGGGAGTGAGACGGATTCGGGTACCGTGCGCATGGCAACGTTGCCACGGCACGTAGAAATGCCGCGCTATGTTGTGCGCGAGGTCGCGGAACAGTGCACGACGTTGCAACGTCACGTAGACTCTATGCCGCGCATGCTGTTGAGGGACAATTTGTCCCCTAGTGAATACATGGCTTCATTCTGCGTGAATACATCGGACATCCTGGATACCAGGCACTGCAGTATTAAAAACACCTTTGTAGTAAAATACTTCAAATATAACACGAAAAAACAAAAAAAACAATTAGAATCAGAAAAACTACTCTCGAAGACAGGCGAACGATAAGCGATATGAAATACCTTTACAAAATACTCATAATCGCATAAATTCTCCTGAAATTTTAAATTCCATACACTTTAATGTCCCGCAGAGACGAACAAGAGCACCACGCCTTTTCCGCTTTAATCATTGGAGAACAAACTACGGTAAAAACTGTATTATTAACAGAGTTCTAGATACCTATGATACGGCCTTTGCAGATCTCGATATTTTATTTTTAAGTTAGGAGCGGTTTACAAAATCCCTTACGTATAAACTCGCGCGATGACATTTTTCTTCCCACACATGTGAACACACACACCAACAGATAAAAACACACAAATAGACACAATCACACAAACTCACTATTTGACATATTGTTTTTTCTTATTTTTTTATCGATCCTGGTATAATATTCTTGTATACAGGGTTATTTGTAAAACATTAATAACCTCGCAGGGCTATACTCCTGCCTTGTTTATGAGTCGAAAATTTTCAAGCTATTATGACCTAATATCAATAGTTAAGGGGATATGCGACATCAAAGTTTGCATTTTTTTTCTAATAATTCTGACTTATTTTTTGTGAAACGTTGGACTATCATTTCAATAACTTATATCGAATATGAAATATTCATTCCCTTTAATACACGTCAATTAAAAAAATAAAAACATTCTAATTCCAATCGGATTTTTTCAGGGTTTTTATCATTTTATTTAACTTGTGCTGAAACGAATGAATTTTTCGTAATCGGTATGAGTTACTGTAATGATAGTCCAACGTTTTACAAAAAATAAGTCAGAAATATTGGGAAAAAAATGCAAACTTTGATGTCGCATATCTCCATAACTATTGATATTAGTTCATGATAGCTTGAACATTTTCGACTCATAATCAAAGCAGGAATATAGTCCTGCGAGGTTATTATGTTTTCCAAATAACCCTTTATATGTGTTTTTTTGTAATTGGCCCAAGGCTCTGTACCTACATCAATTATTGCTTTTTTCAAGATTTATTAATTATATATCTGTAAAAAAAACAATAAATGAAAATAAAATAAAAATACAATAAAAAATGTAACCTTTGAAGGTAATCCTCGACCCCAGGCGATCCAAGTAGCTAAAACTCCACAACAATTAGTCACAGCGCGACGCAAGTCCGTTCCCGATCGTGTTCAACCTGAGCTGCGATTTCACGAGCGATCGCCGCGACGCTAGCGCCGAAATTTGAAGTAAATTAGAATAAACGTATCCGAAGATTAGCTATCTAGGGTTAAGGGTTATCAATCTAACCTTTCACAAGACGCGCATTGAAAATTTTGAATAGAACAACAACAAAAAATGCAATAATTCTAATAATTTAATAATAAACGAACAAGTAAATACCTATATATTTGAAATTTTCCTCTACTTGAAATTTTCAAATGACTAAATTTTTAAATATTAGGTCCTTACATATGAAATTGACGTTTTGCCGTACTGGCAAATTTGATATCAAATATCTTCTCTTTGGTTAGGAATTACAAATCCAAATTTATACAGCTATTTACTCATGTATTTGTGTTTTGAAAATTATAATTCATTTGTTTTTTCCTCAATTGTATTTTTCTTTGCGTCACTCAGTTTACAAAATGAAAAACTTGAAATATCGCGTTATTTACGAGTACGAGTTCCACCGTGGCACCAGTGCTGCAGAAACGGCTCGAAGGATTAATGATGTGTATGGCGACGGTGCCGCAAAAGAAAACACAGTGCGTTTTTGGTTCCAACGTTTTCGTTCTGGAAATTTCGACCTGCAGAACAAGCCCCGTGGACGGCCGGAGACCAAAGTTGATAATGAAGAATTGAAGGCTATTGTGGAAGCGGATCCATCGCAAACTACATCCGAGTTAGCTGCAGGCTGCGGTGTTAGTGATAAAACTGTTTTAATCCACTTGAAGTAAATTGGTAAGGTGAAAAAACTTGAAAGGTGGGTACCTCACGAATTGAGTGAAGCAAATCAACAAACGCGCGTTGACTGCTGCGTTGCATTACTCAACCGGCACAATAAGGAAGGGATTTTAAATCGAATCATTACCTGTGATGAAAAGTGGATCCTGTACGATAATCGGAAGCGCTCATCGCAATGGTTGAACCCTGCCGAACCAGCCAAACCATACCCCAAGCGAAAATTGACTCCAAAAAAGTTACTTGTGAGCGTTTGGTGGACTGGTGCTGGTGTCGTTCACTACAGCTTTCTTAAATCTGGCCAGACGATTACGGCAGATGTCTATTGTCAGAAACTGCAAACCATGATGGAAAAGCTAGCTGCTAAACAACCGAGGCTGGTTAATCGCTCTAGGCCACTGCTGCTTCATGATAACGCTAGACCACACACTGCACAACAGACGGCTACCAAATTAGAGGAGCTTCAATTGGAATGTCTAAGACATCCACCGTACTCTCCGGACCTTGCCCCAATAGATTACCATTTTTTTCGAAATTTGGATAACTTCTTGCAAAGGAAAAAATTCAACTCCGATGGGGCAGTCCAAACCGCCTTCAAAGATTTTATTGATTCCCGTCCGAATGATTTTTTTAGTAAAGGGATCGATGAACTACCTATGAGATGGCAAAAGTGCATAGATAGCAATGGTACATACTTTGATTAAATAAATATATTATAATAAAAAAGAATCGGCTTTATGTTCGTCCCATACTAAACGCCAATTTCATATGTAAGGACCTAATATTTGAAATTTTCCTCTACTTGAAATTTTCAAATGACTAAATTTTTAAATATAATTAAACGCATTTACTTAGTACATCACCACTTAATTTTTGGTAAAAACCAACCGGTTTCGGAAACAAAGTTCCTTCGTACATTTAATAACACATGCTTATTTTGAGCATGCTCAAAACTAGCATGCCCTAACAACTGCCCACACTTGTTCATTATTAGCATGCTTATTTTAAGCATGCTCAAAGCTAACAATCAAACACACATGCTTATTAGTGGCATGCTCTTGTTATAGAATAGAGACGCTCTTGTTCAAAACGGAAACTTTGCAAACTGAAATAGAAAATTCCAAATAGTTCCCGGGTTTCGATCCACACATTTTTGATTTTAGTTTTTATAATTTTTATTGTAAGATTTGAATCATTCATGTATTTTAATCATGTTTCATAAACATTATTTCTTGCTATATTATTTTTACATAGCGGTGACCGAGTATTCCACAGACATTCGTGATTCCTACAATAAATCGCAAAAAATAATGTTTTGTCATCTCCCCAACGCACCATATTTGTTTCATCTGTCGCTGTCGGAAGATCGCAGTGATAATCGATACTAGCTGCGAATGACATTAGCATGATCATAAGCAAGCCTGTTCACCCATGCTCAAAAGATACCCCTTCTCGTGGTGAATGACATTAGCATGCTCATAAATCAACCGGGGGCTGATTTTTGAGCATTGCTATTACGTGGCATGTATGTACGCTCATTGCTAGTAATGAGCATGCTCATTACTAGCAATGAGCGTACATACATGCCACTAAAGGCCTGTTGTTTGATCAGAAGTAAGAGTAATAGTTAAGAAAAAAGCATAGATTTTTGCATTCTTCACCAATCAAAACACCCGTTTTCGTAAAAATCTATGCTTTTTGCTTAACTCTTACTCTAACTTCTGATCAAACAACAGGCCCTAAATAGCAATGGCTTAAGAAAGTCAATACTGTGCATGCTCATGTGCCACTAATAAACATCTGCAAATGGGGGTAAGTAGTGGGGAGTGCGAAAGAAACAGGTGATAGGTTGAAAGGGAACATATTGAGGAATTGAATAAATTTTATTAAATAATTGTAAAAATAACGATGATATTAAACAATGGCGTAGAATTTTATGTATTAACAATTTTTCAATTGAATGCTCGAAAAATCTCCCTCCCACCATAAAACCAGCTTTCTATACAAACAATAATTTTGGTAACTTTCTGAGAAATTTTAAAGCTAAAGATCACAAATTGACCCACTCGGGTGTTTATAAACTAAAACATAATGACTGTCCCTCTTTTTATATTGAATAAACGAGTCGTAATTTTGATACAGGACTAAAGAACATATAAGATGCTTAAATAATTCAAATTTTCCCGAATTTTCCAATCATATTACCGTAGTTTTGATACAAATACGGGAGTCAATATTCTTCACGTTGATAGTAAAAGTAGACGTTTAAATAATTTTGAAGCCCTAAAAATCAAGAAATCCATAAATAATAATGAAGGTATTATGAATAACCAAAAAAATCTAACTTACAGTCCTATCTTGAATATGTTCCCTTTCACCCTATCACCTGTTTCTTTCGCACCTCCCACTATTTACCCCCATTTGGACACTTGACACCGAGGTATGATTGTTCATAATTTGTAAAGTTTAAATAGTATTAAGTATACCCTGACGAAGGAACGTTTTTTCCGAAACCGGTTGTTTTTTACCAAAAATTAAGTGGTGATAAACTAAGCCGATTCGTTTAATTATATTTATAATGAATAACCACAAAGTAATAGCAAAATACAATAGTAACTAATTTTTTCTCTTTGCTATAGACATCCGAGACGCTAATTTGGAATCTTTGCATTTCAAAAATTATCATTAGTGCACTTAATTTGTTACCAAGAATATCACGTTTATATTCAGTTGTAAATCTATCATCATCCTTATGTAAATATTACTTGTCATTAGTGTTTGAACAGAATTGTTTCTTAGAATCATGCAGAAATATAAACAACCTTTATTAATTCTTAAAATTATACAGCTTATCTTATCAATACTTTTCATGTAAATAAAAGTCGTTAAAAGTAAAATATTTAGATTGATAATGCCCTCATAAGGCGAAACACGTCTAAGAAAATTAAAAAGGTAACTAGAACTTTAAAAAATGATTTTTTTTATTTCCGCATGTGCAGAAGTTCTATTATGCCGTAGGTACTAGAGTGAGATGACGAACTCACCTGATATCGAATCCGAAGCCCAGGTGCACTATGTGGTCTCTAGAGTTACACATTTTTGGTACTAAAGAAAACAGTATCGTAGAAAAAATTATAATTTTGTTAAGATTTTTATATACTGGTGGATTTGTTGCCAGTCGGGAATTTATTCCAATCAGCAACACAATTTAGTAAATTCAACAATTTAGTGGATTGAAATAGATTTCAGGTGGACAGTGTTACAGTAGAAATACTAGCTCCAAGATAAGGAGACGAATAGGAGATGGATGGAGACCAGAAAGGGGTAAACTAGCTTTTGGAAAAGGTCAAAATTATAATAAAACAACAACAAAAAATGCGTAAATTCGATTATGCCACACTCGAGTGAGTACTGTCTAACAGGAAATCGAACCCGTAACCCAAATGAAGTACAAGGTCTCTTTGATCTGTATTTTTATATCTTAGAATGTAATATTGCTGTAAAAATATAATAAAACAACAAAAATTGATAAATTTGATTGTGCCATATTCGAATGCCTACGTTCTCATTGAAAATTGAGCCCGTAACCCAAATGAAGTACGAAGGATCTTAGAGCTGTTTATTTTCGAAATCTAAGAATGTAATATCGTTGTAAAAATATAGTAAAACAACGAAAAATGGATAAATTCGATTATACCATATTCATAAGACTACGACCTAATCGTAACCCAAATGAAATACGAAGGATCTTAGAGCTGTTTTTGATATTTTTGATATGTAAGGATGTAATATCGTTGTAAAAAATAGTAAAACGACAAAAATGGATAAATTCCACTGTGCCGTACTCGAACGACCACGAAATCGAACCCGCGACCCGAGCGAAGTGCGAAGCTATTATCGCCGTATATTTTGGTGCCCGAGAGAGAATTTTATAGAAAAATAGAATAAACAACGAGAAAATGGATTCGTTCGATTCGGTCGCGTTTCAGACGCGCGTCACTCACCGCAATCCGGCGCTGGGGGGCCTGACACTGACTCTGACACTGACTGTCGCGATTCGCGCAGCACGACTCCCGCACTGTTCGCAGTGGATGCCCGGTGAGGCGCCGTGGGGCGCGCTGTCTGCTGGGGCGGAGCGGTCGGGCTCCAGGGGCGCAGCGGCTGGGCGCAGGACGCGGGCAGGTCGCTCTGCCGCCCTCCGGCCGCGCGACTCTGCGCGCGCCGCGAGCGGGGTTGCCCAAACCGCGGCGCGGCGCCCCCGCGTACGCTTACTCCCTTTTACGGAACGAACGGAAAATTTTCCAACTTTCTGTTGATCAATTATAAAGAAAGGGAAATTAAACAAACGTGTGAAAGAATCAATGAAATATATCTACAAATTAAAAAGTTGTGCGACTTTAAAGCTGCGTTGCAAAAATAATTTTCCGTCCGTCCCTCGTGACTTCTTTTAGCATATTTTTATTTTTTTATTAGTTACTGTAATGGCAGTCTAACGTTTTATAAAAAATAAGTCAGAAATAATGAAAAAAAATGCAAAGTTTGATGTCGTACATAGGTCATTGTTGCTCGAAAATTTTCGACTCATAATCAAGGCAGGAATAATATAGTCCTGCGAGGTTATTAATGTTTTCCAAATAACCGTGTATATTCATCTACCATTTCAATATTATTGTTATTGAATGTCATGATTTTTAAAATATTTATTATATTTAATTAAACGTATGCTACAAATACAAATCTTACATATTTACATATAATTGAAATCTTTTTAATACTTTGTAGTCAAGTAGACCTCATCAGTGAAGAGAAGCTCTTGAGTCTGATGAGGGGACATCAGTTCTTATTTTGTATATAGCAACATATGCGAATCATTTAATAATACGGTAAAAAAGGGTAATTTGAAAATAAAATATTGAATTATTTTGAAATAAGCTATAGTTTTAAATGATTTATGAATTTAAATTTGATCTAAGGAAGGTTTTAATTTGCTCTGAAAGATTACTGATGCAGCATATCTCGATAGGTAAATTATTCTAATAGTTAATGGCTTTATAAATATGGTGGTTCTGCATTTGGGTTGTTTTAAATTTAGGCATTATGAATTAGTTTCAATTTCTCATAGGCTTAAAGTGGTGCTTGAATGGTTTTCTGTAAGGTTTTATTCTTTTCATATTTTCAACATGCACACTTGCTTGAAAGTATCATCCACGTTTGGTACTAAAAACAATTTAAAAAAATCTTTTCTTGAAAAGGTTGATTTATTTTCAGTATTACTTTAATGATGATCCTATGTGATATTTTAACTGAGTTTAGATTTTTTTATAAGAATCTCTCCATCCGATAACGATAATAAAGATTTACGTCATTTAAAAACCATCAAGTTACATTGATTACAACATTATTAGATCTTTTAGCTTTCTTGATAAACTAGAGACTAGAAGAATACTGACGGACTTTATCTTTTTATATAAATTAATAAATGGTACTATCGACTGTCCTGAATTACTAGAAACTGCAGTTACCAACTACGTCTTTAATTCCCCACTGCAAAGGCTACCTAGGCTAGCAAACATATACAAGCAACTTGACGTCTTTGCCAATATCTTTATAATATTAAAACGTATTTTAAAAGGTGTATTGAAAGATTACTAGTATTTGTCAAATTGGACTAACTGTTATGTAACATTTTTATTGTATTATGACTTTCTAAGCTTGTTCTATTGCTTTTCACTCTGTATTATTACTTTTTATTATTATTTTTTTATTATATTATGTTTTCCCTAAGCTTCTACTTTGTTATATACTTGCTTTTTACTTTATATTATATTTTTATTTATATGTTTGTATTTGTATTTTAGGTATTATATTTTCAAATCTTCTCCTTTTGTTAGATCCTTGATCTGTGTTGACAGATCAAGGATCCTGGTCTTGTAACGAAGACGTCCAGCTCTCTCCCTATCTCTCTGGTGGTCTCCCTGGTGGTCGGCGCCCCTCTGAAATCACGGCTCTGGGAAGTCTCGTCTGCTCCATTCTCCCGACATGGTCCCTCCAGAAACGCCTTCTCTGCCTGCTCCATCGCACAATGTCTTGTATGTCGCAGGTTCTGCGGATTTCCGCACTGGGTACTCTGTCTCTGAGGGTCTTGCCCGCAATAAGTCTTAGGGTATATCATCTCATGTGTCATGATAGGTCTCATGCATGTTTTAAATATTTTGACTTTGATTTCCATTAGCTTATGCTTATTGGCCGATACAGTGTCTCCAATTTATGTCATTATTATTTTTATATGTTTTTTTTTTAAACTATGCATTATATAAATGTACACTTTACCTATTTTTTTGTAAGAGCCCTGTAGGGCGTTAATTAACTAACTAACTAACTTACCATCACGTCGTTTCCCCGTGGGGGTAGGCAGAGAGGATATAGCGCCATACTCTTCTGTCCTGACATACAACTTTCGCTTCCTCTGCATTCATAAATCTTCACATGCAAGCTCAACAGTTGTTTAGGCTTCTAACAGGACCATCTTCCGGTATCAGGTTAATCTGGTCACGCCACGACTTCCGTGGTCGCCCTCTCTTTCTGACGCCTTCAGCACTTGCATTATATATCTTTCTTACCATTCTTTCATCACTCATTCGCTCAACATGCCCAAACCATCTGAGCGACCCTATTTTTATTCTATTTACTATGCTACGATCAGCTTTACATTCATTCCTAATGTCTTCATTCTTCGTTCTATCATACATGGATTTGCCACACATACGTCTAAGGGATCTCATCTCCACTGCATTCAATCTACATTCGTTTCTCTTCTGCCAGCTCCAGGCTTCACTTCCATACATTAGGGTTGGTACCAGAACTCCATTTAGCTAGTTTTGCCTCGGTAGACACCAGGCGCGTGCAGTGGGAACATTGCAGCATGACTTTTTTGTAAACATATATTTTGAAAAAAAAAAAGAAATTAAATATTTATGCGACAGATTATTATGTTATATCAAAATATGAATACCATGATAATATTTGTGAGAAAAATATTACGAAATATATGTTGTGTTCCTATTTTTTTTTCAAATAATTGGTTACGTAAATGTCACGCTGCGATGTTCCCACTGCACGCCCCTGGTAGACACATTTCTAGTAGAAATTAAATAAATTTATATGTGATGTGATATTCAAATTTATGTCGGTGTCGTTGAGAGAAATAAAGGCAAAGAAGTTTTTTCTCCCCGTTAAAAATAATGAGTAACCCCTTACACATTATATCGCGCCACGGTTGGGGCGGCGGCGGCCGCCGGCATCGATCCGCGGCGCGCGCCGGGCGGGCCCCTCCGCGGCGGGGCGGACCCGCGCGAGGCAGCGCCAGCGCGCGCGGGCGGGCCGAGACGCGCCGCCATTGGCCGGCCGTGCGGCGCCTCGCGCGGGCTGCCACGCTCGCGCGGCGGAGCCCTCTGCCGCCGCGGGAAGGGAGCGTTTCCCCCCGAAGATTGTGCCGTTTTTTTAAGACTTTCTGTTTATTTTGTAAACTTGTGAGCGGCCCTCGGGGGAATCGCGCGGGCGATCTATAACACAGACCCACAGCTGTGTATGCCAGCGAAGATTGCAAATGTATATTTTTTCGTTTATGTAGGTATTTGAGTACGTATTCACGTATACAGAGTTAATTTACAGATGTCGTAAGATTTAATATTTTTTAAAATAAACGATTTTGGAAAAAAAAGACTGATAAAATTATACTTCAGTTTAGTATTTTTTTATGTAAAAAATATTGTCTATTTTTACATTTTATTTTTTTATGATATTTTTTTTTTTTTTACATAAATAAACAAAAACTTATTCCTTAGGAACCGACATGTAAAAGTACCGTCATTTTTGACGGGTTACAGCTAGTTTAAGAAAGAAACAATATTAAATATAGGATTTACCAGAGCTAGCAGCAGAATCTTGGCAGATAGATTTCTGGCTATGTAATGAGTCTAAAATGTTCAAGCAACCATGACCTAAAATCAATAGTTATGGAGATATGCAATATCAAAGCTTGCATTTTTTTCCAATATTTCTGATTTATTTTTTGCAAACAATTGAAATATCATTAGAGTAACTTATATCGATTATGAAAAATTCATTTGCTTCAATACAACTTAAATAAAATGATAAAAATAACTTTTTTCAATTTTTGTAAAGTTTTTATAATTTTATTCGACTTGAATTAAAGTGAATGAATTTTTCAAAATCGACATAAGTTACTGTAATGATAGTTCAATTTTTGAAAAAAAATGCATACTTTGATATTGCATATCTCCATAACTATTGATATTAGGCCATGTTTGCTTGAACATTTTAGACTCATAACATAGTCAGGAATCTTCCTGTCAAGTTTCTGCTGCTAGTTCTGGTACACCCTGTATAGACACTGTCACTCGGCTGGGAGAACAGCGCAATATAGCGCGGCGTAACGTTTGATAACATTCGTTAGTGATGCACATTGTTGCAAAGACAATGATGCAATTTATTTTCTATTATTATTATTTTCTGTTATCTATTTTATTTTGCATCATTACTTGCGCCATCAGGCAGCGTTAGCGGCGGACATTGTTGCACAGAGAATTATGTTTTTATTTTGTTTACTTTTTGAAACTTAAAGAGTAAGCACATGATCAATCATCACAATGACACGTTATGAATATGATCGTAATTATATTAAAACTAGATCAGCAAATAGAAAATAAACCAATAACAGCGTCCGGAGCGAATGCTACCTTCATAACACAATTTTCACCATTTTGATGTTGTTATTTGTAAGAATTACTATTGATTATATATTAGTTATCTCTTGTAAATCGTCACTATAAATTTGTATTGCTGAGTCTTGAATCCTTGATGAGAAGAATTCCGTCACAGGATGAGAAGATGCGCTCGTATTTTTTACTTCCTTACTTTTATCTCGTGGCGTCTGCTTGCTTGCTGGCTTGCCGTCAACAAAAACTTTGGATCGATTTTTGACACTTTTCCCGTGATCCAATCGAGCTGAAACTTGGCAAGTAGACTCGTGGCGACGATCAAGAAGATCTATCAAATTTTCGTTAAAAAATAATAATTTTAGTATAATTTTGGATTTTTACAAATTTTATTGGTTTTTTCAAATTGGAATCATTAGAAAAGTTTGGTAACGTCGCGGAACATTTTCTAAATTTGAATTACTCCATCGGTATTCATAATAGGTACTTTACTACGAATGTCGAAAATCTAAATTGACTGACAAATGTTTTTAGAATTTAATCTTCAAAGCATGAAGTGTCTTATCAAAGCTCAAAACATCTGACATTTTAGAAATATATTAAATTACTCTAAGTTTAGTGTTATGTTGTATGTTTTAATTCGTCGTTGTTATATTTTACAAAGAAAGGGAGTATAATAAAAACTTGGTTTTTATGGGTTACTTTTTTAAAAATTTAAAATATAATAGCAACCTCTAAAGGTTTATGGGTAACATTATTTACATGATATAGGAATATAATAATAATATAATTAAGATACAAAATCATTTTTTATAATTGGCCGAGTTTTAGCATTTTTGTCACATCTGTTTTGAATTTGTCAGTAGTCAGTTGTTTGGTCTGTTGTGGTAGGTCGTTGTATAGTTTTAATCCATTGCAAATTAGTCGGGATTGTCCTGTTTTTGTTTTGGCGTGTATTATGCTATAGTTTTGAGCCGTTCTGGTGTTGTGTTGGTGTTTTTCGTGTATTTTGTGTAATTTTGTATTTTGTGTAATGTCTTCGTCTTGTATTTCGCCATTTGCTAGTTTGTGAATGATTTTAAGTGTTTCGATTTTGTAATTGTTCTGTTATACGGTATACAGTTTCAGTTGGTGTCCGGTATTTCAGATCATAGACCTTTGACTTTGACTTTGATCTCGTTGCCAGCAGAGTACCGTGTCACAAAGGACCCCTTGCTCTTTCATCATTATGTGAGGTGAGGGATTAATTTACCTCACTTGCGTGGGTTTATTTTTGGGGGGGGA
The DNA here is from genome assembly GCA_016648135.1 of Agrypnia vestita. Lineage (NCBI taxonomy): Eukaryota > Metazoa > Arthropoda > Insecta > Trichoptera > Phryganeidae > Agrypnia > Agrypnia vestita. The sequence continues at coordinate 210,058 of JADDOH010001846.1, forward strand.
TTTTTACTGCGAATATGGTGCAGGAGGGGGATCCCGGGGATTGGGGTCCCATAGGAGGACCATTTTAGGTCTCCTGAACTTTCTTGGGATGGTCTCGTCGTAGCGCGACAGAGTGTTAATGGTGGGGTTTTGGTGGGTTGGGATGCCTGCATAGAATCGTTCGGCGGTTTCTCTAATGAATTCCATTATCGGAGGAATACCTGAGTCGTGGTGTAGCTGTGTGATTTTGATCCAACGCAGCGCATCCAGAGCTACCCGGATGGCCTTGATTTGCAAAATCTGAAGTTTTTTGGTGTGCATGACTGCGGCGTGGCCCCAGACGGGGGCTGCGTATGTGAGGATGGGTCGTATAACGGCTTTGTATAGCAGGAGTTTGTTGTCTGTGGCCAGTTTGCTATTCCGGCACATCAGTGGGTAGAGGGCTGAAAGGACGCGATTTGCGGATTCAATCTTATTTTGTATGTGTGAGCGAAATGTGAGTTTTGAGTCGAGTGTAACACCCAGGTATTTAATTTCATTTGTCCAAGGGACTTTTTCGCCGAACATTCTGATGTTAGGCTTGTGTACGGTGGATTTGGATCTTCGGGAGTAGAGGGTGGAGGCGCTTTTGGAGGGGTTCATCTCCACACGCCAGTCTTTGCACCACTTCTCGAGTGCGGAAGCTTACTTTTGGACACGGCGTATTGCGAGGGTGTGGTTAGGTGACGTGGCTAGAAAAGCGGTATCATCCGCGAATTGGGCTATTGTGACATGGTCGTCGATGGGGAGGAATGTCACTTGAATAGAGGTTGTAGAGAAGGGGAGCTGGGAGTGAACCCTGGGGGACTCCTGCACGAAGTGGGCGTCGTGTGGAGAAGTGGCCATCGAGTTTTACTCTGAAGTGGCGATCACTGAGATAGCTGGCTAGAAGCTGGATCATGGAGGGGTCGAACCCGAACTGGTCGAGCTTATAGAGAAGGCCGTTGTGCCATACTCTGTCGAAGGCTTTGCTAACATCGACGGACAGGACTGCGGTGTATTGACGCCTGAGGAGCCCTTCAGTAATTTGCTCAATCACGCGCAGAAGCTGATGGACGGTGGAGTGGTTCTCTCTGAACCCGTGTTGGAAGTCTGGGATTATGTTTTTAGTGAAGGTTTGTACGTTTAGGCGGTTGAGGATTAGTTTTTCTAGAACTTTGCCTGCACAGAGTAGGAGGCTAATCGGTCGATGGTTTTGGGGCAGGAGGGGGTCTTTTCCTGGTTTGGGTATTAGGATTACATCTGCAAGCTTGAATGCTTCGGGGAAGCATTGGAGGCGGAAGGAAGCATTGCAGATGGCTGTGAGCGCACAGATTGCTTTATCGGGGAGGCTTCTTATTTTGTATTTGTATTTAGTATTTTGTTGGTAATCGCGTCCGGGCCAGGGGCTTTCCTGATGTTTAGGGAATGTATGATTTTTCGGACTTCGTCTGGTGAGGGGGGGTTATGGGGGGGCCTGTAGGGGGTTGAGAGGTGAGTGATTCGACGTGAGCGTCGATCCGGGACACCATTTCGGGGTGGCTAGCGAGGTTTGGCGTGAATTTTCTTTTCTTCTTTCTTTTCTTTTCTAAGCTATCTGCGAAAACTTCGGCTTTATCTGCTGCAGAGTATACTAGGCCGTTTGGGCCTTGAAGGGGGGTGGCGTAGGTTTTGGGTTTGCGCTTGGACTTGGTTACTTTCCAGTATGCGCATGTGTCATCACATAGGGACGTGACGAAGTTATGCCATCGTTCGTTGCGGAGTGAGCTGAGGGCATTTTTTACCTCATAGAAGAGCCTGTTAGCCCGGTATTTATCTAACGGGTCGTCGTAGCGTTGCCAGTTTTTGCGGGCTCTGTTTTTTTCCCTAATAAGATCTTTGATCTCTTCGGGTAGGTCGGGTCTTTTGGAGTCGATTGGGGCGGTGGTGGTGGCATTTTTAGTTGCTTGCTGGATGGAGGTGGTAAATGCCTCAACAGCTGAGTTTTAAGCCTGAGAATCAGGGATGGACTGGGGTTGGTGATTGCGCTTTCGATGCAATTTGGGAGAATTTTCCAAGAGATTTGGTCTTTGGTGGGACTTAGTGGGTTGAGCGGGGTTGGACTATCTGAAATTGATAGTAGAATTGGGTTGTGGTCTGAGGAGAGCTCACTTACTGTTTGAAGAGTATAGGGGGTGGAGATATCTTTGAAAATGGCTATGTCGATGACATCAGGGCGATGGCCATTTGCTGGGTATAGTGTGGGAATGTCTGGGGCATCTATGGATATTGGGGCTTTGAGGGAATAATTGTAAAGGTGGTTGCCTTTGGTGTTTGCGCGGCGGCTGTGCCAGGCGCCGTGTTTGGCATTAAGGTCACCTGCAACGATGGTGGGGATATTTTCGTCTAGAAGTTTATCTAAATCCTCAGGGATGAGGCGTTTGTTGGGAGGGCTGTAGGCTGAGATGAATTTTAATGGCCCGGAGTTGATTGTGTTGACGACGAGAGCTGTAGTCTCGATATTTGCGATAGAAGGGGTCATAGACCATTTTTAGTATTTTGTTTTGGTGTCGTTGGAGTCTGTTTAGGTAAGTTTTGTTTCCGGTTCCCCAGAAGGGTATCAAATGTCCTATTCTACTCTTGATGTATGCCTGGTATATCAGAATTTTTACGTTGTAATTAATTTCGTTGCATAACTAAAAGAACTAAATAAATCTCGCTCTCCAAGTACTAGAGTAATTCCCTTTTTGTAGAGGGGGATCCGGCAACGTATTAACTATAGTTTTTAATAGACTGCAATAAAATAAAATGTAATAAACTGTGCGTTATATTATTCTTCATCTTCATGCGAACCGTAAGTTTCCCTGTCCAGGGCAGTGCTCTTCCACGCTCCTTATCCCGGTCCACTCTCGGATGTCTCCAAGCCAGGAATGCCGCCTCCTCCGACCTCTCTGCGACCCTCAATCTCCCCTTCATGACGAGCTGAGGAATGGAGTAATTTTCGCCTCTCATTATATGACCAAAGTATGAAGCTTTACTGTGTTGAGTAACTGTCTGTTTGTGTTTGCTCTACGTAAAACTTCAATATTACACACTAGTCATGTCAGTCATCCTTAACATGTTACGATGTATCCGAATTTCGATAACCTCTAGGCGATTTAGAGTATTCACCTTCGGCGTCCATGCTTTAGCATCGTAAAGTAGAACTGACCATACATAGCATTTGGTCAACCTCTGTCTGAGCTTCAAGTTTAAGTCGTCAAACTGCACAGCAGTTTTTCGGCTTGGTTGCCTTCAATATTGTGTGACAATAATTTTTATTTTATAATGAAGCATATAGAGTAGGTCATTATCGAGTATTGCATGATTTTTACAAATGATAGATAATTATAAATTAATATATGATTAGGTACATAGCTTTGATAATATTCTTTTAGCTTGTACTTTTGTGAAGCCAATGGAGTTTTTTTGTCTTGCATCATCTCAAAATTTATCTAATTTATTAAAGATTCTTGGCACAATATATTCTCTTTTTCTTTCACCATACACATTGTTTGTGATTGGTATCTGGTTGTATAGTTATGGTGCGTTTCAGTGTGTATATTAATATTATTTATCATTTCTTCTAGAATTATACTATATTTTACTTTTTGGTCAATCGGTAATATTTTGCGTACCTTGAATAATTTATTATAATCATCCTTGTACATACATTTAGTTCTATTATCTACTATAAGTTTTAGGAATCTTAATTGTAACTGTTTGATTTTATCAGTGTATGTTTTAAAGGTAAGACCATAACTGCTCACGCCATAACTGATAACCGAGTCAACCATCGCAAGGTAAAGAGAGTACAGTGTGCTCCGAGAGCTACACAGTCTTAGCATGTGAAATGCACTTAGCATGGATCTCAGTTTTTTACAAATATTATCAATATGTTGTTTCCAATTAAAGTGTTTATCAACTATTAAACCTAAATAAGTAGGTATATTGTTCCACCTCTTGGATTTTTTCACAGTTGCAGTTTGTCGGATTTGTATGGTTGGTATGTAGGCACTCGTAGCAATGTCCAATGAGATTAATTTGAAATTTTTTTGGTGTGGCTCGCGGGGACCGGATATGTAAATACTGATATGTATACTGATAGATATTTTTTTTTACATTTAGTATGATCCCGTTGTCATGTGCATTTTATTATATTGGTCAAGTCACTTTGGATGTTGTTTTCTATTGTTTTCGCACAACTGTCAGCATATAGGATGCATGTGTCGTATGCAGACATAAAGTTTTTACAGCATTTTATTACATTGGCCAGGCTATTTCAAATATTGTTAGAGCCGCGATAATGTATGGCTCCGAATGTTGTTCAGTTGTACATATACAACTCCTCATCTGGGCAACTCGTAACAGCGGAAATGCGAATGATCAGATGGTCGGCAGGAGTAACACTAAAATATATGATTTAAAGTTCACGCATTCGTGGTAGCCCTTGATGTCACGTACATAAACGGTAAGCTGGAGGAACGACAGTTGAGATGGTATGGGCAGTACCCAATAAGACGGAGACCACCAGACCACACCGTGAAGCAGGCAGCGTATATGGATTTTTTATTTTATTTATGGTTTTTGTGTTTAATTTGTAGAACTCCATATTTATTTTTAGCGAAATTTAAAATAAATTAAATATTATTAATTATTTTTACTGAAATTTAAAATGATTTAAATATAATAAATATTATTATTACTGAAATTTAAAATAAATTAAATTTTAATAAATATTATTATTAAGTTTTGCGGGTTAACTATTTTAAGTGTTACAGCTGTTCATTGAATAAATGGACCGCAAAATTTAACTCAATTTTTTTTTTATGTGTTCCGCGAATCTAGTTAAAAAGACCTTCCCGTTTGTCCAATATATGTGGCATTGCAATATTTATGATTACACGTTAATTTGTATATGCCACTGTTTTCTAATTTAGGTGTTTTGCTTTTAGGGCTTTGTTCCTATATTGTTATTGGTTCTAAAAGTTATTTTTAAATCGCATTTTTTAATTTCGTTAGCTATTTTTACTGAAGTTGGACCGAAAATTTCTATGCATGCATATTTATTATTATTATATTATTATGTTTCTAATCATTTTCTCTATGTCACTTATTCTATAGCCGTTATTAGTTGCATTTTTTTTGCAAAAAACGTATATGGAGCTTTATCGACAGTCATCCAGAGGAAGACCAAAGAACTCCTGGACGACTCAATGCTCCAAAATACTACAGAGAAACGGCCTGGATGAAAGTGATACCTAGGATCGAAGAAGTTACAGACTGATCGAAGAAGAAGAGCCGACCCCAACAGCCTACCTAGGCAATAGGTTGGGACAGTGCAAGGTAGAAGAACTTTTTCAATGTAATGTAGCAATTGTGGCGCTTAAATGCAAAAGCCTAAAGCCAAAAGCTTAAATGCAAAAAATATGCCATTAATAAGCAAGGTCTAAAGAAGTTCAATACTGCGCATGCTCACGTGCCATTAATAAGCATGTGTATCAGTGTACCTTTAAATAAAACACGACTTGGTGTACACCACTAAATATTTATTTTCTTTATTCAATATGAATAAACATCTCTACAAGTTTCGGGAACGAAGTTCCCTTCCTCAGGAGGATACAAAGTATACGAAATTAAATGATCATTATATAGTTAACTAGTGGGGTGGATAGTAGGCGGAATAAATAGAAGGGGAGGGAGGGGGTTAGGGAATAAATAAGGGATTGTCAACGTTGGGTTTTCTTAGGGTTTTTTATAGGCAAAGGCAATTAGACAGTATTGAAATTTTTGAAATAAGAAAAAATATTAACCTTAATAACAATATAATAAACAGTCAAATTCAATTTTCAAACAACCCCATTTTTCCAATTATTAAGATGGCACTTGGGGAACTGCGCCGATGTTCAATGTTGCGCTCGTGTTTTGTCAACAAACGTTGAAAACAAACATAGTTTTGAATAAACACTAAAATATAATTATCGCGAAACCCCTTTTCTCTCGTGGTGGATCCTGAGGCACGGCCACAAGCGCAGCGTCACGTTGCACTCCGGGCACCGATGTGGAGACGTTCTCCTGATCTTGGACGCCGCGCAGACTCGACAGGCTCTGCGAAGCCTCGGAGACCTTTCTGTTCCCGATATCGGCTCTGGCATTTGCCCCGCCGATGCCGCGCCCGTCAGCCTGGCGGGCGCGTCGCGCGAAGAGTGCGGGTGGGGCCCCGGCCGAGGGGAACTTTTGTAACAACTGCCATATTAACGCCAACTGAAAATCCGCCAAGGACGCGCGCTTTCTTTTCACCGTTTTGTACATTGTGTAAGCGTTCAGTAAGTATAATTCAACTATGTGGAAAGCAACATTCTTATACCATTTAACTGTTTTTCGCAGGCAGCTTAAACTACTTAACATGTCCGCTTTGTCCGCAGATTCCGCACACTGATTGTAGTCGGTGATCATTGGTTGATCCGTTTTCCCCGACGTTTGCACGGAGTCGTCGTGTATCGTCGTCAGCACGTGCGACTGGTGTTTATCCTGCCACTTTAATGCCAATAGAGGTCCTCGATGATTGGCATGGATCGAATCTTTTTTTAATTTATTGGATTTCGCGATAAACTTTCTCGTTTCAGTCTTTTCTTTGCGCAGAACGTCCAACAATATAGGACTGCTGCAGCAGCTATCGACATAAAAGTTGTGATCTTTACCGAAATAGTCTGTGAGGAGTGTAGCGACCGCCGCCCCCGAGACTCCGAGGGAGTCCTCGTCGGGCTCGTCAGTCCCTTCACCACCGCAAACGACGAAGTCTAGAACGAAGCCCGTCTCGACATCGCTCAAAACAAACATCTTGATTCCAAACGGTCGACGCTTGGTCGGAATGATTTGCTTGAAACTCAAACGTCCTCTGAAGACAACTCCGCCCTCGTGCACGCGCAGGTTTTCAAAAGGCGTCAATGTTTTTTTAAACATTTCTCGCGTGTGGTCAGCCAGGATCCTAATTTTATCAAGCCTGTCTTCGGGAACTCGCGCGACGGGATCGGAAAAGTGTAACATGCGCAGCAAAATCTCGCACCGATCTCTGGACATTGTTTTCCCGAAGACAGCACTCGCGAGCAAGGGATCAGTGGACCAATGTTCCTCGAAAGCGAGACGTTTGTTTCGGGCCATCAGCATTAAAGTTGCGAAAAATATGTACATTTCTTCGGCAGACGTATCTGCGAAGCCTGGAATGTTGGGAGGGTTCCTGTTTCGAAACGGTCGCTGCGTAATATCCGTTCGTCTTGTCAACTATTTTTGAAACAATGTCGTTATTGAAAAAATATACAAAAAAGTCGATTTCTTGCGAAGTTTCAATAGATAAATTGGATGGGACTACGCTTGACACAAACTCGTCGAATTCGCAAACTATCGGAATAGACGGACCCGAAGTCCAAAAATGTAAAAAGTTGGTGTTGTCACTTTGGTCTGGAGGGGGGCTTGTCCCGGGGGCGTTCCCTTCGCCCCCACTCGCCGCCTCATTGTCCGGTCTGTGTCACCTTCACTCACTTCTAAATCAGAGTCAACGTCCAATACAGATTCCGAAATGTCTTCCTCGCTGAGACTGCGGCAGGCCATTTCGGTGTAGTTTTTGATCGAGCACAGAGATGGTCGGAAAACAAAAATGTTTATAGCAAAAGAATTCCAAAGAAATTATTACTAAATCAAATTAGAAATGCAGAAGTAGGTATCTCGCGCACTCTGAGAACCGCGGGCTAAATCCAAGACAATGGCCCCATTGCATATACAACGAAAATGAGTATTTCACTATATTATTGAATGTGCTATTAACAAAATGAAAGATAATTTACGTTTGAATAGTAAGTATTAAATAATATATTACAATTTAAAGTTCCGAAAAATGCACTGCATACTTGGACATTTCACGGGTGACCCATAGATATCTATTTTGTATATTTATTTATTATCCCGCGGGTCTTGCCTATTTATTAAAATTATTTACTGCAGAAAGGTTTTCGGATATCCTCAATGCAGAAGCAGCTACATTGGCTTCGCCTGCCAATTTCAAACTCTCTCTTTTATATACAAAAGTCTTCAAAGAAAAGCACCACAATATTTGATCGCCCTCTGTATCCCAGACAATAATACTGGAAGACGGCTCACACTGCGGTCAGCTAAATCGGAGGCACTCTGCAGGCTGGTAGTAGGTACCGAGGAGACCTGGAGCCACCAAGTTTGCGGAACGTGCTTTCAGCTTTGCGGGCCCAGCTGTGTGGAATCAGCTGCCTCCAGTGTTGTGATCTATGGAGAACCAGTAACTCTTCAAGCCGAAACAGCTGTAATAATAGCAGAACTTAATAATAATATTTATTAAAATTTAATTAATTTTTAATTTCAGTAATAATAATATTCATTACATTTAATTCATTTTAAATTTCATAAATAATAATTATTAAAATTTAATTTATTTTAAATTTCGCTAAAAATAATTAATGGCTTACTTGTAAAATTTTTCATGTTATTATTGGTCTTACAGTTCTAATATTTCTTAATTATCCAATCTAATGCCTCTATCATTTATGTGAAAATCTCAAAACCGTTTTCTTTTTTAAATACACAATTTGGTTAAGACCACTGTCCCTCTTTAGTCCCCAGCAACGTGATTAGCAAGCGTTTCGACTACGGTCAAGTAAGACGCATAGTGATTCGTGCATATCAAGCGCATAATATCATTTCATTTCACGACTTCAATTTTCTAAACGAAAATTTTCGGCCCTGTGTCATATCATAAAACAATCTTTAAGTTAAACAATATTTAATAAATCTCTCGAAAATCGATTAAAATACTAAAATTACCTACTGGGTCTAGAAAGACCCTTTACCGTCGACCGTATTTTGTTCTGAAACACTGGATTTTACAGTGTAGTGCTTATTGAACACCATATTCTGGGCTATTTTGAAAACAGCAATATCGGAATTTTGATCTTTATCCCAATCTTTACAGGTATGCATAACATTGAATTGCCGCCAATTTCGATGTTTTAAGTTTGACATGTTCGAAATTAATGAATTCAATCAACAGAAAGCTCTAAAGCATAAACAAACGTCAAGTTATTCACAATTACGAATAATGAGCTTTCTAATTGATTGAATTCATTAATTTCAAACCTGTCAAACATAAAACGGCAACACAATGTTGTAAAATAACTGTCAAGATACAGAAATAACAATATTGCTTACTTCAGAATACGGATGATTGAATGGACGTTAATTTTAAAAGTCCTACCTATCGATTAATTGATAAGATAATTCGTCTATGCTCCGCTCGTGTCTATGGTCGGCTGTCGTTTGACAGTCGTCATTTGCCAATCGCGACTCGAGCTACTTGGAACCATGAACCGCGCTGCCGTCAAGCCCGAGCCAGGGTCTGCAGCCGGGAGCGGCGATGAAGAGCTCTACACTGATGTGGACATATCGTGTCCTGACATCAAGCAGGAGTGCGCCGAGTACTCCAGGAGGGCCGCCCAGCGCGCTGGTGAGCAGTTGTTTTATTTTTGATCGGTTCTCAGCGATGCAAAAAGTCAATAACGAACGTGATCACAAGTCTAAAAGTGTGCACATTTCAGCCAACTACGAGATTGCGGTCGACACACCAGATCCTTCTGAAAGTAAGTATCTTCGGTATGGTTCCGATTCGTCCATTTCGATTTGTCATTGTCCCGATTTTAAAATAAAACAGAATTGACGTTAAATTAAGTATCAAAGAAAATATTACCCTCAATTTTCGAAAATTGCACTATAATAGCACACAATTTAGTTGATACTCCAAATTTAACAACGTCTATCGTTCCATACCCCAATTCGTAACAGCAGTCACCTACTTTTCATCTCCCTCTTAGCAAGACCAGTTCTAAACGAATCTCATTCATCTATAGATCCACAAATTCATTTCGCATAAACTACAACCACATACATTTTTAGCTCGATTATTCGGGACATTAAACGAAAATTAACTTCACAACCGCTCCCTAACTATTTGAATTAATTTATATTCCCATTTACCCCCATACTTCTTTCCTTTATCCTAATCTTACATCCCACTCCGCCCTTCCCCCCTTATTAACATATAAAGAAACTATAAATTGTCATAATGTCATACTTTGCTAATATATTTAATAATTAATTTTAAGTGGAATGTTTATAATTGGCATAATTAACTATTTTCTATCTCTTGTATGTTAATTAATTTAAGGTTTGCTGTTAACTTTTCCTAAAATAAATAAATAAATAATTAGGCGTCATTTTTCGAACTAAAGACCGCGTACAATACATGTAAAGAGAACAGTGCTTTCGAAATATAGATGAGTACATATACAATGGGCAAGAACAAGTACAAGATTAGCAAATATAATATAATGTATACAAATGCAGGTCAGGATACGTCAGCAGTGTATTGAAGAGAGTCAGTGAGGGATATTGTTGGAAGGAAAAAAATCAGGATTCACTCCCAAAAAGGGTGGGACAGAACAAAAGATACGATCTGTGTCATCCACGAAGCGGCACTCAGCACGAATCCCACGTCCGAACGAACACACGGAAAAGTCCAAGGTTCGTTCTGTAGTATGTACCCACACTACTAACATAACCATCGACAGGCACGCCACACGAGGCAAGCGGCAGGGTCCACGACGCGAATGCCTTAGCGGTCACAAGACAGGTTGACGCATAACACATACACATTGTTCTGCTGACGAGGCAGACGGGGGCGACGGACGAGGACAATGGAAACGAAGCAGAGGACGCCAGCAGCGGGCCGCAGTGATGCGCGCAGCGAACGTGGCACCGTACCGCCGATAGACATTACGTGCAGTTCCTTTGTGCAAATTGAGTATAAGAAGGCCAGCTACCAATGCACACGATCTCACTCTTCGATCGAGCTATCCGTCAGGCGGAAGCTCTAGTTGATTAGCTTCATAAACTGTGTATTTATACTCTGCGATATTTTATAACTTGTACCTTTGTAACTTTACATATATACAAATTAATTCTGTAAAACACAACGCGACTTCATTATCATCATCATCAACAGAAGAGAACTCCGAACTCTGTTAATGAGGAGTGGTGACCCTTACAAACGATAAGAGGCAGCATGTAGGGGGTAGCTTCTCGACCTCACACAAGGGGTCGATTCAATCAACACCAACCCCCACAATTCCTTCCTTAACGAGGTCGACGTTCTTGGGGGAACAATGACCTCATTATGGAATTCCTGGGGGAACGATGACCCGTACCTTCTAAGCCTCCAAGCATTTCCTCAGTCGCGTCATTTAGCAGCTCAGAACCCAAAGGATACGCTCAGGCGTCTGTCGCACGCAAGTCATGAAGTTTACTCCGAAACTCGCCGCGCTCCGAGACAAGGCATAGTGGTCCAGCACTGGAGGATATCACTTACCTTTTTCTCTCACGGCTACCCTGGACAGAAATGAATAAGTCCATCTGCCCAGAGGAGCCGCGTCCCATCATTCTTGACACTCTTCCAAAATTACAATCATTGTTCTCCCGCACAGTTCCCGGTAACTGGCATCCGAAGGGCAGACCATCCACTGAAGACGGCGACCTTCCGCCCTTTCATCAAAGGGCTGCGCGCATCAGCTTCGATTGCTTGTGCAGTGCGCCAGCCAATACAGGCAACGCCCACACGAAACAGTTCGAAAGGCCCCAGTCAGGGCCAGCAGAGGAATCCGTTGGCCCCGATTCAGGGCTGATGAGTCGACCGAGGTCCCCAAGCGGTGCGCCCAAACACCGGATTGTTGATCTGATTCCAGGAGTAGGTTCGTGCAGTGGTGACCGGGGAAGCGCGCGGGCCGGTGACGTGCAGTCGGAAGAGGGCTCTGCGACTAGAGCCACGACACGAGGTGGCCGAGACGTTCCTGCCATCAAGCTCGAGCCAGAGTCTGCAGCCGGGACCGACTATGAAGAAGCGCCCTGCACCAGAACACGCATATTGTGTCCTGACATCAAGCAGGAGCGCTCAGAGTACTGCAAGAGGACCGACCAACGCACTGGTGAGTAGTTGATACCCTTGAATGGCTACTACGAAAAGTAGGATCACCATCTATTAGGGTCAATAATAACCTGTTGACGGTCTGTTTGTTAAAAAAATATCGCTTTTGAAATTTATATTATTTAATTCGGTGTCACAAAAACCTGGATGCTCAGCTGTGCAGCGCAGCACGAAAGAGATGGCTTTTTTCTAAATTTATATATTAAATGTAAAAATAATTCTTATCGAACTGTAGGTACAATATGAAGACTCCTCAGAAGAAACAATGAATGACAATAAATGTCTATTTAGAGAAAAACAGTTTTTTTTTAGTTTCAAAATCCACATTTCTTTCGCTTGTGCTCTTTTTATATAAATATCAAATTAACTTATTACTATATAAACATATTCTATGAATGTACGTATCGACGGCTTCTACGTATAATATCGTAACCCGCAAATCGACGATTTTGAGTTTTTTGTGTATACACATGTGTATTTAATTATATCTTTAATTCCAAGAAAGAAAAATAAATATTTTGCAATAAATAACGTTTTATTATTATAAGAAATTTTTTTTTTCGTTCTAGGAATTAAATATATAATTAAAAACATATGAAATACACAACAAACTCAAAATCGTCGCTTTGTGGGTTACGATATTATACGTAGGAGCCGTCGGTATATTAAATGTATGTACCTATTATCAAATTGACAATCACGTTTTTTGGCGTTCGGCGGGCGGATATTCCTGTTTCTTGCGATGGATAAACCGATATAAATCGAACTATTACAGCTGACCACGACGGTTTTAGCCAATTCTGATTTATTGTATAAAATAATACCCCAAAAAGTCAACACTGGCATTAAAAGGTCAGTTTCACAAAATGTGACATTCATTGTTTTTCCCGAGACGTTTTCATATGCACCAGACAATAAATTGGGCGCACTTGAATGTGTTTTGCAACTTTTGATGCAAGTGGGTGTCAAGTTCTTTATTTAGATTTCACACCATAACGGTTCATTTTACGTTCGTTTTCATTTTATTATTTAAGACCCTGATTCGACCAATACTAGAATTTAATACAGTTGTATGGAGCCCTCATTAAACAGTTCACGCGTGTAATATAGAGAAAGTCCAAAATAAGTTTCTTAGATTTATCATTGATTACAATATTCTTAGATCTTTTAGCTGTCTTGATAAACTAGATACTAGAAGAATAGTTACGATACAGATACGAGCAACTTGACGTCTTTGCCAATAACTTTATAATATTGAAACATATTTTAAAAGGTGCATTGAAAGATTACTAGTATTCGTCAAATTGGACTTAAATAAAATTGATTTGTATTTGTTTTGATTGTTTGTTGGTTGAGTGAGATAACTAACTGTTATGTAAATTTTCTATTATATTATGACTTTCTAAGCTTGTGCTATTGCTTTTCACTCTATATTATTACTTTTTTGTTTTGTTTTTGAATTTCTATTATATTATGTTTTCCTTATGGTTCTGCTTGTTATATACTTGCTTGTTATATCTTTATATACTTGTATCTGTATTTTAAGTTTTTTTTCCACTTTATTTCATTATTATTTTTACATGTTATTATTTTTTTCTTTAAACTATTCGTTCTATAAATGTACACTTTACATATTTGTTTGTAAAAGCTCTCTAGGGCGTTAATAAATAAATAAATAAATTTCAAGATCAATCATCTTTTGGTTTGCACATTTAAATTTTAATTTCTATTTTCAATTTCGATACTAACATGTTCCGGTCTGTATCACTCTCTGAGGCTTCCTACCTCCCTTATTCATTTTTTGTGACGTTGATCGATCATGAAATTATTTGATTATGGGTTTGTTTTGTGTAATTTTATGAGGGAACATAGTGCTCGGCACAATCATTTGTTTTTCATAGGCAAAGTAAATGCCTCTGAGACCATCCTAGAAAATGACATTAGTATTTTGCAGCGGATAGAATATAGTAGATTTGCAGTTTGGTGTGTGAATGAATATTAGCATAACTCTAATTTAATACTCGTAATTAAGTATATTCAATATTTTTATTATTAAAATATTCACCACTGTATAAGGGAACATAAAGCATTTGATTGACACAAAAATATTTACCTTGCAGACCTCTGGAAAATACAAGATTATTTTTCGGAAAAACCAACGGTGGCTTCATCTGCACCTAGAAAGCAGCCAAAATTAGAGATCGCTTTTGAAGCCAAAAGATCCCCGAGCGGGTGCCCGCTTACTTCCGCTGGTACGAAGGTGTTTACACGTTCTCAGTGTCCGTACACGAACAAGCAGAAAGCTTCCTTAAGAATTCACGAACTCTCACATTCTGGGAAGAAACAATTTTCATGTTCACAGTGCAATTATTCGTCCAATTACAAATCACACTCAAAGAGACATGCTCTTACGCACATTGGAGAGAAGCTGTTTTGGTGTTCAGAGTGCAATTATTCTTGCAATCAGAAGTCAAATTTAACGGATCATGTGCTTAAGCACACTGGGGAGAAACCTTTTTCATGTTCACAGTGTAATTATTTATGCAATCGGAAGTCAAACTTAAAAAAACACATGCTTACACATAGAGCAGAGAAAAGGTTTTCATGTTCACAATGCAATTATTCATGCAATCAGAAGTCTGGCTTAATAGTACACGCACTAAAGCACACGGGAGAAAAACTTTTTTCTTGTGCTCAGTGCAATTATTCGTGCAATCGAAAATCAAACTTAATAAGACACGAGCTCATGCATAATACAGAGAAAGTATTTTCATGTTCACAGTGCGATTATTCTTGTAACCGGGAGTCAAACTTAAAAATTCATATGCTTAAACACACCGGAGAAAAACATTTTTCCTGTTCACAATGCAAGCATTCGTGCTATGAGAAGTCAAATTTAAAAAAACACATGCTTACACACAAAGCAGACAAACGGTTTTCATGTTCACAGTGCAATTACTCGTGCAATCAGAAATCAAACTTAATAGTTCACGTCCTTAAGCACATTGGAAAAAAACTTTTTTCATGTTCACAATGCAAATATTCGTGCAATGAAAAGTCAAGCTTTAACAAACATATGTTTCGGCATACAAAAGATATATCATTGTCATGTTCTTAGTAAAATTATGCATGAAATCATATCAATATGTTATATCGCGCATTAAATAGTCTCCTACGTAAATAGTCCGCACGTAAATAGTCTCCTAAATGTTATTAAAAACTGTTCAAAAAAGATGTTTGCAGATGATACATGCATATTATGTGCAAAAACAATAAAAAAATTGAAGAAAACCTACAGGAAGACTAAGATCAAATCCTGAAATGGTCACATGATAACGGAATAATCATAAACACAAAAAAAACTAAGTATATGTTAATACATTCCGCTTATACAAAAGACAAAGATCTGAAATTAATAGGGCATTCTTTTGATTGTTTGCATAAAAATCACAAAGATTGCAGCTGTGAACGCTTGGAAAAGGTAGATAAAGATGTATACTTGAGACTAACAATGGACAAAAACTTCAACTAGACAGAGCACATAGAAGACACGTGTAAAAAGCTAAGAACTCTACTAGGTAAATTCTTCCATCTCAAACATTGCATTCCAAGACACACAAGTTATTGCTTATATTATAGTTTAGTAGACTCAATTGTAAACTATGGCCTAAACAGCTACGGATTGACATGTCCATCATACTTAGAAAAAGTAAAACAACTACAATTAAGAATAATTAAAACTATAGCAAATAAAAAACAAAAAGAAGCATGTAAGGACCAACCGGAAAACCTATTCAAAATGTGTAAAATCTTACCGATCCAAAAACAACTTGACTATAAAATAACAGTGGAAGAATACGAGAAAGACAGTTTCAAAACACCAATACATCATGAATATACGACAAGACAAATAACGAATAAAAAACTAGAGTTAAAAAAAACAAATAATTGTTATGGAGACAGAACCAAACAGTGTGTAATTCCAAAACTATTCAACAAACTACCGGATAAAATAAAAAATGTAACGGGACAAAAAAATATAAAAAAGACATTAAAGAAATACTACAGTGAATTGTGAAGTGGATAGGAAAAGCAAAATTAGTTTAATATAGTTGCTTATTATATAATATATCATAAAGTAAATACAATTAAGTAAAGAAATGTACATACACTTATTATAATTAAATCCTTGCGTTTAAACTGTAATTACAGTTTTGCAAGAGGTAATTTAGATAAGAGGTAATCTGCTGTCAATTAATACTGATGAAACATATTTTCTCCGCCTCGCTATTCAACAAAAAAAATATCGGATATTGAAATTAAAATTCATAACATTACTTGTATACCTTTAAGTAAGTAATTGTATAGATATTATTGCAAGCGATTAATAGATGTATGGAGCAGATATTATTCAAACGCTTTAATCTTTTTCTTTGTACAACATATTCATGCAATGTAAGCTTCAATTCGAATAAATAAAAAATAAAATAATATATTACGCTTTTCTTCAATCTCAGTTGCAGCACGGTATTATTGGATGGGGAGGACCATATAAAACCATCATATCACAATTATACAGCACCCAAAAAATGATAATATAAATAATTCCAAAGAAAAAAATGACTATACAAGTGCCCAACTATATGAAGAATTCAAGGTACCAAAAATAAGATATATACAAAGAAAAATCTATAATGCAATTCTTGAAAATTAAATTTTAAAAGGAATTTTCGATCAACGAAATTTAGAGATGCATTTGACATTAAGATTTACCCAAAATCACCTAAGCTATATTGAGGATAAATTCTTTAATGGTCTCCCCCTAGCAATCAGAAAGAAATAATAGATGAAAATAGATTTATAATTGAAACCAAAAAGCATATGTACAGATATCTGCTGGATGCTGGACACAGGAAATGACCATGAGACTTGGTAACTGAAAATGTATATAATTTGGCTTTGTAATGAATCCAAGCCTGCCCGTTCTCTATACCCGAGCCTCCTGGGGATAGGGACAACGTGGGATTCCTCATTTCAAATGTTTTGTTGTACCTAATCTAAAATTATTAAACATGTAAAAAAATTAAAATAAAAAGTATTTTATAGTGTTTTATGTTCTCTTATGTCCCATGTCTATTATTGTCCGTTAGATCGAGGAGACCCGCCCTCGTAGTCCAGTGGGCATGGCAGTGGTTCTCCATTCAAGGGGTTCTAGGTTCGATTCTCCGTGAGGTCACAGTATCTCTACACGAGTGCGTACTACTATTCTTGGCTATTAATAGTTAAGAAATTAGAAGCAAGTGGAATTTGATTACGCATTTTTGTCGATTATTGTGCGGTGTTATCAATAATCCTGAAATTATGTGGAGAACTGGATTGTATATTCCAACGTACAGGACCAACCTGCCGATGGTTATGCCTGTTGAAAGAGCTACCGCTATGCTGCATTTTATCACTTTGGATATCGATTATTGCGCGGTGTTTATCAATAATCCTGAAATTATGTGGAGAACTGGATTGTATATTCCAACGTAAAGCACCAAACTGCCGATGGTTATGCCTGTTGGAAGAGCTACCGCTATGCTGCATATTATCACTTTGGATATTGATCTGTTCCATATCTCTGAAGGGGGTTTCCGAAGCAGGATTCTCCGTTATTCGTACACGTTATGCGTTATAACGTGTACGAATAATGTTGACTGATCGGTGGCCACCTCTACAGACAGCCCCACACCCCTGACGATGCTTAGCTTGGAGGAGGTTAGGTGCTCACTGCACCAGCGAACAGTGCCGCACGTGCAAGTTACTCAACTCGCACAGTAATGCAGGTTAGTATAGGTCGACCACAATCAAAAGACCATTCCCTATCTTTGTCCAGTAAGAAGAAAGCGGGGGAAAGTTGCCTGGCCAGCCTGTGTTACAAACCTCAATATAATATTCCAAGTAAATATATATTTTTTGTTTAAAAAAGGTTACTTAATTACTAGAAAAACTTCTTTTGTGTTCATTTTTTGCATCGTAACAACACATTTTTCGCGCACTTTCATTTGAATGCGGTCTAGCTATAGCGAATTTCATTACACAATTTTCTTTCAAATGTATGCAATGGTTATATCTAAACTCGAATATTCGTGGTGACTAAATTGAAAACATTTTGATTACTAAAACCACAGTACAAATACTCTCAAATAAACCACTATTATTAATTTCTAGCTATACACTTCTGTGTGTAGTCTTCAGGGCTAATGGATCCAGCAGTGGTATCCGAAACGGCGGCAAGAGAGGGGTCAGACATACACGGCAGAATATCCCAGAAGACTACACACAGATTATTCTGAACGGCCGTGAAAACCTGAACATTTTTAGCTATAACCCTTAAAAATGACGGACTTTAATTACATATTTCGGCCGCCAGTAAAGGCTGTGAGAACAGAGCTATCTAGAGTAGCGTAGAGTCTAGAAAACGTTAGTGATGAACATTATTGAAAAGAGACTTATGCTTTTCTGCCTCTTGTACCTAATTATGATATTATACCTCATTATTATTTTAGCTATCTGGTGCCATTTGTGACGGACATTGTAAAGAAGAGGATCTTACTTTTTTCTACCTCATTTTATTCTACTATTTATTATTTGAGGCATCATCAGCGTTAATAACGGACATTGTTACGTAGAGTATTATATATTTTTACCAATGATTAATACCATTGACATATGCGATATAGTAATGGATGCACTTACGAGTTTTATTTTTTATTAAACTGAAATATTAGGTCCTTACATATGAAATTGGCGTTTTGCCGTACTGGCAAATTTGATCTCAAATATCTTCTCTTTGGTTAGGAATTCCAAATCCAAATTTATACAGCTATTTACTCATGTATTTGTGTTTTGAAAATTAAAATTCATTCATTTGTTTTTTTCTTTGCGTCACTCAGTTTACAAAATGAAAAACTTGAAATATTGCGTTATTTACGAGTACGAGTTCCACCGTGGCACCAGTGCTGCAGAAACGGCTCGAAGGATTAATGATGTGTATGGCGACGGTGCCGCAAAAGAAAACACAGTGCGTTTTTTGGTTCCAACGTTTTCGTTCTGGAAATTTCGACCTGCAGAACAAGCCCCGTGGACGGCCGGAGACCAAAGTTGATAATGAAGAATTGAAGGCTATTGTGGAAGCGGATCCATCGCAAACCACATCCGAGTTAGCTGCAGGCTGCGGTGTTCGTGATAAAACTGTTTTAATCCACTTGAAGCAAATTGGTAAGGTGAAAAAGCTTGAAAGGTGGGTACCTCACGAATTGAGTGAAGCAAATCAACAAACGCGCGTTGACTGCTGCGTTGCATTACCCAACCGGCACAATAATGAAGGGATTTTAAATCGAATCATTACCTGTGATGAAAAGTGGATCCTGTACGATAATCGGAAGCGCTCATCGCAATGGCTGAACCCTGCCGAAACAGCCAAACCATGCCCCAAGCGAAAATTGGCTCCAAAAAAGTTACTTGTGAGCGTTTGGTGGACTAGTGCTGGTGTCGTTCACTACAGCTTTCTTAAATCTGGCCAGACGATTACGGCAGATGTCTATTGTCAGCAACTGCAAACCATGATGGAAAAGCTAGCTGCTAAACAACCGAGGCTGGTTAATCGCTCTAGGCCACTGCTGCTTCATGATAACGCTAGACCACACACTGCACAACAGACGGCTACCAAATTAGAGGAGCTTCAATTGGAATGTCTAAGACATCCACCGTACTCTCCGGACCTTGCCCCAACAGATTACCATTTTTTTCGAAATTTGGATAACTTCTTGCAGAGGAAAAAATTCAACTCCGATGGGGCAGTCCAAACCGCCTTCAAAGAGATCGATGAACTACCTATAAGATGGCAAAAGTGCATAGATAGCAATGGTACATACTTTGATTAAATAAATATATTATAATAAAAAAAAATCGGCTTTATGTTACTCCCATACTAAACGCCAATTTCATATGTAAGGACCTAATATTATAAAAAAAATCTAATTCAGGGTATTTTATTGAAAGAGCATAAAGCCAATGCTTTCATTTTGTTTACTAACAATTTTGAAACCATACTAATTTTGAAAACGGAATGAGATCAGATATTGGATAGAAAGTTACGAACGGACATTCGAAGTCATTAATATTGGGGATATCAGTGTTCGTCTTCGTAGCGATGTGGCTGTTCATGGCGTTTTCATTTTGCGATCTGCTCTCTTAAGTCTCCATACATGATGATGCAGTACCACTTTTCAGCACCTAATAGTTGTGCAGATATGGCATAAGGATAATTTTAAAACTAAATAACTACATCGATATTTTGTTAAATGTTCAATACTTAAGACAACTGACAAACTAAAATAGTTAGGTGTATTTATAAACACAACGTGATCAAAAGTTTAGTTGAAAAATCAAAAATATTTGTGAACTAGTCAAACGACTAAGAAAATGTATTTATGTGTTCATTACATTAAGAAATGTTTTAAAAATCCTTAATTTAAAAATGGCATATTATGCAACCGTACAATCCTGGCTGCAATATGGTATTATTGGATGGGGAGGGTCACACTCGATTACAATGAATCCCATAAGAATAATCCAAAGACTAATTATTAAAATAATTTTGAAGACACCCCAAAGATTCAGAACAGAAACTTTATTTTACATATTTAAAGTGAATACAGTTGACATAATTTATAAGAAATATTCTATATTACAATATTTAAAGAAATGATAACTAATAATTTTCACTATCTGTTAACATTGATTATACTACCAATATCTTATACTACTTACCTACTTAAATAAGTTAACATAGGAATTCATTTATAATTATACACAAGGATTACATTGCTTTAAATTTTTCCTATGTAAGTGATTATCCCTCACCACACACAAGGTGAGGGGTAATCAACCTTGATTCTTTTTGGTGATGTATGAAATATATTATAATTCGATTATTAATATTATCCGTTAGTTACTATTGTTGTAAAAAAATTCATACATACCTATTTATTTAATAAACAAAAAAAATGTAGGTAAATGGATTGTAATGTCGGGCCTCAACGATGTTTGGGTGTAAAAAAGACCTCTTTATTTGATATCGAAGCGACATTAGTATCAACACGCAAATCAGTCATTGCAATCTCGAATTTCGTCTAAAATACAGGGTTTTTTACACTTTAATATTATATAAAATAAGTACAAAATATTTTTTTATAAGTAGGTAGAAATCAGTTTGTTTAACACATATCTACTAACTTCTTCATCCAAAGAGTTGAAATATTAAATTAAAGCCAATATTTCCCTCACAAGGATAGAAATATTGACATTTGATAGATGTCTTACGATCCTCCACTTGTGAATATAAGGTAAAAATCACCAAATATGATATTGCTATTTTGAGACTAGGTCAGTAAATCATAAATATTATTGTCACGAGGGTCAAAAACAATAATAACTACACATTATTCAAGTCTTCCGAACATTCTACATGAATTTAGAATTATCTGAACTATTCCCGAAGAAACGATACTCAATGGAAATGTGTAGCAATCGGCCGATCATTCACGATGATCCGCGAACCAACATTGAGTATATAAGGGCTGACGGGCAGCTGCGCATTTCAGTTATTTTGACAAGCGAGAAGTGACCACAGAAAGGCAAACCTGCGCGCGTTCGACTATAAACAAGCGATAAATAAGAGAAAAGCGAAATATAAGTATTTGTGAAATATTCTAGAGATAATAAATGCGAATCACGAAATTGGTGTAAATTAAAAACGGTGCTCGTAGTCAATTCGTGTCCAGTGAATTAATAAAACTATAATTAATTTCAAGCCGTGCCATAGTATGACAGAGGCTTCCCACGCCGCGCGGGGAATTAGTTATTCTCTACAGACGTCGGAGGTGCACCACACAGCCCCCAGCAAGTACATGGATAATCATCTCCCCGCTGGCCTAGTCGGGCAGGGGCCCAATGGCTCGGCACGGTACTTCCATATTTCCCCGTCTTGTGCTGCTTCTGTATGTGCTACACGTCAAAATACATCCTGTTTTCGTACAACTTTTTTTCGCTTCAATACAACTTAAATAAAATGATAAAAACCTTGAATTTTTTTTCCAACATAGGGTTAATTCGTTTAAAAGGATATTAAATTAAAATAAATACGTTTCAGTTATTTGAAGGAAACCATTTTTACATTAAAGGAGTCGTAATTTTCATAAATGACAATCTGACTGGATGATTGAATTTGTCCGATAAAATAAGGTCCGCTAATTAGAGGGTTAACTGAACTGTCTGTCATTCATGATGTGCAGGGAGAAGAGCTCTCTGTCATCTGGATTCAAAATTCTGTGTTGACGACCGAGACAGGCCCTGTTCTTGTGAACGTTGTCTATTGGCCCGGCAGTAAATCTCTCTCATTTACAATGAAACAGCATTTTGGCATTCCGGCAATAGAAGCTTTATTGTGATCGCTAACAACACTTGATTACGACACAAAATATGCGATATATATGATTTTTTAAACATTGATTAAGTAAAAAAAAAAATTTATTCAAAATTCATTGTTGATACCCGTAAATATTAAATAAGAATAATTAAATTTACATATCTACTCTCGTTTAGACAACCAGTACATAAGTGCTCAGGGAATATGATAACAGTTCCTCATCAGTGTGCGTAGGCTCGTGTATTTTTTATTTCACTATGCACATGAAAACAATGCACTTTGCGTCAGCACATATACTTTCACACATGAAGTATGTTGCATGTATTATTGCAACAATAATATCACTTTGAATAAAACGTTTCAATATGACTTTACTGAGGCGGTATTTTTGATTAAATCGGCCGTATTATGAAGATAACAATATTTTTATTTTGGTGATTGTTACCCCAATACTCAAAGATAGACAAGTCGCAGATTCAGGACAGTCCTTATTCGCCGATGACTAGTCCAACACTAGAACGAGACTTAATTATTAAGAAAATTTTACGACTTTTGCAATTTTGGATGGAACCTTTGAAGTGGAAATTGCACCCTGTGTTTTTACGTCTACATATACGATGGCCATTCAACACCCAAAATTTGGCCATTAATGGCAAATAAATCGTTTTAAATTAAAAAAGGTACACTGATATTTAATGTCGGACCTCCACGGTGAATGGGTGTTGTTAAAAAATACCTGATTATTTGATGTCGAAGCGATATTTGTATCATTGTTATTATAATTATATCGTTTTGTCTAGTATTTTCAGCATGTTTTTGAGCGTGTTACGCTGGGCAGATTTCTCTGGTTTTTAAGATTCGTGGCAAGTAAATCGTTAATTAACCACAATTCCCGCGCTCATAAGACCGCCGCGGACGTCCACACGTCACCGCGTATTGTTGCGAACTCATGTTGGCCTTTATAAATAACCTATTTATAGAATAATCACAAACGAGGTGGCTTGGTCATGTCTTTATTTGATTAGCTATTTTCATCTTTAATCCAGTTGACGAGATTCTTTTTTATTTTTATAAATCCGTTCCTGTAACGTCATAAGCACCTACCGTGGTTTATGTATGCCGGAGGTGGTTTTTCCGGACTAGCGAGTCATTTGTTCGTTTTGTACAAATTTATTTTGATTTTTCCCTCAGGGGAGTGACTATTGTACCCTCTACGGCATTTCGTCACATATATGTATATCATTGTATTGTTTTGTATTGTATGGTTTGCTTTCATGACAGTAAAGCGGTTATGTATGCACGCCTCCCCGCGCCGTTTGCATTCATATGAGTTTGAGAAGCGCGGGGAGGATGACCACTGTAGCATAAAAAAGGTAATTTGTATGACGAAAGTGTAGGGCCGACATGAGCGCTATTGCTCATAAAAAGGCCTTGGATGTATGGTGGGCCACTCTTCACTAGCTTGTACATGTGCTATGAATGCCAGAGGAAAGAGTGCCAAGAAGAATCCTCTTGGCAACCCGAAGGAAGACGATCGGTGGGTCGTCCCAGATTAAGCTGGGAGAAACAGCAAGAATATGTCTGAAAACAGAATGGGTTTAGACTGTTTAACTAAAGCGGAAGCGGCGCAAGACAGGGGAATATGGAAGCACTTTGTCGAATCTTTGGGCCCCGGATCTTACTAGGACAAGGGGATGAAGATGATGATGATGATGATGATGAAAATGAATATAATTGAAAATGAGTATGATAATAATGAGTACTGATATTTTTTTTAAAGTTAGTAGAAACCAGTTTGCTTCACTTTTCTTCTCACACTTCTTCACCGAAGGAGTTCATATACTAAATTAGAGTAAATATTTTCACCTAACTTATGATCGCACATATAATTTGTGACGAATGTGCGGACGCTTGGATGAGTGAGAGGCAAGCGTGCGAGCAAGACGCGTAGATGGGCCCGTGCTGTTGCGCCGCACCGGGCAGAACGAGATTCACCGGGGTCCGAATCAGTTGTACATATGGTATTATAAGTAGTGTCTCCAATAAATGTTATTACCTACGTAATGCGTATTACTGGAAGAACCCGATTATTCCCAAGTGCGTAGGCCGAGTTATATTGCCTACGCACGTAAGAACATCACATTGGCGCAGCCGACGGACATATTTTTTTTCGACAAGGTCGGAAAAAAATATATAGAAGAATCTACAGGGAGACGACTACGGACAGCGACAGAGAAGAAAGTATTGTGGCAAGGTCGAATACTCGGAAGAGGATCGTCTTCAGCGGAGCTGAAGAAGAAAGAAGAGGACCCAGGGTGCCGAGGAGGCGACCCAAGAGAGGCAGACGGCTCATCTTCAAGGAGGAGTGGCGGCAGTTCGGCAAGGGCAGACTGTGCAGCGAAGGGCGCAGCAGGCAGCCAAGCAGGAGGTCAGATACAAAAAAAAAGATTTTTAACATCATTGGCCGAAGAAACTTTCATTTTGTTGCAAAATTTATGTGTACCGAAGAAAATTACGGATGTTAAGATTGATGTATTGTGGGAATACTTAGATTCCTATTGTAACGAGAGCATTTCTATTTTTCATGAAAGAGAAGTTTTTTTCGCGGCAAAACAATTTGAACATGAAAGTGTAAGAGATTTCGTTGTAAGGTTAAAAAAATTGCCAATTTGGGAAAAGATTAGATGACACATTAAAAGATATTTTTGTTACTGGAATTTGGAATCGTAAACTTAAAGAAAAGTTATATTTAGAATCGGAAGACGAATCATTTTCTCATATGGAAGGGATTGCATATACCTTTGAATCTGTTAGTTTAAAAATGGAAAAATATATCGATAAACGAGAATCTTGTTATGTAGGTAAATCGCAGTTTATACCAAAACCGAAAGGTAGCAGTACAACCACAAAATCTTCGGGTAGGTTTGAAAAAAATGTTACGTCTTCATATAAAGATCAGAAGTCAACTATACCTACAGGTAACGTGGGTTGTTATTGCTGCGGAAGTAATTACCATATAAGGAGGTTTTGTAAGTTTAAACATTCTATTTGTAAATTATGTAACGTGTCGGGACACCTCGAGAAGGTATGTAGGAATAAGGAACAAAAAAAAGTTCAAGTCATTGATAAATACATAGGTAGTTCGATAAATACGGCGTCAGGTAATAATTCTAGTAAACCGATTATGATCCAATTGCATATCGGTAGTAAACAATTGAATTGCATGGTTGATACAGGATCGAGTGTAAACGTATTACCTAAAAGGGTCTACGATGAAATTTTTTATAATATTCCGTTGCTATCTACTGATATGAAATTGCATAGCTATGATAATACAAATTTTGTTTTATGTGGTAAATTGTTTTTAAACGTGTTGTTTAAACATATCAGTCAACAGGTGGAATTCGTAGTAATTGAAAAAGGGTCAATGACCTTAGTTGGTAGACCGTTCATGGAACAGTTTGATATTCAAGTATCAGGAATTAACACTTTAAGTGAAACGGTGGACTCGTATATTAATTTATTAAATGACAGTGAAGTATTACGATTGGATGTACGAACAATTAGTGAATATACATGTAATGATACGGTGTTACAACAAGTTTTAGACTTTTCGAGAACAAAATGGCCGGATAAAGTAAACAAAGAAGATGACATTTGGCATTTTTGGTTAAAAAGGTGGGAATTGTCGATCAGTGATAATTGTATTTTTTGGAAACATAGATTAATCATACCTACAGAATTACGTAAACAAGTATTAGATATGCTTCACAGAGCTCATTTGGGATCGGGAAAAACAAAAGGGTTAGCGCGTGGTTATGTATACTGGCCAAGAATAGATAAAGATATTGAGAATCTTGTGGTGGCGTTTGACATATGTTCCAGAATAGGTTCTGGTCCACCGAAGGATAACCTTGACAGTTGGCCTTTACAAGAAAATGTGTGGTCACGTATTCATATTGATTTTTTTGGACCTGTAGCAGGGAAATGTTTTTTAGTTATTTGTGATGCGACTTTAAAATGGCTCGAATGTTTAGAAATGCCAAGAATAAACACGGTATGCACTATCGCGGCGTTAAAAAAATTATTTACGCAATTCGGAGACGTGCAAGTCATTGTTTCGGATAACGGAACGGCGTTTATGTCAAACGAGTTCCAAAATTTTTGCCAGGAACGGGGAATAAAGCATTTGACATCGCCTGTATTTTCACCAGCCTCGAACGGTCAGGCTGAAAATACAGTTAAAACGTGTAAAATTTTTTTGAAGAAAATAAGATTCGGTAACAAGTTTCCGTCAGATTACGCGGATAAATTGGATAAATTTTTGATAGATTATAGAAATTCGCCACGTAGTTCGTCAGGCTTGGAACCTGCGGTATTAATGTTTGGTAGAAGATTACGTACAACGTTCGACATGTTCATACCCATAGAAAAAGCGTGCAGTTCGAGAAAAGTGAACAAAGAAAAGGTTAAGTGTTTAGAAAAAAGTCAGGACAGGCAATCTTTTTATTTTGGGGGGAGAAGGAGGAAATATTTGGATATTGAACAAAAATGTTTTGTTAAAGATTTCAGAGCAGTAAATAAGATTACATGGGTTCCAGGGAAAATTATAAAGAAAGTGGGGAATTCCATTTATTTGGTCGAAATTGAAGGTACTCATCAAGTATGGAAAAGCCATGTTAATCAAATAAGAGCCAAGTAACGTTGTACGGTTGATGTTGGAAAAAGGGTTCGACCGACTGAAGCTTCAAGGATTGCTTCATGGGTCGGACCTCCAGGTTCACTAAGGGTTGCTGACGGGTGCTTTCTGTTTTAGATGCAGTATCCGTGTGACCCCGCAGACAGAGGACACCTGCTCCGGAGGAGGGACCTTCTCCACAGAAGATTTGTAGAAACCAGTAAAGGGGGGTTCGAAAGATAAGTGTGGGGGAGGTGTGACGAATGTGCGGACGCTTGGATGAGTGAGAGGCAAGAGTGCGAGCGAGATGCGTAGATGGGCCCGTGCTGTTGCGCCGCACCGGGCAGAACGAGATTCACCGGGGTCCGAATCAGTTGTACATATGGTATTATAAGTAGTGTCTCCAATAAATGTTATTACCTACGTAACGCGTATTACTGGAAGAACCCGATTATTCCCAAGTGCGTAGGCGGAGTTATATTGCCTACGCACGTAAGAACATCACATAATTAGTCTGTGAACATGTAAAAAGTTTCTCAGCTTTGTGTGTACGCATACGTTTTTTGATGTTTGCCTTATCTTTGCAGGAATTATTACACTGTGAACATATGTATTTAATAACTATATATGCAATACAGAAGTACAATTATACACAATAAATTTAACACCATCTGCTCTCCAACACAAATTCAATTTCTTGTTGAGGAATCCTATATTGTTAAAATTCCACATATTCAGTAAGTTCGTGCAGGTCATTTATGGTATGGCGATTTAGATTGAAGGTAACTTTGAGTTTGCCTTATTTTCAGCAATTATGCCCTGAAGGACTTAAATATTAATTTAATTTAATTACTTATTATCAATTTAACGTAAAAGTGTATTGTGTAATTATTAATTATGTCATATTCAAAATGTTCATTATAATTTTCAAAAAGTTCACTAAATGTTCTTAAAAAAAAAAACATGAAAACAGTTTCTCTATATTATGTGAAAGATTATATATTTTCAAACTAGATTTTCGATTGCATGAATAATTGCACTGTGAAAATGAAAACGGTTTTTATGCATTATGCGTAAAATTATGACGTTTAAATTTAGATTTAAAATTGCATAAATAATTGCACTGAGAATATAAAAAAGTTCTCCTCAAGTATGCTTGAGTACGTGTTTTCTTAAGGATGACTTTTGATTGCATGAATAATTGCACTGGGAACATGAAAACAGTTTTACTCCAGTGTGCTTGAGTACATGTACTGTTAAGTTTGACCTCCGATTGCATGAATAATTGCACTGGGAACATGAAAACAATTTTTCTCCAGTGTGCTTGAGTATGTGTTCCATAAAGCTTGACTTTTGATTGCATGAATAATTGCACTGTGAACATGAAAACTTTTTCTCTGAATTGTGCGTAAGATAATGACTTTTCAAATGATATTTAACATTGCATGAATAATTGCACTGGGAACATGAAAACAGTTTTTCTCCAGTGTGCTTGAGTACGTGTACTTTTAAGTTTGACTTTTGATTGCATGAATAATTGCACTGTGAACAATAAAACTTTTTCTCTGCATTATGCGTAAGATTATGACGTTTCAAACTAGATTTCTCATTGCATGAATAATTGCACTGGGAACATGAAAACAGTTTTTCTCCAGTATGCTTGAATACGTGTACTTTTAAAATTGACTTTTGATTGCATGAATAATTGCACTGGGAACATGAGAACAGTTTTACTCCAGTATGCTTGAGTACGTGTACTGTTAAGTTTGACTTCCGATTGCATGAATAATTGCACTGGGAACATGAAAACAGTTTTTTTTCAGTGTGCTTGAGTACGTGTACTTTTAAGTATGACTTTTGGTTGCATGAATAATTGCACTGGGAACAAGAAAATAGTTTTTCTGCAGTATGCTTGAGTACATGTACTTTTAAGTTTGACTTTTGATTGCATGAATAATTGCACTGGGAACATGAGAACAGTTTTACTCCAGTATGCTTGAGTACGTGTACTGTTAAGTTTGACTTCCGATTGCATGAAAAATTGCACTGGGAACACGAAAATAGTTTTTCTCCAGTGTGCTTGAGTACGTGTTCTATTAAGTGTGACTTTTGATTGCATGAATAATTGCATTCTGAACATGAAAACTGTTTCTCTGTATTATGTCTAAGATTATGACGTTTCAAACTAGATTTATTTTTGCATGAAAAATTGCACTGAGAACATAAGAACTGTTTTTCTCCTGTGTGCCTGAGTAAGTGTACTGTTAAGTTTGACTTCCGATTGCATGAATAATTGCACTGGGAACATGAAAACAGTTTTTCTCCAGTGTGCTTGAGTACGTGTGACATAAAGCTTGACTTTTGATTGCATGAATAATTGCACTCTGAACAAGAAAACTGTTTCAATGCATTATGCGTAAGTTTATGACATTTCAAATCATATTTTTGATAGCATGAATAATTGCACTGGGAACACGAAAACAGTTTTTCTCCAGTGTGCTTGAGTACGTGAACTATTAAGTTTGACTTACGTTTGCTTGAATAATTGCACTGGGAACATGAAAACTGTTTCTCTGCATTATGCGTTAGAGTATGAAGTTTCAAATCATATTCTTGATAGCATGAATAATTGCACTGGGAACATGAAAACAGTTTTTCCCCAGTGTGCTTAAGTACGTGCGCTGTTAAGTATGACTTTTGAATGCATGAATAATTGCACTGTGAACAAGAAAACGGTTTCTCTGTTTTGTGCGTAAGATTATGTCTTTTCAAATTACATTTAAGATTGCATGTATAGTTACACTCTGAACATGAAAAAAGTTTTTCTCCAGTGTGCTTGAGTACGTGTACTGTTAAGTGGGATTTACGATTACATGAATAGTTGCACTGTAAACATGAATACAGTTTCGTTGTATTATGCGTAAAATTATGACGTTTCAACTTAGATTTTTCATTTGATGAATAGTTGCACTCTGAACAAGGAAACAGTTTCTTCCCAGCATGTGAGAGCTCGTGAATTCTTAAAGAAGCTTTCGTCTTGCTCGCGTACGGGCACCGAGAACACGAAAACACCTCCTTACCAGCAGGAGTCAGCGTGCACCAGCTTGAGAATTTTTTTTCTTTCAAAACGGTCTCCAATTCTGGCTGCTTTCCGGGGGAAGACACAGTTGGATTTTCCGAAAAAGAATCTTGCATCCTCAAGTGATCTGCAATGTGAATATTTTAGATGTGAATAAAATGTTGCAAATTGTGTTTATGACAGCTATCATCGTTTTTTATTTCTAAATTATCATATAAATTGGTATAGGTATATCTCACAGAAGACAACAATCTGCAATTTTATATTTCGTAAAAGGGACGAAAAATACGTTCAGTGGGCTCTCGATTATCCGGGGTGGCAGAGAAAAATGGACCCGGATAATAAGTTCGTTTGAAGAATTTACGAACATAGTAATTTTAAATAACTAAACAACTTTGTATTGACCACTCGGAGTAACTCTACGTCTACCGCTTTCGATACCACTGTATCCTCATCAGGACGCGTACTAACTATTCATTCTTATTCTAGCAAACAAATACATCTTCGAACGGGGGTGTGGCTACAGTTATGGTGGGGG
This sequence comes from Agrypnia vestita, assembly GCA_016648135.1. Classification (NCBI taxonomy): domain Eukaryota; kingdom Metazoa; phylum Arthropoda; class Insecta; order Trichoptera; family Phryganeidae; genus Agrypnia; species Agrypnia vestita. The sequence goes on from JADDOH010001846.1 coordinate 240,897, forward strand.
TAATTGATAAGTGGACGGCGACATAGAAAATATATCAAGTAACGAGCTGTCCTTAAAAATTTTAACGTGGTTAATACAAAGTTGTTTCATTAATTAAAATTAATAATTATGCTCAGCCACATAGTTAAAGCTGTAAACATAAAAAAAATAGTTAACGAACTACTCAGGTGAAACCTCTTATGTATGCTCCCTTCCATACTGGTGAGATCAACGGAAATCCACGGTGTCGTATTTGCCTTCAGGAGCCCAAAGTGTGACCTCAAAACATACCAGCGAACAGAGCCATCTGACAAGCAACACAAATCTACGTATAAAGAGGACAAAACTCGGCAGTAAGCCGCGATGGATGCAAAACTAAATAAAGAACTTGGCGCGGTGCGTCCGCCCGCTCGCATCAAATTAAGTGCGTCGAGCTTATTGGGTGATGCATATTATATCGTTGGATAAAAATCAATCAATTTTAATATTTAATAAGATTTGTACACGTTTCTATGGATAAGTATTTTAATCACAGATAAATTCAGTGACTAAATTGCCCATAAACCACAACAAGAACGCGGGCTAACTCTGAAGGCAGTGGCAGGCGAGTACTCGGGGGCACAAACCTGTTATTATTTTATAATTATATTTCTGGTTGCATTCATGTTTGGTTTTACCTTGAAAATAAAACAATTTATATTGCATACCTAATATTTTCATTTCTTTATGGTTTGCGCTTTTTCTTCCGTATACTTTTTTCTATGGTCCTTAAAGGACTGACTGACATTACAAATGTATGGTACAATTTTCGAAAATTTAAAGTGTAATATTTTATTTCATACTTATTATTTAGGCGTCAAATACCTTTAATTTTGTAGTCGAGACATTCAATTACATCCAGAAATACTTATTTTCAGACGGATCTGTTGTATAAACCATGGTTCTTGGATCATGCCATGGTGAGTTTGGTCATTTTCGCAGTAGAAAATATCTCCGAACGCATTGACCTTTCCTACATGTCTATACGTCCTGCTGTAACGGCCACACCGAGTGCGGGACCTACTTCACGGATAGATAATCCTAGGGAAGCAACTGCTCACCAGCGCGCTGGGCGGCCCTCCTGGAGTACTCCGCGCACTCCTGCTTGATGTCAGGATGCGAGATGTCCAGATCAGTGTAGAGCTCTTCATCGCCGCTCCCGGCTGCAGACCCTGGCTCGGGCTTGACGGCAGGAACATCTTGGTCAGCGCGCTCCATGATTCTAGCACGCTCCAGATAGCACAACGCGTGACAGGCAAATTGCGATCGTCAAATGGCGGCCGACCATAGACACGAGCGGGGCATAAACAATGATACTTATTAATTAATTGATTGGTAGGACTTATAAAAATGCTACGTTCCTCCCATCCTCAAATTCAATACAATCTTCAAAGTGCATTAACCCGTAAAGCCCGATGGGTCAAAACAAACCACGGCCGTCGGTGGTGGATCATTTTGGACCCAGTACGAAATTTCAGTTTTTTAACCGTTTTTCGTGACTTTTATTTTTTTTTAATCTCAGTCATGATTTAATAGAATGGCACAATGTATCGTGGGGATTTTTGTTAAAAAATTAAAGTCTTTTAAAATATATTACGTCAAATGTGCACGCATGAATACATGTCATACTCGGGCTCAGCCGAAACATTCCCTGACCATGAGACCTTACGCTATGGTCGCTTGTCTTATTGCCGGCTGGCGCCTGTAACGAATGACAGTGGTTTTAAACATTCTACGATCTCTGATTTATAAATCTTAATTCAAAAAATCTAAAATATATTTATTACGAATTAAAATACTTTAAACAAAGTAAACGAATAGAAAAATTTAAATAAGAAATGAAAAATTACACATCCTTTTGTTTATTCAAAATGGAAGAAACAATATTATAAAGAAAATAAATTAGACATTACATATAAAACACAATTAATAAAACATTTTTAGTAAAAACTAATAAAAAAATAGGTTATATACAAATAAATAAAAAAGTGATATATAAATCAAGCTTAATTTATTGTCTTTAAAGTCTGTTTAGTAAATTGTTTGCTTTTGTCAGAATGGACAAAAATGTATGAATTATAAGTTAAATAAAAAACATTTAAAAATACATGATACTAATGCAACAAAAAATATAAAAAATCATTTAGAATTGAAATAACATAAAATATCAATAAAACATGTAAACAATACCTAACTTGCACAAAAAAGATTATAATAAATGATATAAATAATCGTCATTATTTATATTATTATTTGAGTAATAAAAAGGTATAATAGAAAGTAAGAATAGGTTTAATTTACACATATATCACCGACGTTAAAATTAAATTTACAAAAAAAAAGTAGGCAGAAAATATACCTAGTGGTAATGTCATAATTAATAAAATAAATATAATTGGTGAAATCAAAGTACGTCTTTATTAATTTTTTAGATTACTAAGTCAACGAAGAAAGTCAAATCCTTGAATTTGGACAAAGCTGTATTGTAATATTGCTTACATGTTTCTAATGGTTTCTGTATAATAAAAACTACTACATCAGTAAAAACTTCTACCTTTAATTTGGCTTGTAAATACTCCTCCCATAAACTCGAGCTATTGGCTCATTGTATAGGGAGTAGGTATAATGGAATGTTTAGAATGTAATAAAATAAGTATAATTCATTTTATAAAAAATATTGTAGTGTATCTGCTGTACAAATACATAAATAAATAATGTAAGACATGTAATTAATAAAAATATACTTTTTTTTATAAATATAATGAATAAATATAATATAATATGAGTGGTGGAAACAGATTATGTTTTTCAGATTTTTAAATATTTAATGTCACCACATAATGATTTTGCCTTTTTGATGAAGTTTTGAAGAATATTAAATATGTATTTGTGGAGATGAGCGACCTCGAAGATTGCACATTTTTTCAATATTTCTGACTTTCCATCTACTGACAGAAAATTCTTAAACTAACATCCCTAAGTATATTGAATATTGTAAAATCATTCGCTTTAATGCAAGTCAAATGAAATGAAGAAATCCTTACAGAAAGATAATTTACCAAATCTCGAAACTGGATACTGAAGTTGATAACGATGATGATGAAAATACGATGCTGATATTATATTACATTGAGTCCAATCACTTCTATCTGTTTTTACTTAATTACATAACATATTAAAAAATAAATGTAAAAATGAATCCAGACATACGATCTTTAAAGTGTCAGCAGAACGGACTTTGTAAAGTGACTGTCTCTCTAAAGGAGGACGGAGGGGATGGTGAACAAGTGTGCGACATGGTAGGTGACAAACAATCGGATGTCTTCTTGAAGTGTGGATTCCAATATTGGTGAGATATTTTGCCTGGCAATTTGTTTACTAACACTTAGGAAATATGCCCTGAGATTATTCCGTACAAACATGTTTGGTCTGTGCTACCTTCAACAGAAAACTTGGGTAACTCTATTAAAATCAAACACTGTGCCCTCTTTCACACAGATGTGCCAGACGCTGGTGTGGTATAACCCAAGAGCTTGGACTCTGGTTCTACTATCAACGAAATATGCTCTTCAAGAATGCCCTGCCCTGTCTGTGTCGATACATTTTTCTATCATTTTCTGACATAATTAAGTTTTACCTTTCCGTCTGTCAAAGTAAAAGCAATTATGGTGGTTAATTAGTTTTATCAAAAATTTTGTTAATATGTTATCGATATTTTCGCTGAAATCAACTGCTGAAGCAATAGCTGCCCCAGCCTTGCCTGGTACTCAAAATCTATCACACGTCTTGAAAAGAAAGCGTTGTCCACTGCACTGTTTGCAGAGGTGGGCTTATCGACAGGAGCTGCGACAGTGAAGCTCGCGACTGTGGCTGGAATACATTGGCAATGCCCAATTTCCTTCATCTGAGCCAGACAATGAAGCGATGAGTATAAATATAATGACGATGAAGATGAATATAATGACGATGAAATTGAATATAATGACGATGAAAATTGGTCAGGTCAGACTAGTCATGTCAGGTCAGGTCAGGTCAGGTCAGGTCACGTCAGGTCAGGTCAGGTCAGGTCAGGACAGGTCAGTTCAGGGCAGATCAAGTCAGGTCAGGTCAGGTCAGGTCAGGTCAGTTCAAGTCAGGTCAGGTCAGGTCACGTGAAAAAGAATATGATGGCGATGTTTATGAATTAGATGACGATTAATATTAATTAGATATCGATGAATATGAATGTGATGGCGATGAATATGAACATGATTACGATAATTATGAATATGATAATGAAGAATATGAATATGATGATGATGAATATGAATATGATGACGATAAATATTTAGGTCTAATAATGATCAGGTGCAGATCATGTGAAGGTCAGGTTTAGGTCAGGTGTTGGTCAGGTGTAGGTCAGGTGTAGATCAGGTTTGGTCATGTGTAGATCAGGTGTACTCAGGTGTAGGTCAGGTATAGGCTAGGTATATGTCAGGTGTAGTTCAGGTGTTGGTCAGGTGTAGCTCAGGTGTAGGTCAGGTGTAGGACAGGTGTAGTTAGGTCAGGATACGTCAGGTCAAGTCAGGTCAGGTCAGGTTTGGTCAGGTCAGGTCAGGTCTGGTCAGGTCAGGTCAGTTCAGGTCAGATCATCTCAGGTTAGGTCAGATCAGGTCAGATCAAGTCAGGTCAGATCAGGTCAGGTCAGGTCAGGTCAGGTCAGGTCAGGTCAGGTCAGGTGTTGGTAAAGTGTAGGTCAGGTGTAGGTCAAATGTAGGTCAGGTGTAAGTCGGGTGTATGTCAGGTGTAGGTCAGGTGTAGGTCAAGTGTATGTCAGGTGTAGGCTAGGTGTAGGTCAGGTGTAAGACAGGTGTAGTCAGGTCAGGACAGGTCTGGTCAGGTCAGGACAAGTCAGGTAAGGTCAGGTCAGGTCAGTTCAGGTCAGGTCAAGTCAGGTGTATGTCAGGTGTAGGTCAGGTGTTGGTCAAGTGTAGGTCAAGTGAAGGTCAGGTGTAGGCTAGGTGTAGGTCAGTTGTAGGTCAGGTGCAAGACAGGTGTTGTCAGGCCAGGTCAGGTCTGTTCAGGTCAGGACAAGTCAGGTCAAGTCAGGTCAGGTCAGGTCAGGTCAGATCAAGTCAGGTCAGGTCAGGTCATGAATATGAATATGATGACAATGAATATGAATATGATGATGATTAATATGAATAAGATGACGATGAATATGAATATGATAGCGATGAATATGGTCATGATGACGATGAATGACTCTCTGACTGTAATGGCTCAAACTGTGATTTTTGCTTCATCATTTTCCCTTTCATAGTGTTCCTTATTTTATTTATTGTAACGATATCCACGGTTTGGATCAGTATTCTTCTAGTAGTTCGTTAATCGATTAGGAATATTTTATTTCTGAGAGGAACATTATTCTCTCTGCGACAAACACACTCACACTCTAGAATAAAATGGAAAATAATGAAATTTCTAAACAAAACATTACTGGTACGGTGAAAATCCTCTTATTTTTTTTTCCGTTTTTAAAAGATTTTTGCATTTCAAATGACATGCCTTCAACATCGCTTTGACTCGTTTGTGTTGGACAGTAGAAATGGATGCTCTCACCATATTATGTACCTACTCCAATTTTTGCCACGACAATATCCTCTTTTTTTCACTATCAACATATCTCCTATGCCAATTTCACTCATATAACTTCATAGAATTTTGGTTTATCTGTAGCACATTTTATTTAATGTCACTATAATCACCAAAAAATGTCGCAAACGAGCGCAGCACAAGAGCTGTATTGGAAACCTGTCTTCCTCGACTCTCCCCCACTCCACCTACCCACTTCTTCCCCAGCAATCGTGGCATCTATAAAGAAAGTAAGGTTTAATTATTGGAACCCTAACTTGAAGTATTAAAAAAAAATTGATATAAATTGGCAGCTAGATTTATCAGAATGCAATAAATTAAAAAAAAATATATTTATGGACATTTATCATGTTTTTATGCACCCCTTAAAAAAGGAATAAAATAAATTAAGTATAATTGAGTGGAGAGTATCATGTAGACTGAGAATCTTTCTGATATGCCGTACGTGAAATAAACATTTAAGCAGTCTTACATTTCTGGGGTTCTGTTTCATGCCTATTTATAGCAGTCACATTAGTAGAAGCTAGATAAGCCTGTACCTACTCATTCCAAACCACTTGGTAAAACGTTACACTTGTTAACAACAACCGCATCGAGAGATTTTCTAGTGCTTTGACAAGACCAACAGGTTATATCCATTTAGTCCGGAGTCCCCTTAACATGAATACACACACAAGGTCTGCAATAGTCTTCACCCAGATCTTTAAAAAGCTTCAATACAATAAGAACTACTTTAACACCAGATTTATATATTGTATATAATTTATATGATGTTAAAAATATGCTTATTTATATTTGGACTAAAGAAAAGGTGTCTGAGCAATTTATTTTATGTTTTGCGACTTGGCAAGATAGATATATTTTTGATAGGAATCTGTCGCAGCGGTTTCCGTAATTGTATTAGGTCAAACAAAAAAGGAAAATTCAACCAAAAAGTCTAACAAAAAGTATTTTTAGTCAGAATTTTTAACACTTCCGAAATTCATGTACATAATGAAATTATACACTTATGATGTTAATTACAATAAATAGTTTGAAAAAGTGTAAAAGATGTAGAGCTGACGCACTTGCAGAAGTAGACAAGGCGGAATGACTGTAAGTAGAGAACCTACTTAGAGTATCGTGGACTTTAAGGAAAAGAAAAAAAACAGGTATCTTTTAAGAATATCCGAACATTTTGGAGGTAGAAAATTACAATCCATTTATGTGCTACATACCTAATATTTATGTCCTATCTTTTTTAATTTAAAATGGTTTATATGCCATTACTGCCCAAGTGTTGCATGTTAAAAATGATACTGCCCCGTCCTGTATGTAGTCATAACAACATGTATAGGTGTGCTTCCTATCTTAGGTTTTTAATTACAACTAGTTGTGCCCGCGCGGCTTCGCATGCGTAGATTTTTAGTAGGTACACTGTTTACACTGTTTAGTAGGTACACCGCGAACCTTCTAGAACATTCTCCTTCTAGAACTTTCAAGAAATTTATTGAATGTACAGGAACCTTTTAGACACGCCGACACATTCCACCACTCAGTTTAGAACCTTATAGAACTTTCAGGAATTTTCTAGAACCTTTTCCTTCCAGAACTTTCTAGAGCAGGTTTTTCCGGAACTTTCTAGACTCACACAGTCGGCGCGCCTATTTTGAAACAATCTGAAGCATTTTCGGCCTTCCCATAACAAAACAATGTGCTAGAAAGCACATTTTCGTCACTCACTCCCACCCGCGCACAACCACCCCCACCAAACTCGCATATTTTCGATGTGACACCAAGGGCTATCCACCACCATAACCACCGGTGGGTGGTTGTGGCTGGTTGTGGATAAAACTTGGCGGATAGGGAAACACGGGTTTCTTTTTATATATACGTATATATATATATATATATTGATTATTTATGAATTTCTTACACTCCACATTCCCCTCAATCAACTTATCAGAGCAGTTAGACCATGTAGATTCTTGACTACTTTCCAAAGATATCATTTATAATTGAAAAAGCTGGTAATGTAAATTAATTAAGTGATTAAACGGGTATAAAAATACGTTTACATATCTACAGCATATTCGTTTATTCGCACATATCTAGAGCATATAAACGTTTACATATCTACCACATATTATTTGTTCCCTAATTTAACAATTCACACAATTACCTAATTGTTGATTTATTGAGAAACAATTCATTCGGCAGCTTCCTAGTTTTTGGTGTGAAAATGTCTATTCGATGATTACAAAAATTTGACGTTTTAGTTTTCGTAAATAAGGTAGATATTTCATATTTTGTATGACAGGTAGACCTACGTTACATCACCGACACACAGGAGCATTAAATCAGGAATATACTCATCAAATTATTAACGAGCCATCATAAACCCTATATTTAATTCCGGTAATTCCGGGCACAGTCCAAACAAAATTTTATACATAAAATTAAATAGAAATAAATAAATAAAAAAAATAAAAAAATTCCGAGGAAATTAGCAATTACAGACCAATCTCTCTAATTTTAAACATGTTTGGAAAGAATAATCAAGAAAAGATTATCTCAGTATATTCAAATAAATAAATTAATAAATGTAAACCGATTTGGGTTCATGGAAAACAGAAGCACACAAGATGCGATTGGCAGACTAACAAACATAACAAAACATTTCTAGGCAAACTCTCAAATGTGCAGGTAGGTATATTTGTTGATTTGAAGACAGCTTTTTGACAGTATCTCAGTTAAAAAATTAATAGCAAACATTAATATGACGGCATAGACGGTAAAGCGACAATTTGGATTCAAATCTATCTTCATGAAAGACCTAAAATAGTAAAAATAAACTAAACCATGAGCGATCCCCTTACCAGCGAATTTGATACACCTCAAGGGACAGTTTTGGGTCTCTTTCTCCCTTCTCTTTATAATCTATGTAAACAATATCTTCAATCTCAAACTGGAAGGAAAAATTATGTCGACAATGCCGTTATAGTAAATGTACACGACTGGGACACCACAAACCAAAATGCAAACAATGAGTAGCTTGTTGGTCTTGTAGTTAGGACACTCGCCTTGTGATCCAACATTGCAGGTTCGAACCTCACTCCAGACTAGCAAGTTAGTCCTATTTTCATAGCACAAGCGTTTAGCTTAGTTTGAAAGTAGTAAGAATATTCATGTGACACATATTCCATATTCGCATCTCTATTTAAAAATAAAAGATGACATGAACATATTAAAATCTTGGTTCGACAGTAATTTACTCTCATTAAATCCTGAAAAAACTCATTAAGTCCTCTCCTCTAATAAAAATTAAAAATTTCCTCCAAGTATAAAAATGACTGTACATGACAACAATTGTAAAATTGTAATCTGCAACGATTCATGCCCAATCATAAAATCAAAAAAATAAATTAAATACCTCGGCATAATCGTCGCTTAACACTTTAAGTGGCACAGCCACAATTAGTTAAGAGAACACAGAAATGAACTGGAAGTATGGCAGCCTTATTGGTGGGAGACTTTTATATCACCCGTGAACAAGTACAGCTAGTCCGTAACTTTTGAGGCTTTTTTGACATAGCCTTGACAATGGCACGTGATACCGCGCCAAAACATCGACCTAGGTTTTCTCAGGGAGACCATTTGCAGGAAACGCGAGATATTCCAGAAACTACATTTGTTCGAATATATATATAGATACATAACCTTTCAAAAAATAAATATGCAAGTCCCTCTCCAAGCAAAGGAGTTGGCCTCTTTTTGAAAAGGTACGGCGAAAAACTAATATGTATCATAAATAACACATTCTGTAACCAATATAGGTATAAATATACATATATGAATAAATAAAAAAATAAAATTCTTTTAGTAAAATAATTGTTACTGGGAGTCATGTCTGCAGGAAAAATGTTGAGGCAATCTTCTTAGCGGAAATATACAGGTAAGTTAAATAATTAAGTTATCCATTCACACGGTTATGATAAATATTTTAACCATTTAGTTTTTGGTTAGTAAATTCACATTGAAATATTATAATTGCATGATATATTATTTATGAAGTTTTAAATGGAATTCACTTTTTATTCTGGCGCCGTCAACACTTGTATCATATATCTTTCTTGCCATTATTTCATCATTCATTCGCTCAACATGCCCAATCCACCTGAGCGACCCTATTTTTATTCTCTGTATTATGCTACGATCAGCTTTACATTCATTCGAAGACGTGGCATGACCAGATTAACCAGATACTGGAAGATGGTCCTGTTAGAAGCCTGAACAACCGTCGAGCTTGCATGCGAAGATGTATGAATGTAGACGAAGCGAATGTTGAATGTCAGGACAGAAGAGTATGGCGCTCTATCCTCTCTGCCTACCCCCGCGGCGAAACGGCGTGATGGTAAGTAAGTAAGTAAGCACTTTTTATAACCAAACAATTCAAGAACTAAAACAATTTTTTTTTTTTTAAGTTTAATTTAGTCAACAATTAGTTTAACAATGTGTAAGCCTAATAGCTTTCAGTGGAGACACCCATCATCTTCAGAGGCAACATTAGAGCTCTCTTCTAGAAAGAATGTTTGATCGATTGTTTAAGAAATTATAATGCATAGGTTTTGATGGCGTGACCCATGATTTGTTTAGAAGCTATGTTACAGAAATTACCTTACATTTTACATTCCTATTATTCAATAGCTTCGACTCGTCAAAAATGACTGATTGATGACAAAAAAGTATTGATTTATTTATAAAAAGTAAAAAATATGAGATTCTGGGACACACGGACGGAAGGACTGACAATGAAATTATTATAATTTGAATTAGTCTCACGAAGGGTGGCCAACCTAAAGGTAATCCAGAAGGTCACTTGCAAATATACACAGGTGTAGATAAAGTTATCCCTGCAACTGTGTACGTCTCAGAAAAGCACCAAAGTGTTAGAATTTCTCTGTCCGCGTTGGTATTATATATGCGTACTTGAAGTTCTTTATTTGTTTTTATTTCAATTCCCCCTTTCCGTGGCAATTTGTGTTTTGTGTGAAACGTGTTTGGTGAAGAAAGACGCGGGTTCATCAAACGTTACATTTTTAAAAGTCCTACCTATCGATTAATTAGGTACCTAATAAGTATCTTCGTCTATGCCCCGCTCGTGTCTATGGTTGGCTTCCTTTTGACAATCTTCATTTGCCTGTCAAGCCTTGTGCTAGCTGGATCGCGTCAGAACCATGGAGCGCGCTGACCAAGATGTTCCTCTCATCAAGCCCGAGCCAGGGTCTGCAGCTGGGAACGGCGATGAAGAGCTCTACACTGATGTGGACATATCGCATCCTGACATCAAGCAGGAGTGCGCGGAGTACTCCAGGAGGACCTCCCAGCGCGCTGGTGAGCAGTTGCTTTCCTTGGATTATCAATCCGTGAAGTAGGTCCCGCTTTTGTTGTGATCGTCACAGGAAGATTTAGGTATAGAATACGCGAACGCCTTCAGACATTTTGAAAAAATTGCAGAATACAATGCTATTTTTAATATTTACACATTTTCCTGTATAATTGAGTGTCCTGATTCCAAAAATTACATAAAATATTACCGCTACCAAGTAATAAAGGAGTAATTTCAATTAAAAAAATCGTAAATATCCCTTAATATACTTGACGGATCAGACATTTTATCTTTACGAAACCATAGACAATATTTCAAAGCATCCTTGAGGTGAGTATTCGCGAAAACGGCGCTATATAAATTATCCAAATATTATTATTATTTTTATTATGATATTTTATTCAAAGATAAATGAGAATTAATGTGCATATGGGAAGCGTAGACAATTAACTATATTATTTAAAATTAAGCGTTTATCCCGAAGTTTCTTCTACGAAAATGTAATTAAAAACTCACAATTGCCCCGCCTACATTAGCTAGACAATGAGTTCAGAGAATGCCGAGACATATCGCATACCAACTTGACACATTTTAGAAAAAAACATGCTGTCGATTTTGAGATGATCACAGTTGTTGCTGTACCACATCCGTTTTATTTCTTAATTGAATTATTTTTCTCATGGAGCTTGGCGCACTTAATTTGATGCGAGCGGGCGGACGCACCACGCCAAGTTCTTTATTTAGTTTTGCATCCATCGCGGCTTACTGCCGAGTTTCGTCCTCTTTATACGTAGATTTGTGTTGCTTGTCAGATGGCTCTGTTCGCTGGTATGTTTTGATGTCATTCTTTGGGCGCCTGACGGCAAATAGGACGCCACCATCACGCGGATTTGCGTTATTCTGACGAGCGCGGAAGGGAGCATACCTTTCATTATTCTGGGGCAAAGAGGTTTCACTTGAATAGTTTATAAACGCTCACACAAACTTGTTATCCGGGCCACTTTTTCAATTTTAATCTTAATGAAACAACTTTGTACTAACCACATTAACAATTTTGAGGACAGCTTGTTAACTGTAGCCACACCCCGGTTCGAAAATTTTTTTGTTTGCTAGAACAAGTAATGAATAGTTGGTACGCGTCCGTCCTGATGAGGATAAAGTGGTATCGAAAGCGGTAGACGTAGATTTACTCCGAGTGGTCAATACAAAGTTGTTTAGTTATTTAAAATGAATAAGTTCGTAAACTCTTCAAACGAACTTGTTATCCGGGTTAATTTTTCTAGGCCACCTCGGATAATCGAGAGCGCACAGAACGTATTTTTCGTTTTCGAAATCTCAAAATGCAGATTTTTGTTATACGTGAGCGAATAACCACAATATGTGATAATTTAGAAATAAAAAACGGAAAGAGCTGACATTGACATAATTTGCAACATTTATTCACATCTAAAATATTCCCATTGCAGATCACTTGAGAATGCAAGATTCTTTTTCGGAAAATCCGACTGTGTCTTCCCCCGGAAAGCAGCCAGAATTGGAGACCATTTTGAAAGAAAAAAAATCTCGAGCTGGTGCACGCTGACTCCTGCTGGTAAGGAGGTGTTTTCGTGTTCTCGGTGCCCGTACGCGAGCAAGACGAAAGCTTCTTTAAGAATTCACGAGCTCTCACATACGGGGAAGAAACCGTTTTCATGTTCACAGTGCAATTATTCATGCAATGAAAAATCCAATTTAAAATCACATAATCTTTCGCATAATGCAGAAAAACAGTTTTCATGTTCAGAATGCTATTATTCAAGCAATCGAAAGTCATACTTAGCAGTACACGTACTCAAGCACACTGGAGAAAAACTGTTTTCACGTTCCCAGTGCAATTATTCATGCAATGATAAATATAATTTGAAACGACATAATCTTTCGCATATTGCAGAAAAACAGTTTTCATGTTCAGAATGCAATTATTCATGCAATCATAAGTCACACTTAATAGTGCACGTACTCAAGCACACTGGAGAAAAACTGTTTTCACGTTCCCAGTGCAATTATTCATGCAATGATAAATATAATTTGAAACGACATAATCTTTCGCATATTGCAGAAAAACAGTTTTCATGTTCAGAATGCAATTATTCATGCAATCATAAGTCACACTTAATAGTGCACGTACTCAAGCACACTGGAGAAAAACTGTTTTCATGTTCCCAGTGCAATTATTCATGCAATGAGAAATCTAGTTTGAAACGTCATAATCTTACGCATAATGCAGAGAAAAAGTTTTATTGTTCACAGTGCAATTATTCATGCAATGATAAATCTCATTTGAAACGTCATAAACTAACGCACACTGGAGAAAAACTCTTTTCATGTTCCCAGTGCAATTATTCATGCAATCAAAAGTCAAACTTTAAAGTACACGTACTCAAGCACACTGGAGGAAAACTGTTTTCATGTTCTCAGTGCAATTATTCGTGCAATTATAAATCTAATTTGAAATGTCATAATCTTACGCATAATGCAGAGAAACAATTTTCATGTTCAGAATGCAATTATTCATGCGATCGAAAGTCACACTTAATAGTGCACGTACTCAAGCACACTGGAGAAAAACTGTTTTCATGTTCCCAGTGCAATTATTCATGCAATAAAAAATCTAATTTGAAACGTCATAATCTTAAGCACAATGCTTAGAAACCGTTTTTATGTTCACGGTGCAATTATGCATGCAATCGAAAATCTAGTTTAAAAATACGTAATCTTTCGCATAATGTAGAGAAACTGTTTTCATATTCGCAGTGTAATAATTTGTACAGTGATAAGTCAAACATCAAAAAACACATGCGTACAGACAAAGCTGAGAAACTTGTGTGAACACAGACTAATTATTTGTGCGGTTATAAATTAGGTGAAAATATTTACTGTAATTTAGTATATAAACTCCTTCGTTGAAGAAATTTATGTGTGAAGCAAACTGATTTCTACTAACTTTTAAAATAATATCAGTACTCATTATCATTATACTCATTTTCAATAATACTCATTTTCATCATCATCATCTTCATCTCCTTATTCTGGTAGGATCGGGGGCTCAAAGACTCGACAAATCGCTTCCATATTCCTCTGTCTTGCGCTGCTTCCGCATCAGTTAAACAGTTTATACTCATTATGTTATCAAACACATTTTTGCTGTGTCTCCCAGCTTAATCTGGGACGACCCACCGGTCGCCTTCCTTCGGGTTGCCAAGAGGATTCTTCTTGGTATTCTTTCTTCTGGCATTCATAGCACATGTCCAAGCCAGTAAAGAGGGACCCACCACATGCTTCGTGGAACTCTTCTCTCTCAGCTCGTCATCTTATCAATACCTACTGTGTACTCAGTCACACGGTGATGTCTTTTTGACACTTAACAATCCTTGTGTTTGAAGTGTGTACCTACCTGCCGGATTATTCCACGAATACATACTAGTTTCTGTTTATTTTGATCTTCATATCTTCTACAATATTGCTGGAATAGTTTACAATAATCATTAGTGCAATTATATGCCTACTGGGATATCTGTAGTCTTTCACCATATTATTTTAAATGTCCTTGTAACAGTCCTTGATGTGTTGACATAATTGCTTGAAAAATTCATAGTTCTTACTGCTCGTTCGAATCAATAACTTTTGACTAAATAAATTCAATTTTTTAAGTGTCATTAATGACGTCTACATGAGTTTCTGCCTATCCATTTTAAGGACTCACACTGAGGTCAGGTCTAGTGTTATTTCACTATATTCTACATTTCTATAAATTCTGTCAATTTACACTATGGGATTGGATGCCTCTATCAGTGCTTTTGTTCTTATGTATTACGGGCAGAGGTGAAAATTATTGATAACACAGATTGGGCTGGAGTATTCTTCTTTTTATTTCCAATATACACCAAACACAACAAAATGGCGGTACACTGGTGTATGTATCCGTTAGAGATTCAAAAGAATAGTGTGTCCCTTCCGCCCTGGTTCCATAGCCACCACCCTTAGTGACCATTTTTTGTATCTTGTGGTGGCTGCCCTGCGATGTGACGTTTGGCGCGTAACACTCTCCCAGCCTGAACGTCGTTGGGTCCACCCAACAGGACCTCCCTCTTATTCCTAGAAAAAATACTAAATTATACATGGCTTTATTACCTCTTCCAATTGGTGTCGCCCTAGACTCTTAACCTCATGAGAAAGTCTCTTCTCCACGTTTTGTCTCCACATTCCTCCCTGCTCAACCCTCGTGGGAGCTCTCTCAGTGCTTGATCTTAAGGAAGTTTCTCAAACACTCAATCTTGAAGGGAGATTTCAAACTTCTCAACCCTTGAGGGAGTTCTCAAATGCTCAACCTGAAAGGGAGTTCTCAAATTCTCAACCTTTGAGGGAGTTCTCAAATACTCAACCTGAAAGGGAGTTCTCAACTCTGAAAGGGAGTTCTCAAACACTGTCTTAACCTTCTAGTAGGTCAATAAGGTCCTCTCGATCCCTCAAATCTCCGCTGCTATCGTCTGATTCAGATGTGCCTTCGTTTAATGGAGCGTATAACCGCATTGCATCAGCTGCAACGACAGCGGTAAAGTTTTTGTATCCACGCATACCCTTTACACTCTTTATCTTATACCTATCATTTCCTAAAACACTTGTCACTCTATAAGGCCCTGAGTACCTTCCATCCAGTTTCTTATTCACTCCACTCATAGTACATGCCGGTGAACCCTTCCACAAGACCAAATCACCTATTCTGTAACTCCTGGCTGGTTTCCTTCTTTTATCATATCGTTCTTTCATTCGCATCGCCACTTTCTTCAAGTTATCTCGAGCCTTCTGCCGTGAGGTTTCTACTGACAGCTGACGACTGCTTGTTTCCATATCTGGAAGCAATTTGCTTTTAAAACTAAACATGAGTTCGAAAGGAGATACCTTAGTTGACTCATTGATAGTGTTGTTAATGCCTTGAATGATATTCGGTACGACTTCATCCCATCTACTCTGATCGCTCACACTCGTTCGCATAGCATCCAAGATCGTTCGATTTACCCGTTCCACTTGACCGTTTGCTCGTGCGGTGGCAATTGCATTCATTGTATGTCTAAATTTTTTCCTGGTTGCTAATTCTTTAAAATATCTACTTGTAAAAGCTTTACCACGATCCGTTATTACCTGCGATGGGGTACTAAAATATGCAAACACTTCTTCTAATAGTCTGATCGTTTCCATCGAACCCACTGTTTTTGTCGGTTTTGCGATTACAAACTTAGTGAAGGCATCAACCAGCACTAGTAGATATTTAAATCTACGCCTAGTTTGATTAAATGGACCCAAGTGATCGACATGTACACACTTCATAGGTTCCTCAGGCTTTGGAATGGGATGGAGTTTGCCTTCTTGCTTTCCATAATTGCCCTTGTTGTAGGAGCACTCTAGGCAAGCATTCACATATTTACGTATAAAACGAGTCATTTTTGGAAACCAGTACTCGCTCTTAACTCTTGCATCACAACGTTTTAACCCAATATGACCAATATCGTCATGATACTTGCGTACTATATTAAAACGGGCCCCCGAGGGTACAACCAGCCTATTGCCATTTAATGTTTTTCTATATAAGCGCCCGTCTTTGAACTGAAAATCTTTCACCAAACCACTATCGGCCTCACCCTTTTGAAGTAGACGTATTATCGATTGCAATTTAGAGTCTTGCAATTGTAAGGTCAGAAACCAGTCAGCGTGATTAATCGAACAAATGTTAAGGGTGGTTAGGTCGGTGGATGGCAATTCAATAGGATTACGGCTTAATGCATCAACATGTTTCATTTTGTCCCCTGGTCTGTATTCAATCTCCATATCGAAATCCTGAATACTGAGCCACCATCTCGCTATTCGTGGTATCATGTCTCGTTTAGTCAAGGTAGACTTTACTGCCACACAGTCTGTTACTACTTTAAACCGCAACCCCACCAAATATATTTTGAAACGCTTTAAAGATTCTACCACCGCGAGGGTTTCCAATTCATAACTATGATAATATCTCTCTTCTTTTGTAGTGACACGGCTAAAATAATATACAGGTTTTAAACAATTGTCTGTTTGTTTCTGCAATAATATTCCCCCTAACCCATTCTTGCATGCATCAGTGTGCACTTCCGTCTCTAGGGTCCGATCATAGAGAGCTAATACCGGCTTAGAAGTGAGAGTGTTTTTTAATTTTTGAAATGAATCTTCTTGCATGTCCCCCCAAACCCAGACAGTGTGTTTTCTTGTAAGGGATGTTAATGGTTGAGCAATAATAGCAAAATCACGGACAAACTTTCGAAAGTAACTCGCAAGTCCAATAAACTGGCGAACTTGATGAACATTAGCAGGTCTCTGGAAATCTAGAACCGCATCAATTTTCTGATTCCCCGGCCTAATTTCCCCAGCTTTTACTTCATGTCCCAGATAACTAATACTAGTTTTCAAGAATGAACATTTACCCAAGTTAAGTTTTAAGTGAGCCGCTCTTAGTCGTGTGAGAACCCTGTCTAATAACCGAATGCCTTCAGGGATATCTGGTGATGGTATCAGAATATCGTCCATAAATGCGAGAACTCTTTCGTCCTTCATGGTTCCTAGTACTCTATTAATCAAACGTTGAAACACTGCCGGGCCATTGGCTAGTCCAAATGGCGTTCTCACATATTCGTACTGGCCATCAGGTGTCACAAATGACGTCTTACTGATAGACTCTTTAGCAATCGGTACCTGATGGTATCCCTGTGCTAAATCCAGACTTGAGAAGTATTTACTACATTTGAAGACGTAATAAATAAAAAAATATGTTTTGTGGCCTCGATGGGGGCTTATTATTTAAATATTTTGTGTGAATCTGACCCAGTTTGTGTCGCGCTCGAGCGAGCGGTGTGCGCCGCCGGTAATGGGCCGCGCGCTGTTTGGCTGACGCACGCTGGGTCCGACGGTGTTAATTAAATAAATGCACTGGAATCGAAGAGCAAAAGCAGTCTCTTCGTTTGTTTCTTCGCTACTACTCTTCGGTCCAGTATTCAGCTTAAACTGTGTTTTATTTTAACCTTCTCTACATCCTGCTCTTGGCGTCAAAAACCAGCGAACGGCGTGAAAATTGGCGAATCACACCTTTTCTTACAGTCTTTGTCCTGGGCGTGTCAAAGTGGTCCTTGTATACAAATTGCCAGATTTCTCTTGAAAGCAGCAGACAGCATGTCTCGATCAGGGTTCCGATCGGAGCAACCCGTCCAGGAAGAACGTGGGGAGGAAGTCAGAACAGAAGTTTCGGACTCGGACGGCCATTCTGACTATGAGATCAAAAAAGTTTTGCTGATGTGTGTATTCACGGAGAGATCTGAATCGATGTGTACACTGCATTTGCATTCACATACATTGATTCCTGGATTAGGTGTTGTCTTCTAGATGTCGCCGCCCATAGAAGTTCTATTTTTGATGGATTTAAGATGAGTCTATTATGTGCCATCCACTCGCCTTTTCCTCGACGCATTTCGCAATTTTTATTTTCAGTCTAAGAATTTAATTATCTGTCATACGTAGGCAAAATATACGAATAAAGCCGAGTTTGTTCCGTCGCGAAACGCCGCTACATTTATTTCCATACAAAACGCGCTCATCTAACACGTTGCGAGGAAAATCGGTCGATCCATTTGACGCTAGCCTTAGTCGACAATTAAGTTAAGATATATTTTTTTATTTTGACTAAGATACAAACCATTCGAATTTATTTAAAAGCATGCTGTAAATTAAAATCATTGTTTGGGAGGCAAGACCAGGAAATGTTCAATCAATCCTTCGTTGCGTGTTTCAAGAGATCAGTGAATTTCATTATTATGTGGGCAGTCCCGACTACTGGGTACGGCCCTGCCGACAGAGCGCACGCGCAGTAATTTCTCGCGCCACTTCGGGATCCGAACCTCCAGCGACCCGAAGAACAATTCTCATTCTCGCCGTAGACGTTCAGACCTACAGATGGGACCCCTTCGGACCAACTCGACCTACCTCTGTAATAAATATTGTACGCGCCTGCACTTCAAATAAACATTGTAAGTAAGATCTCTCTTTCAATCATTATCCTTTTGTCACTATCCCAGAGCAGAGAATTCATCTGAGTAAAGTGAGTAAAAGTGTGCACTGAGGGCTTTGTGTGCACTGAAAGCTTTGTTGGCCCTTAATGCACATCAATCAAACCCCATAATTATCTCAACAATTTAATCTATGACAAATTTCGTCGATGAAGAAGATTTAATTCAATTTAATTTATGACAAATTTCGTCGTTCATCTGCGCCGCTAGCGTAAAAATGGAGAGAATGTATCAGTTTAGCAAAGGGCATAAAAAATATTGTGTGGATATTGAATCTGCGATTCGCAGCTTTATATTACACAGGGATACGGCATAATATTATGTTGCACATAATTATTAGTGTTGAATTAATACAGACTCAAACGCATGTTTTTGTAAATTAAAACTAAAAAATTAATACATTTCGTTTCGCGAAGATAAAGTATGGCTTTTTATATTTTTAACTTTGAAAAACAGAAATTAAATATGACGAAAAGCATAAAACAATATCTACTCCTTAAATGCGGTTACTAAGGTGCTTGTGTGGAAAATCTTTGGCCGATAGAGCGAGGAATGAACAAATTAGAAGTGAATGTAACGCTGGCTGTAGCGTAGTAGACAGAATAAAGAAAGGAGTGCTGAGATGGTTGATCATGTAGAACGTTTGAGCGAGGATAGGTTGGTTAAGAAAATATATGGGGCGAGTGGTGAAGGCGACAGGAATAGAGGGCGTCCGCGGAAGCCCTGGCACGATCACATACTACAAATATTGGAGGACGGCCCTGTAAAAAGCCTCGACAACCGTAGAGCTTGCACGAGAAGATGTATGAATGTAGCCGAAGTAAAAGTGGTGTACAAAAATAGGGGAATATGGCATCCTATATTCTCTGCCTACCACCGTGGAGAAACGGCGTAATGGTTAGTTAGTTAGTTATAAAATGTATAGTAGAGAGTAGAGACAGAGTTATGAAAACGGTAAAATTATATGATTAAGGTATGGTTGGATGGAGAGTTGTATAGAGCAAGGGCGTGCAGTGAGAACCAGAAGCGTGACATGAGAAGGTAAATATTTATCTGGCAGAATATTATGAAATATTTTAATATGAACAATATGACATTCTATTCTCTCTACCGACCCCTACGGGGAATGTTTCGTTATGTTTGATCGGCGTGATGTTAAAGTAGTTAGTTAGTTAACTCCTGAAATCATATCCTCGAAAAAAAATAAAAAATCCGCTCACTCGAGATCTAATGGCGATGTCCCTACCCTAACTGTCCACCAGGCACTGCAATCTTATTCGCTTTATCTTCACTACAATAATTGAACCTCATGGCATATTTTAGCGTAGAAAATTATATAAACAACATGAAAATGATGTACACCTGGGTGGGTTCTGATCTCCACCTCTCAGAGGGCAGATCTCCGGCTAGCTTGCCGCTCTGTGGTGTTATCAAATCACAAACTATGTATTTGGAGATGGTCACTGAAGAAAGGTGACGGGAATTTGAATAAAAAGAATTAAAATTATACATATTTACATGTAATTAATACTAATTTACATCGTACAAATTCTACAAATGCCTTATCAATATCTATCGTCTAATCTTATTATCTACCTTATTCCTAGAAACCTCGTTGCGGGGAGCCGGGGTACTTCCGGCCAGGAAGTCAGCGGGCCGGGCTTTCTCGGCGCCGCGCCGCGCTGCTGTCATCTCGCGTCTCCGTCGTCTGCGTTCGGAGGCTTGGATCGCTCCCAAAGCCACCTCTCGTCCTTGTGGGTGATGGACCTTCGCGGTCCTGTTAGCGCCGGGGCCGGCATCTATTGCCTGGCGGCTGGCTGCTTCCGAATCGACCGGATCTCGACCTCTCTATCTAGTTCACTTCACCATTCCGGCTTCACGATTGCTGAAGCTGAACTTCGGTTCGTCCGCCAGCTGTCCGATAGCTGACGGCAGCTATTTATTTCACTCTCGATCACTGATCACTGTGATAACTGTTTTCTTTTTCGTGACAACTGTTTTTCTGTTTCGTGACAACTGTTTTCTCTTCTTCGTGACAACTGTTTCTCTCTTTTGTTCCGCACGGCGTCCGGGATTTTATCGTCGGCCGTCAGGGCGGATCTCTGCCGGTCCCCTTGGCCTGACCTACCTTCTCGGGGTTGGTCAATCGACGTCACCCCAGCGTCCAGAAGGATAGCCATTGGTTGGCGACAACTCCTTACCTGACCCCGCCTCCACGCCTGAGTCATTCTGTGATGGACCCAACACGATACGCATCTCGCAGGCCTAAATTAAATAAATTCATTGTTCGTAGTACCTATCTACGCTGTCCATAGGAGATGCACTTTGTTCCACACTATTTCGGCGATTTTTCTTATTTATATTAATTTAATACATAATCATTACAGAACTATTTTTATATAAAATTGACATATTATCTACCTTAAATGGATTATTTATACAAAAATAAAAGACTTATAACCAGCGCTTATCATCTACTTACAATACAATTAAACTTACAATGATAATACTTAATTAATTAATAATCATAACAATATAAAACTAATTAAAATATAATTATAACTAGAACTTATGCCTAGGGACTCTTTAAATCATATTATATACTATCACATAAAAATATATTTACAAACATTTAAAATTTAGCCATTTCGCAACATTATATTTATTCATTTACAATGTCGTCGGCGTCAAAATAATAATGTTAATAATAACATAAAAAAATCATTTACAAACGTTAATATTATTACTATTATTTTATACCAATAATTCCTTATACGTATCTTCTAACATATAGCGAATTTATAATCTTATCTTGGTACTTGCTTGCATTATATTATCAGAAAATTGATGTAGGAGAAATAGCTAATAATCTTAGATCTATATCTATCGTCATATACCTCTGTCTATAAACCTCTGCATACCCTTTCGGAGAACTAATTTGTTTGTTCTGCACGTGCAGGTGCAGATATTACATTTAAGGCAAAACAAATACAGATCTCGGGAATTTTAAGGTTTCGGACATCGCAAATGTTTTCAACCCTCCTGAGCATTATCGTCGAGTTCTCGATAATCCATTGCTTCCCAAATAAAATACCGCTATTGTTCGGTTCCGGATCCTTTGAAAACGGCTGCCGAATCGAGCCGAGTGCAATAAAATGTATTAACCCTTGTCGCTAAGTGCGGTATTCCCAAACCGACAAGACCTTAAAATATATTCAATCTAGAAGAAACATTATTTTTCATTACTTTTATTAGCCAGCTTAAACGTCACATAGCTGTGCACACGTGCAGTAGGTATAAGCCTGGGGCGAAAGCCCCGCCAAAAGGCCCGCTGGTCATAAATCTACTTTTGAAATGTGGATTCGCGTCATTTTTCGCCGTCGATTTTACGGGAATTAATCCTCTACGGTGGTGATAACTATATCAAACATTCCAAAAATGACAATAGAAGTACGTAAGTACATAAAATATTTAATTTTCGTTGGTTTATACTAATGGCATCACTCGTTATCAAGTTCATAGACAAATGTGCCATAGACAAACTAGCGTGAAATAATTTATCTATGGTTACACTTTGACAGCGCTCGCTGGGCGACGCTCCCGAGCTGCGTTCTCGCTCTCTCCAGCGGTGAGTCGATCGCCTGATGCTGCCTGCGCCTTAGCCTTAGCCTTATCTAATGGCAAACAGAGTACCGGGTCACTAGTGGACCCCTTGCTCTTCCATCATGATGTATCAGTGAAGGGCTTTCTTAACTTCACTTGAGAAAGGCTGCCTGCGCGCAGTTATAGCATTGTAGTAGTGTATTAATATGTGGTTTTGTGTCCCTCATTGATAAATCCTTAGTTTCACCTTGATTTCCGTGGTCATTGGCTCTTCTTAGCTGATGACGTCATGCGTGGTCTCACCTCTCTGCGTTTTAAAATTAATATTTTGACATTGAAACTGTCTTAGAATCTTAGAGTCGTATGTCAATATTGAAAAATGCAAGCTTTGATGCCGGTTATCAACGTAACTGTCTACATTCCACTGTATATAGAATATTTTCTATTTAAATTTTTAAATAAGTAGACTCTGATGTTTTTGCTACTAGCTACGAGATAACCCGTTGAATAATATTTGTATATTCGTGTTATTATAATTGTATTCTTATTCCATAAATAAAAATAAAATAATATACGGCAAATATTATCAGACGCCATGCACCCGTTTCCAGACTTTTCGTGGGGTATTATGGTCACCGAATTTATTACGTGAAATTTCGAATTACTGAGCTGAAGACATTGCGACACGGAGTGTCGTGTCATAACTAATAGCAGGGCAGGGTTACAAATACATTTACGATGTGCGTATTATACACAAACTTATCAATGTATTCGAAACGCGCCTTTATACTGCGGGATGTTTAAACGGCTAGTTTGAAGCGTATTCCTCAATTAATTCATCTTACATCTGACGCTTTTCTTGTTTCAGAAGAAACAGCAAAATTGATATTTGACCATGGATCTACCCGCCATCAAGCCCGAACCGAAGTCTCCCGCCGGGAGCATCGACGAAGAAGAAGAAACGTTCATCTGCGCCGCCAACGTAAAGATGGAGAGAACGTCGCCGGATCCCAATACCGCCACTGAATTGGACTTCCCTGAAATACCTATCGAGTTTGAGCCGAGAGCTGATGGCGAGGATGTCGGCGGTGTAAAAAGTGGAACGGCATACCTTCCTGCATCAGGTATCCCCGCTGGCAGGGCTGATGCAGCGCTCCTGACGACGATTTCTGGTTACAATTTATATTTATTGCATAATAATAATAATAATAATAATAACAATTGATAATTTCTTTAGCGCCATTTTCGTAAAAAAAATCACCTCAGGGACACTTTACACTAACGTTGTTTAGTCCTAGACTAGAATTTAATTTAATGGAAAATATTTCACAAAAAGGTGCGTTCATAGTCTTTTTTAAAACGCTGTTTCTGGTGCACTGTTCCGTATTATGGAGGGAAGAGAGTTCCACGCCTTTGGGCCTGCCGCCGCAAATGCCCGTTCACTAAACTTAGTCTATGGTCGGTTTTACAACCCTTCCTACAGCTGAAGTCAGAGTTTGGCGTCTGCTATTTGAGTTGTCTGGGATGCTCTTGAAGATACAGAGGCGCCATATTATGTGTCGCCTTGTACACAAACCAAAACAATTTATAGTCGACACTTTGAGGAAAACGAAGGCAATGTAGTTCACGCAAAAGGGATGATATGTGTGAGAATTTCGACGCTCCATATATTGGTCTTGTTGCCGCATTTAGAATGCACTGTAGTCTATCCAGCTGAAATTTTGGAAGTCCAGCATAAATGCTATTACATTAGTCCACACGTGACATCACAAATGCATTTATGAGTAAACGGGCGGCCTCAGGGGAAAGCTGTCTCCGAATACCTTTAATCTGTCTCAGTTGATAAAAGCATGCTTTAGTTACTTAGGTGTATTTTATTCTTATAGGTGCTGCTTTGAAAAGTCGCGGTGTAAATTCCTCTCCACCTGCGACTACCTCTGACGAGTCTGCTGCGAAGGAGCTCTTGCACCACGACTTCATGGAAGAGAAACAGTTCTCCTGTTCACAGTGCGCTTTCACGTGCAGGCGGAGTGCCAACCTGAGGAGACATCTGCTGACGCATGCCTCAGCGAAACAATTCTCATGCTCGTCTTGCTCGTACGTGTGCAAGCAAAAAGTAGACTTAAAGACCCACGAACTAATACACACTGGCACCAAATCGTTTTCCTGTTCATTCTGCACTTATTCTTGCAATCGAAATGCAAACTTGAGAAGACACATCCTCACGCACACCGGAGAGAAGGCTTACAAATGTTCGCGCTGTAGTTATTCGTGTAATCAGAAAAAGGACATGACCAATCACGAGGTTGTTCATACGGGACCCAAGAAGTTTTCGTGTTCAGAATGCGCGTACACGTGCTCTAGAAAGGATCGCTTGAAAGTGCACGTCCTGACCCACGCCGCGGAGAAGCGCTTCACCTGTACAGACTGCGATTTTTACTGCGACAAGAGGTCGCTCCTGAGGCGACACGCGGTCACGCACACGGGGAAGAAACCGTTCGCGTGCGCGCGCTGCCCCTACACGGGCTTCCGGGAGGCGTATCTGCGCATTCACGAGCTCATCCACACTGGGGTGAAGCTGTTCTCGTGCGCGCTGTGCAGCTTCACGTGCAACAGGAAGGGCGACCTGACGCGGCACGCGCTGGCGCACACGGGCCTCAAGCCCTTCTCGTGCGCGCTGTGCGACTACGCGTGCAAGCGCGGGGTGCAGCTCGCCGTGCACATGCTGAACCACGCCGGGGAGAAGCTGTTCGCCTGCACGCTCTGCGCCTACCGCTGCAACCGGAAGCAGGACCTGCGCAGACACATGGTCAGGCACACCGACGAGAAGCCCTTCTCGTGCACCCGCTGCCCCTACGCGTGCTCCCGGAAAGCGTACTTGATCAAACACGAGCGAACACATTTTGCGGAGATCCCGTTCTCGTGCTAAGCGACTTTGGAAATTATCCGTACACATGTGTGTTCGGATGGACGAAGTCAGATGATTGGTGTATTTTAATTACGAATCGCCTTCATACGAGGGATTTTTCAGGTTTCATCTGGGTCTTCTCGCTTGTAAGATGACGTATAGGCAGTAGGGAAATTGTAACATTACTTACACGATAGATACTGGGTATATTAGTTTATATTCTAGCGATTAATAATACAGACGCGATGGAATGCCGGTGCAGAGCTCGAAGTTTAATGATATGGAGTTCGAAGGCTCCCGAGGAGTGGAGCGATACGGCTCATACGCTCTGCCATCGGTACCCAGCTCGCACGCGACCGACATTTCTCCTCACCTGTTGTCACTCGTCGCTTCAATCTGCTTTTAGTACCCTGGACGCCATGCCTCGCTACCCGACCAGCGATGCCCCTGTTGAATGATGTCTGCAGCCTTTGTTTGGTGTCTTTTACACCAATTGTGACTATCGCTGAGGTACACAACCCAACTTGGTACCAGTCTTATCTGTGTGACGGGTCTGTGTCTATCGTCCTTGCGATAGCTTGCGCATGCTCTACACTATTGTGTTTAATTTGTTAGCACTACAGTATGGCTGCAATACTTTGTATTTATTTATTTAAACGGTTTGAAATAACCTTTTACAGTACAATATAGTCACATTTACTATGTTTACTCCGTATAGTAGTAATTTCATGAATAACATTTAGGAGTTAGACAATATTGAGAATAAAGAGTTTATAACAGGACTTTAACAGCGTATGTAGGAAATAATTACACACATTATTTAAGAAATTGTGATATAATTTATGCGAGATTACTTTATTTACTCTTCGGTAATGTTTTTTGAAGAGGTTAGTTAAAGCAATTTTGTAACGGATTGTAGATTTGACGTTAAAAATGTATACATTTTTGTACGTGTTTTTATTTCTCATAATTCTACAGAGCGGTGCACTGTATTCAGCATTGGTAACGTTATTGTTACAATAAAACAGTGTGGGCGCTTTGGTGTGTCTAGTGGGTACATGTGTATTGAGTAAGTTTAGTTGAGCAGGGGCTGCCAACCAAATTCTTTAAAATTTTAAAGAGATAAATTAAATCAGATATTTTTCGTTTGACTGATAGAGTTTACAAATTGGTAATAGATAACAAAAAACTGTAATCAATATATTCTATGCGAGGTCAATGTAGCGCAAAAATTTAAGTTGAACTCGTTCAATGGTTTTATATGGATATCATAAAAAGGACACCATATTAGTGAATTATATTGAATGATACTACTGACAAGTGCACAGTAATACAATCTTAATGAGGAGATGTTATTGAAGTTTTTTTTTACACTTTAAGACATATCCAAGAATTTTCATAGTTTTATTCAATGATATAATAAACTGTAAATAAGTTAGAAGCGTGAAATCTTGGCAACTCAAAAGTAAGGTAATTACCTCACTTGCATTCATTATCGTACGGACCCTCTTTAGCGATGCTACCTATGCCGAAAAAAGTCCCGGGAAAAAGGAAGAGTACCGTACATTATTGCAAGAATAAGTATGTTGTTTTAGTCACCGTCACTTCAAATTACTTAATTTTTCTGTCTACACGCAGAGAGTTTGTTTTGCGTTGTCTCTTTCAATGCGATATTTGCTACATATGAAAGCCGGCTAGTATGGGAATAACGTGTCTATATTTTATACGTCAATGACCCAGATCATTTATTTCTTTTGAAGACTTAAGTTTGACACATAATTGTACATAAAGGGTTTTTTTTTCTGAAAAATATAATGATTTGACATTTAACGATAGTCAGTTTAAGCTTATTACAATTACACCATACATTAAATTTATGCAAGTTATTTTGGATTATTGGACAACCAGTATAACTTCGAATGGTGTGAAATAATTTTAAATTTTCAGCATATAGTAGAACACGAACATCATCAAATATATAAACTGCATCATTTCTAAATATTTTAAATAAAACTGGACCAAGATGAGATCCTTGAGGTCCCCCGCTGGTTGCTTTAAAGTTATATTAAAGAATTGAGTTGATTTTGACATTAAGCATTCTGTCAAGTGAATAACTTTTTCGAAAATTAAGAGAATTTCCAAGAATTTCAATATTTTCGCGTTTATATAATAGAATTTTATGGTTTACTTTTCTAAAAGCTCAGTGAGAAGCTTTATCATTTGCACTTTATCAGAGAAAGCATCTACACTTCTCTTGTCAGACCTCAGGTTGAATATAACTCGATCATTTGGTCGCCTCACTATGTTAATCATTCAACGGCATTCACTCGAGATCGCGTCTTTCATCCATCAGCTTCCCAAATCGAAAAAAACTACTCGCGTCGGGGTCACCATTTTAGGAAAGGTTCTAGTTCGATGGAATGAAAAAGCGATTTGTTGTTATTGTATATTTCTCGACCGGAGTTAGACTCTGGGAGCAAGTAAAACAGTACAAGTTACCTACAGTTCATCTCCGGATGTTGAGGTATCTTCTAGCTCCTGAGCTTTTCAAAGGATGCCCGATTATTCTGGTCTGATTCTGCGTTCCCTGCGCAGCCAAAGTAATCTTCTTACAAACTGCACTCTTCACGCCAATGCGGTTTGCCAACTTTAAATTTCACTTTATAATTTTTGAAAATTATTTTACGAAGTCACACTGTTGGCTTTACGGGCCATTAATATCCGAAGCTGTCTTCACGACTACTCTTGGAAAGTAAAATCAGATTGTGTAAGATAAATAATTGACCGTATTCGGAATTTAACAATATTTCGACGTTTTGGTTTGAAATTAATTAAGTCAATCAATTACAAAGCTCATTATTCATATATGTATATAACTTTCAAGATACAGATAAAACAATATTGCTTAGTTCAAAATACGGCCGAATAATGATATAATATTTTCTTGCAGAATTCTGAAGGATTTTAAGTACGTAACTTAATTAATTATTATTGAAAAACGTTATGATTTGTTCAATAAATTAAAAAATAACGTTTTTTAATGCTATTTTTAAACATCGTGCGCATGTGTGTGTGCGTGTAATTGTTTGTTACATGTTCAATTCGCAAGAAAGGAAGAAATGAAATTTTATTACATTTATTTTTGATATTTAAAAATTTTATATTTATTACAAAGGATCGCTTAGTTTTGTACTATATTTTAAATACTGCGAATCTTTTATTTTTTAGTTAAATTTTTTATATGCATAATATAATCCACAATTTTCAAAACGCACGCTTGACGTTTACGGGTACTGAATGAAATATATAATCACCGCAGAAACGGATGTGACGCATTTTTCTGATCACATGTTACTGTGAGATGACTAGTGCAAAATTTGGTGGCAGAAGTGGAAAGCGCGGGCTAAGATGTTAGCATATCGAAAACTGTAATTGTAAATATTCCGCTTTCTCTACAAATGTGACTTCAACACTGTTTGAAATAAATGATGATGTCACACTAATATGCTGAAAGTAGTCAAAAGTGCAATATTACTTGCAATGTATTGAATACCTGAAGTTATTAATACATTTATTATAATGTTGTTATAATTAAATTACCATTCATTTAAAATACTATTCTTCTTTTTCTTTTGTTAGATCCTTGATCTGTGTTGACAGGTCAGTCCTGGTCTTGTGACGAGGACGTCCAGCTCTCTCTCCATCTCTTCGTTGGTCTCCCTGGCGGTCGGCGCCCCTCCGGAATCCCGCGCATCACGGCCCTGGGAAGTCTTGTCTGGTCCATTCTCTCGACATGGTCCCTCCAGAGACGCCTTCTCCATCGTACAGTGTCTTGTATGTTATAAATTATAATAAAGATATAAATTGATGTAGGTAACCTAATTGTATCCCACTGTCCAGACTTGTTTATTTGATGTCTCTATGTTTAGCTGGATGCCGATTGTATCCAGATCATATTTATTTTAAATAATTGTGAATGCGATTCGATCAATAAAAATAACAATAATTTTTTTAGACACAATAAAGGCGTGCGTCTCAATTTTTTCAAAATTCAAAAATTTTCACTTATTACTGCAAACACGTTGTGTTATTTTCGGAAGAGGGTTTTATTCGGTCGATAATGGAAATGTCGACAACAGTGGTTAAGTGTTTTCTCTAAATATTTTTGTATTACTATGTATTATATTATAATCTGATTATTATTGCTAGCGTAAGCGACGGACATTGTTGCGTGGAGAATGATCTTTTATTTTACGTAATTTTATACGTCTCACCATTATTTGTACCATCTTATAGCGTTAGACGGACACTAGATAATCATATATTTTAAGAAGAAAACATTCGGCCATATCCTGAAATAAGTAATATTGCTGTTTCTTTATCATGACAGTTATTGAATAACATTGTAATGCCGCCAATTTTGAGGTTTTAACTTTGACAGGTTTAAAATTAATAAATTCAATCAATCAGAAAGCTCTAAAATGAAAACAAACGTTAAGTTATTCACAATTATGAAAAATGAGCTTTCTAATTGATTGAATTCATTAATTTCGAACCTGTTAATCTTAAAAATTCATTGATTGATTGACAAATAAGCGAAGTTGATTAGTTCAGAATATTTGTAAAATATTATTGGGAATTAATAAATTTAAAAAAAAAATCATTGAATTCAAACTATTTCGAAGTGTCTTTTCTGGAAGGCTTTAGTGAAAACTTACGTATCGAGCGACTCGCTTGGGCCTCGTAAATATATCAGAATTTAAGCGAATTTAGGATTTTTTCAAGTAATAACAATAAGTAATAATTTAGGCATTTTTGAAAAATTAAAAATTAAACGATTTTGGTACCGATGTGAATGCGCGTGTGCATTTTTAACGAGTCTTTACGATTGAATGTATATGTGCACTGGCTACAAGAAAACTGTTTCGCGAAAAGTTAGATATAATAATCCTCTTCAGCATTGAATTCTGATAACATGTGTAATAATAAACTCGATACACGAGAACGGTTTTACGTCAGAGTGAGTGAGCATGTGTTTTTTTAGGTTTCCGTTCGGCTTGGACGCATAAGTGCAATGTTCACATGCAAATGGTTTTTCACCAGTGTAAGAAAACATATGCACTTTTAACATTGACTTCTGATAACACGTGCAAGTGCAGGGCGCACACGAAAATGGTTTCACACCAGTGTGGGTGAGTACGTGTCTTGTCAAATGTCATTTTTGCTTAGACGTATAAGTGCAGTGAGAGCATGAAAATGGTTTTTCGCCGGTGTGAATGAGCATATGTCTTTTAAAGTGACCTTTCTGAGTATAAGCGCAGTGTGGACATAAAAACAGTGCCATGACAGGAGCCTCCGAATCCATGGTCGAAGCCAAAGATAGTCCGGTGGGGCAAGGCGACGTGCCGCTGGGTGAAGTGTTGAAGGCGGTCGCCGCCAGGCGAACCTAAGAAACGTCAAAAGTAACTACAGACAATGACGACGCATAGACACATTAGGAACTTTCAAATGGAATGATAAGGTAGGACCTGTTTTTAAGAGGGGATAGTTCGTAAATCATGATTGTTCATTACTAGTACTAGTACTTGTCAAATTGGACTTAAATAATTGATTTGTATTTGTTTTGATTATCGGTTGAGTGAGATAACTAACTGTTATGTAAAAAAATTATTATATTATGACTTTCTAAGCTTGTGTTATTGCTTTTCAGTCAATATTATTACTTTTTATTTTTTAATTTATATTATATTATGTTTTTCTTATGCTTCTGCTTTGTTATATATTTGCTTTTTACTTTTTATTATATTTGTCTTTATATATTTGTATTTTATCTCATTATTATTATTTTTTCAACTATACATTTTATAAATGTACACTTTATCTATTTGTTTGTAAAAGCCCTGTAGGGCGTTAATAAATAAATAAAAATAATTAAAAATTGATGTATTTATCTATAACTAGCTGCAGCCCGTCAAAAATGACGGAACATTGGTTCGCGTCTTTGCTAAACCCTACTGTATACTCGTATTTCTAGCATCTTTTTGGCGCTCCATGGAGAGGCCGCCATAGCAACACGCGTTAAGCGACTGGTTCGGGTTCGGTGGCCCGCGGTAATACCATACTTTTATTGGGTTTGAACAAGAGCGTAATATATTATTTTAAGATTTTTGTTGATAGGATATTTCTACGTCTCAATAATATATAGGTAGTTTTTTAATTTTGTTGTAAGATCAATTATTTGTTTGAGTGAGATGTCAATTCCTAATTTGACATCACTGTTCCCCAAAGAGGAATGTTCTGGATTCGTTTTATCGTATCAGAGGTAAGTTTGTAGGACTCCATAATCACACATTAATGGAAATAAAAACAATTGTTTTTTAAGGTTAACCTTTTTAATTTTTTGAGAAGCGTTTCGCCTAATGAGGGCATTATCAATATATTTATTTATCAATATTTTACATTGATACGAGTTGTTGAATGTAAAATATTTGTCTTGATAATACCCTCATAAGACGAAACACGTCTAGGAAAATTAAAAAGGCCTTACTAAAAAAACAATTGTTTTTATTTCCATATGTGTGATTCTGGATTCATATCCCAGTTTTTTATATCATACATCTTACCTTTTTACTATTCGAGTTCTCAAATTATTTTGTATCATTATATTTTGTGTAATCATTTTTAGCTATTTATTTTTTTTAAATTACTGCTTTATGTGCATTATTTTGTTAATGATACTTTTTACAAGAAATTAAACTAATAACTAATCAATACATAATGGAATTCTGGTACCAACACTGATGTATGGAAGTGAAGCCTGGAACTGGCAGAAGAGGAACGAAAGTAGACTGAATGCTGTGGAGATGAAATCCATTTATGATAGAGTAAAGAATGAAGATCTTATCATAATTAATAAATTTTTAAAATTGTGGTTTAGGCATGAAGATCGAATGAATGAGTGAATATATAACGCAAGTGTTGACCGTGCTTGAAAAAGAGGGCGACCGCGGAAGATGTGGCATGACTAGATTAACCAGATACTGGAAGATGGTCCCGTTAGAAGCCTCAACAACCTTCGAGCTTGCATGCGGAGACGTATGTATATGAGGTGAGAATTGTATGTCAGGACCGAAAAATGTAACGCTCTATCCTCTCTGCTTACCTTGGGATACGGCGTGATGGTAAGTAAGTACATAAGTAATTTAAATATTTATTTTTCCTGAATGTCTTTCTAATAGGTTGATCTAGTATGTTTTTCAATTCGTTAATTGTGGAGTTGTAAGGTGAAGTGGTATCAAAAAAAAAAAAATTATAATTATTAAATAATAAATACAAAAAAAGGAAGGCGGACACGGTAGTTAAAAAAATAAAAAGACATGTAATTCTTATTAATTTTAATAATTGTAATTATATATACGAAAAAAATGTATAAAATATATGTTTACATTCATATAAGACTACAGGAGGACGAGAGGCCCAATGGCTGTACCGGAACACACCACAAAGACACACAAGCTTGAGAAAATCGCAAAGATGTATTGCGACCTCACCGTCAATCGAACCCAGAACACCCGGTGTTAGAAACCAGTACCATACCCATCGGACTGCATGGGCCACCCTGTTACGTTGTACTTTTGTCAAACTTGCGTAGGTGCAGCGTACAAACGCAAATGTTTTTTTATATGGCTTTTCAGGTTGCATCTGTAAGTGCACTGTGAACATAAAAACAATTTCTCTCTGGAATGCATACGTACATGTTTTTGTAAGGCTGATTTCTTAGTGCACGAATAATTGCATCGTGAACATTTCAATCTTTTATCTCCATTATGCGTGAGCGCGTGTTTCTTAAAGTCTGAATTTTGATTGCACAAATAATTGCACTGTTCACAAGACAACAGTTTCTCTCCAGTATGCGTACGCTCGTGTCTTTTCAAATATGATATTTGATTGCACGTGTAAGTGCACTGCGAACATGAAAAGAGTTTCTCCCCAATGTGTGTGAGCGCATGTTTTTTTAAATATGATTTTTGATTGCACGTGTAATTGCACTGTGAACATGAAAGCAGTTTCTCTTCAGTATGTGTCAGCGCATGTCTACTTAAGTTTGATTTTCGAGCGCACGAATAACTGCATTGTGAACATGAAAACAGTTTGTCTCCAACGTGCGTGAGCGCGTGCTTTTTTAAGTACGATATTTGATTGCACGAATAGTTGCACTGCGAACACTTGAATTGTTTATCTTCTGCATGCGTGAGCGCATGCCTGTTCAAGTTTGATCGTTGAGCGCACGAATATTTGCACTGTGAGCAGAAAAACAGTTTTTCTCCAGTATACGTAGGCGCATGCCTTTCTAAATACGATTTTTGATGGCTTGAATAGTTGCACTGTGAACATGAATACAGTTTCTCTCGCTTTACAGTACGTGGAAACGCAGGTGAGTTTGTCGAAATTGAATTTTGTCCTTTCAGGAGATCTGTAAAGTAAACAAATTATTAATATTGATAATTTATAACGTAGAACGGTTTCAATACCACTGTATCTTTGTCATGACGAACGCTCAATAACTGTTCCATAAATTAAAAATGCAAAAGAATCAACCGTCCGGTGGGTGTGGAATGAAGACTGATAGGGAAACGTTGAAATGAGGAATATGTGAATTAATGGGTTACTTATAAAATGTAATTTGTTATAAGTGCTGAAGGACCTTTTGATTTCTAAGATTTCTTTATTACCTAACCGACGGCCTTTATTATTAAAATGCATAATTTCAATAAAATTTCATTATTAAATGAAAAATTATTGTAACTAAGGCATCTGACGTGATTTTATTTTAATATTTAAAGTAGATGCCATTTTATCTAAATAAAATTCTGAACAGTTGTTATAGTCAGTTCACATATATCCAATAACTTTAATAGCTCTATTTTAACTTAAGAGTTTAAAAGAATTGACCTATGTTGTTATTTTCATAGATCCTGGGTCAGGCGATTTTCTATTTTTTGTTACATTTTCTGAAACTTCTTATGTATACGATATTATAAATCGAATTTACAATATTTTAGGGGTTAAACGTTTTGTGAAAAATATCATTAGTGATAGAGATCTACTATATTCAAAGTAACTTATAAATAATATTAAAATTTCGCATAAACAGTAGTTGAAAAAGGGTTTCACTATATATACAGGGTTATTTGGAAAACATTAATAACCTCGTAGGACTATATGTCTACCTAGATTATGAGTCTAAAATTTTCTAACAGCCAACTGATATCAATAGTTATGGAAATGTGCGAATTCCGTTTGCATTTTTTTTTCAATATTTCTGACTTATTTTCGTAAAACGTTTGACTACATTTCTATTTTTAATACAAGTAAAACAAAATAATAAAAACCTTCGAATTCCAATTGGAAAACATTCCAACCGGAATTTCTGCAGGGTTTTTATAATTTAATTTTACCTTTCATTTTAAAAATTCAACCGTAATAATAAGTTACTGTAATTGTAAAAAAGAAGTCAGAAATATTGAATAAAAATGCAAACTTTGATATTGCATAGCTCCATAACTATTGATATTAGGTCATGGCTGCTTGAACATTTTCGATTAATAATGAAGGCAGAAATAAAGTCCTGCGAGGTTACTTATGTTTTCCAAATATCCCTGTATATATATAATATAACTGTCGTTTTAATAGATACCTTAACGTGTTCAAAGAAGTTTCACTTTAATAATAACTTGTGTGCAGACGTTTTTCTAGACGTATTCCATATAATACAGCGTCCTGTAACGATCTTTGCGTGTTCTACTTGACGGATTGATCATTGGATGGGGTTAACTACTCACCAGCGCGCTGGTCGGCCCTCCTGGAGTACTCCGCGCACTCCTGCTTGATGTCAGGACACGATATGTCCACATCAGTGTAGAGCTCTCCATCGCCGCTCCCGGCTGCAGACCCTGGCTCGGGCTTGACGGCAGGAACGTATGAATCAGCTGGGTCCATGTTTCAATCATCGCTTTGTAGCACGAGACGCTAGTAAGACCATGGAAAAATAAGACGCCAGATGGTGGCAGACTATAAACATCAGACACGAGCGATCCATAGACGATTAGCATAATTAATAAATTAAAGGTCCTACGTATAGGTACGGAGGCGTGACTTTGGTGTGCGCGTGTGATGTGAGGCATACCGACATATGGCTGGTGAAATGCTTCACTGGCACTTTCGTTAAATTCGATCGCTGTGAAACGGGAGTGCTTGATCGACTTGGACCAACTCCAGGAATATCAATTAGCTCGCCAGTAAAACGACGAGTCCTAGAGATAGTTTGATTATTACAATAAAACAACCTGCCCCTATTTTCTCAACATATCAATATTACGTACAGGTCTTGTCATATAAGCTTGCAATTAAGTTAGCGTTGGTTTCGATGTGATAAGTTTACGGATACGAGAGAAGAAAAAGACACGTCTAACCATTGACGTATTACAAATAGACACGTTATTCCCATACTACCCTGATTTCAAATGTAGCAAATGCAGTAAAATCTGGTAATTTGAAGTCACGGTGACTAAAATAACATACACATTCTTACAATAGTGTACGATACTCTGTTCCTTTTTCCCCGGGAGTTTTTTTTCGGCGTGCCGTCGCGTCCAATCACAAATAAGGTCCGTTCGATAACGAATGCAAGTAAGGCAATTACCTTATTTTTGACTTGCCACGATTTCACGCTTTTAACGTATCTACAGTTTATTATATCAATGTTTTTAATGTCGTTTTATAATGTTAATTATAATAAACGTATTTTCTAAACCAAAGTTAAGATTTTTCTATAAAAAATAATGACGTCACCCAATTGTGATTAATAAATAATTCCAGATTTAGTGTAAAATAATTGTAAATTTAATTTCTAAATTAAATACTAGGCAGGATAGGAGTGTTAGCTAAATTTGAATAAACCACTACAAGATTTTAGGTCTACCGGTTTCGAAATGTACCCGTCTCTTCGTCAGGGTAAACACTACTATGTTCACAACTGTACACCACAACCAAAAGGTTTGTCGAAATGTTAACAATACTGTAGTTGTGGTGTATAGTGTTGTGAACATAGTAGTGACGAAGATACGGGTACGTCTCGAAACCGGTAGACCTAAAATCTTGTAGCGGTTTATACTAATTTAACTAACACTCTGTTATAATGTCTAACCACAAAGTTAATGCATTAAATATTAAAAATATTCATTCTATAAATAGAAGGCAATTACATAGTTTAGAAATTTCAGATATAAGAAAAAATATTAAGCTTAATAATAATATAATAAATAGTTAAAATCAATTCCCAAATAACCCTATTCTTTATATTTTTCCAATTATACATTAAAAAAACCCAACGTTGACAATCTCTTAATTACTCCTTACAACCCCCTACTGCGCCTACTCCCCACCCCCCTAGTTAACTATATAATGATCATTTCATTTAGTATACGTTGTATCCTCCTGAAGAAGTTAATACAATAAATATATATTGAATAAAAAAAATAGTAATGTACACCAAGTCGTGTTTTATTTAATTTATAAAATAATTCTGTTTTTAAAAATATAGAAACAAGTAAAAAGGCAAAAAGATTGAAAAGTTGAAACTCTACAAATCATGATTCTTAGATAGAGAATAGAGCCACCCCTCGCGGAGCAGCGACTGAAACTGTGAAAACCGAATTGAAGCAAATCTAATTCTGAAGTGCATCAATTCTGAACGTTTATTTTCAGCACACTCGATAGCGGAACTCGTACTCTATCGATTGCAATATTTACATGTAAAATTGGCCAACGCGTCACAGCATACCGTGTATATTATATGTTTTTATATATCTTAAATATTATGTACCTGAATGTAATAATTTATATTTATATATCCCCATATCCTCTTATGTTTTTTATGTATCGCTTGTATCATAATATATGTATAAACAATTTTTTTATTAATCAATAAGTAAAGACATACAGATAAATCGAAGTAATGAAAAAATATTAAAACAGCTACCGGGATTCGAATCAACGGACCTCCATCCTATCCGGGGATGGCGCGTTATCCAATTTCACCACCACAGTCTGGTTAGTCAACGAAAATTTTTCGACCTTATATAAATATGTAAGTAGTCTCTTTTTAATTGATTAACGTTTTTATTCCATTTTCAATGCAATCCGCTTTTTATATTTTTCTTTATTATACAGGGTGACGCGAATCTCGACGTCATGTCAAGATTTAGAAAATGCGACATTGGACCGAGCTGTGCAGGCACTAAAAGCCCTTACCTTAGCTGACTGTGCACCGCCAAATGGCATGCCAACTTCTTCTTTGCCACACAACAAAATGAATACTCAGTAATCTGACTTTGAACTTCACGAATTAGGTCTTGCCTTACTGCCATTTTTCTTATTTCCCTAAAACTTGGCTTTGTATGTATCTCATCGAAAGAAGAATGATGGTTAGGCGACATACTAAAGAAATGTATGCCCCTCAGGATGACGATTGATTAATGTCTATTACCATATTTTAATATCTTTCCTAAGGACATATTTGGGTCTCCCATATCATTTCGTGAATGCCACTACTTCTGTGAAATTATACAAAATCAACGATAGATGGCGTTGGTCGCGCACGGGCAAGACTGTCGCGCGCCGGCACGGTAAAATATAATCCTTTGAAACTCGGTTACAATAACATCGGCACTGGTTTGAATGCGAACTGACATGCCCATAATATAAAAGATTCGTAATTTTTTTGGAATCCTATTGTTTGTGTCATTATCCGCGAGAGTTTCACCAGTCCGGATTTATCTCCGCGTGTTGTTTTATGACGTGGAGAATAGAAGGCCTTCAAGATACCTGCAAAAAACAAGGACACACTGACCGACTGCCTCGAGGATAAAAACTTGCACAGGTTAGTGGTTATTTTTGACTTGATTTGGTAGACTCATATCTGTTCTTCGGGTAGAATACGTAATCTGATATATTGCATCGTCATCTTGAGAGGCATTACTGTAATCGAACATTAAGTTCACGCGGCGGATAACTATTTACAAGTTGTCCGCCCGCCCAAATGGAACATCAAATATGACACATATTGATACAATTTCAAACACCATATTTGATGTTAAAATTGAATATGTGTTGTGATTTTAATATCACTGAGAAATTATTGAGAAACTACAACCAAAATATTGAGAATGCAACATACTCTTAGGCCCGGTTACGCCCTCCGAAGTAAAGGTAAAAGTAAAAGTAAAAATGTTACTCGAGTAACTTTTGAAAAACTCCAGTACTAATTACTCGAGTAAAAAAGTAACTCGAGTAACATTCTTAATCGAGTAACTTTTTTTACTAAAACGGGTTGATCATCATCATTTTGCTTGATGCGCATTTTACATCATAAATAAAAACTGAATCTAAGTGAATTTCAATGATAATTTGTGAATATGTCATCCTCTGGGATCTGTGGTTGATGATATGCTTGAAATTTCACTTGTTTTGTATTCTGTTATTTGCGGGGTATAAAAGCAAAGGCTTAAATGTCTAAAAGAATTTGAATGCAGTCATTAAGGATTACTCATTTATAATGCACTGAATTTGATATTTGATAGGTAACATGGCCTATAATTTTGATTTTGAAAGGGATAGACACATAAAATCTAGAATACATTTTAAATTAGTAATCCTAGGTGACTGCATTCAAAATATATATTTTTTTTTTTGATATTGCTGCCTTTGCTTTTATACCCCACATATATATCCTCAAATTTGCTAGTATAACTTTCTAATTCATTTTTGAAAAAAAAATATATTATTACATTAATATAATGTTTCAGTGTTATTTAAAAAAAAACAATTTTATACTGCCTCGGTTTGAGCGATCCCGGATACGTAGTCTACTGTAAATGCAATACGTACATTCCTTATTGTAAGAATTGGTACTTAATGTCGCAGTATTATTTTTCTCAACTGAAAAATTCTATTGACTGAAAAATTCAAAACTGTATTTTTAATCTCGGGTATTATAAATGCGTAGTTTTATGTATCGAAACTTATAAAGTACTAATATGTATGTAGGTATGTTTTATTTTAGTGATGCACGGAATGGAATGGAATGTAAATCTTAGAAAATTTAAATAGAAAAAATATTTATCTGATTTCTTGAAATTGAAAAATTTATTTATATATTTTTTTAATAGTTAAGGTTTTATATAACCTTGTATTTTATAAAAAAAAAACTATTGTCCTTTTTAAATTTATGTCCATATTGAACTGATGCAGAATCACAATCATTGTAAAAATATAAATTGTGGTTGTTGATGTCAAATCATTGGCAACTAAAGTTGATATTTCAACCGGTGACCCACTAATTGTTATTTAAGGTTTGTTTCTGATTGAATCAATGATTGGTAAGTTACTTTTCGCAGTTTGACGGGCAACCATCGGCATTAGACAACTATAGTATATCGACTATACAATATATTTATATCTCTGTTACCAATTATCGATATATTTTTTTTAAATAGAGATGTGAACAGGGAATACGTGTCACATAAATATTCTTACTATTTTCAAACTAAGCTAAACGCTTGTGCTATGAAAATGGGACTAGGTTAGAAATAGGGCGAGGTTCGAACCTGCGTTTTTTGCACCACGAGGCGCACCATG
Organism: Agrypnia vestita; assembly: GCA_016648135.1. Lineage (NCBI taxonomy): Eukaryota > Metazoa > Arthropoda > Insecta > Trichoptera > Phryganeidae > Agrypnia > Agrypnia vestita. The sequence goes on from JADDOH010001846.1 coordinate 281,248, forward strand.
AGTAACCGGTTAAAATAACGGTTCATATTGGCAACTGGAACTGGGTCTTACAGAAATGGTAAGTTGTTGTCAACTGAATCTGAGTCTGACCTACATAAAAATTCAAGGTTATTTTACTTTTATAAATATGCTATGTGTAGGAAATGCCATTTTGACTTACATTTTTGTCAATGGTTAATATGATAATTGATGGCAAGATCATTCCTAAACATTGTTTTTAACTTTTTATTATATTATATTATTTTACTTTTTTTATATTATTTAATTTTTTATTGTATTGTTTTTAAATTATTTATAGTTTGATTAGGAAAACATTAAATTATTTTATTTTGGAATTTAACCAACAATGAACCATTCTCTACATCACATTGTAGCTTAGTTAAATACATATATGTATGCATCAATAAGTATTTTAAAAATATCTTACGATTCCTAGGCATCTTTTATTTATTTGACATTGGGTTTATGTATAATTTCATAAGGTGCATACCGTAATAATAATTTATATTAACTGAAAAATACACAATTTTTCCAAGGCTTGTGTACACTAGAATTCTTTTTAAATAAATAAGAAAAAATATTCAAAATTGGGTTTCATTACAAAAAAAATTATTTTGTCCACAATTTAAGAAATAATCTAGCGAGTTTAGGGTTATACCATTTTTGGAATCCTTATTAAATGGACCAAATTCTGAAGTTACTTGCAAACCTAGTGAAGTACCTACCTACATTTTCTAAACCTGGTTAAAACTGGGCGAAGTATTGATTTTGAATACATAATTGGTTTGGTCAAAAAGTGACATTTTCTTCCAAGCTGGAGCGGTTGGCTTTGAATTTTGGACAAAAGTTTACAGAAGCATTATTCGGGATTACATAATAATAATAAAAATGAAGAAAAATAAAGATTTGTAGCAACAGGAGTGAAAAGACTGCCACAGGGTGTAGATTTTATTGTTTTTATTTTAAATGCTTATAATTTTTAAAAAACATGACTTAGACGTCGAGATACGGTCACGCTGTATATGTATGGAATGTGTGGGACGTCCCCACATACCGGAATAAGGTTTTATTGTTATTATTTTACTTATTATAATTGCGTGAGTAGATTAAGTTTATTATATATATATATATATTATATATATATATCTATAATATATATATATATATATTATATATATATATATATCTAATGTAAGAAGTTTTGCATGAAACCATGCTTATCTGATATTTACAGTATTAATATTTATTTAAAATAGATTGGCACCTTCTTTAGATAGAAGATAAGGACATTTATACGGTGAACGTTGTTTTTAGAGGTGTGTCGTAGGTAGAGCGAGGCATAAAGCTCGCGAGCAGTGTACAGGGTGGTAGAAAACAGAGTCCATTGTGAACACTCAAAGAAGTGTGATTCTCGAACATTGTTATATTCAAAGAAGCGTAAATGAATTGTTGTGGTTGAAGTTATGCGCCTGCAGTATCCGCGATGCAGCGTGAAAGTATCTAACAATTCAAAACTACATATACCATACGAGTCTGACATGTACACTAGGGTAGGCCACCGTTGTATGATTTTTTTTATGATTTCTATTAGGCACAACAACAAAATGCTAAATGATGTTTTTTGCTCACATATAAAAGTTCATTACAATGGGATATCATCTTCTGCCTCAGGATTGACTTTAAAGAACACATATTTTGGTCTTTAGATCAAAATTTAAAAAGTTTAAAAATGCATAAAAAAGTTAAATAATAAAACGAAATATACTCGAACGAGTTAAATTTATCTATTACAAGTAAATGTTTACAAAAATGGCTTTAATATTATTATTTTTATAATGCTTGAAACAACCGAAATATCCTTCCTATTATCGAATTTTGGCTTGGCTTTCCGAGATAATACTTGTTTTTTTATAAAGCATTTTCACTCAGATTTTTTGCACAATGTTGCTAAGCTTCTGTCACAGTCTTGACTGCCCAGCTTTTTTGCGGCATAGAAGGCGTAGTAATGTGAGTTCTCTTTCTGCTTTTTGGGCGACAAACAGTTGAATGTCTTCGTCAGGTATGGATTTCAATATTGGTGGATCGGATATATATTATTCTCCTGCGAGTCAGTGAGATCTGTATAAGACAATGAATCCAATTTTATAGTAGGTAGTTGTACCAAGTCAGTTAGCATTACGATTAATAAATTTCAGGGTGTGCGAAGTAACTGTTTCTTTGGATTACAGACTCTATTATGGCTTTCAGTTCTGTGGACAAATATTCTGTTGCAATGATGAGTTTAAACAGGGGCTGTGCTCAATCTTTACAGGAAGGGTGAATTTTTATAGCAAACCATGTTAGGGGCGTAAACCTTGAAGACATACGTAGCAAGAATTACTAACTTTTTAGAAGGAGATTCCATCGATACGTACAAACGCAGAATTCGAGTAGGACGAATTAGCTATCGGGCGTGAGACATTTTGCCTGGCGATTTATCAACCAAATCCTTAGGAAACGTGCCTATTGAAGTCGCTGAGACTATTCAGTATAAATATGTTTGGTCAGTGCTAATACCTTGAACAGAAAACTCGGGTTACTCTTTTTTTCACATACTTCTAGATCTTTAGCGACTCTCCCTGAATATGTTTTGGGTCCCGATGTGCCATGAGTCTGTGGCTGAAATACATTGTCACTACCCGATAGACAAGATTCAAATAAAGTAGACGCATTTAGCTTCGATGTACTTTCTTTTTAAAGCCGAACTGTGATTTTGATTTTTCCTTTTCAAAGTGTTATTTTATTCGTTGTCACAATATCTATGGTTCCTATAATCATTCTTCTAGTGATTTGTTGGTAGATTATGAATATTTGTAACTGGAGCAAATGCATTCGTAAATATTCTTACACTTACAAGACGAAATGTCACACAATATTTCACTGGTACTGCGAAATTCTTCTAATTTCTTCTTTGGTATTTGAGGGTGGCTTTTTAAAAGATTTTTGAATTTCAGATGTCACTTTCCCTCATTCTTTTGGACAGTAGGAATGGAAGCTCTCGTCCATATTTCTTCAATTTTTGCAACGACAATGTTCTATATTTCCTTATAGTAAGAAGGTTCATTATTAGTTTCATTATCACATTTTATCTATGCCGATTCTACTCAGAACTTAATAACATCTTCATAGGTTGGTAACATATTACTTTGAATATCACTTGAACCACCAAAAAACGGACATATCGTATACGAACTATACTAGAAATGAGGAAAACGAGCCCGACACCCCCTCGCCTAATTGCAGTCGGAGCTATACTGACACTAACTAAACACTTGAACAGGGCGCACGTACACGCTAGGTGTTCCTCGACTCTCTCACACTCAACCCACCAACCCCTCATACTTGCAATTATGATATACATTATCTTTGTTTGAAGAAAGTTATTTTCTTGGTTGGAACCCCAATTAGAACATATCTCGAAAAAAAACGAAAAATCATCATCAATCCGGAGGCAGTTAGACTTATCAGAATGTAATGATATTTTACATATGTTAGTTTGAGACCATTTGGCATCTTTTTATCGCTGTACCCCTTAAGAAATGAAAAAAATTTTTTTTTGGCCCACCCTAATGTACACAGTACAAGTCTGACATGGATGACAGACAGCCATCTCACTCCGCTTCCTCTCACTCCTACTCATATCGCTCTATTTTATTTAATTTTTCCTTAATGTTTTGCTCTTGTCCTTTCTGGATTAGGTACTTCGTATTTTTAATATTTTTGCTAATATTTGATAACAAAAACATATATTCCTTCTACTTATATCTCTACGTGCTATGTTTATCTTTTCCATAATTCTTTTTTTCCACTTTGATTACTTTTAGATGTTTCACTTTGAAATTGTATGTTTTGCTGTGGATTTTACTTGCCCATTTTCTTGTACCTATATTACCTGTTATCTGCCAAAATCCCCCGAACTCAGATGTCACAATATCCAAACCTTCTTCCCTTTTGTACAACTCATCTATACAAACATTTCAGGTTTGATACTGTAAAGTAAGTCTGGCGGTCGCCGAACGAACTGCCGAAGAAACGACGAGGCGACTCGATGCACTCGAGATGTGGATCTACAGAAAAGAAGAAAAAATATTATTTCATATGTTACGACGTGAGGTTCTGATGCTCCCATCAGAACTCCTCGTCGCCACCAGTTTTGCTCAGTCGGAGAAGAATGGGACTCACATTACTTCTAAATTTCAAACTCAGAGTACTTCCGGTGTCGTGTACGCTGCACTTCAGCTGTCTCTCACTTTAACATATTTTAAGTTGCAACAGTTCAATGACAAGGGTTACACAACGAAACATTATTTAGATGAATGTGGATTTATTCAAATGAATTTTAAACAGAAATTAATAGTGCCACAGAAGGTGACAATTTTTCATGAAGTATTTTTGGGAATTTTGCACATCGAAATCCCTTTTTTACACAATACATTAAGGTGAAAATTTAATTTACCACGCCTCGACATCAGCGCTAGCAGCCGCGTTATACAAGGATGGAAAAGACAGGGGAACTAAATACTTTTATACTACTGGCGGTGACGCAGCGCGGGTGTCGGAAGCGCTGGCAATCACATTCTGTAGATTCAATTAACAGCTGGTCAAAATTTCTATATCAGATTTAAAAACAATGAAGCTACAATAGGCTGTGCGAATACATTCGCTTGGTGACATCGATTTCAGATAACATGTCAATTTCTGGCACAAACACCGCTTCCGCACGTACTTAGCAATGTTCCTTTTTTAAAAACAGCACGACCTGATGCACATGTTCTAGTATTTACGGAGTCATATAACACGCACGAAGTTGATGATTATAAAGAATTGGAATACCAGGCAAATCGTGGTCTTCATTTTACTGGCCTTGCATCTGAAGCAGGATTGCTCCCTTATGGGTCCAGAGAACAACCCCGCCCCGAGGCTTCGGGCTGCCGATGCAGATGACTTCCGGAACATCATCTCTGCGGCTGCTCCCCAGGCGTTGCAAGGGATGCACCTTTCACTCCACGCCGCGTCACCTGGCCATGGCGCGAAACGCTCGCGTGGAAGAACCCTCTGTACGAAAGACATTATTATCAACCAATCATGTAATTTCACAGTTATCTTTATGCCACTTCAAATTGCGTCTCTCGGAATAAGCTTATCTATTAACACGAGGGTTCACAGGAAGGCTCACATCTTGCGTGCCGAAGTGCCAGATTTCGAATGCGCCATTTTGTAATATCGTCCCCGACCGCTGTGAAACTATCTGCAGTAGACCAAAGACATTATTTTTTTTCCATAGAGTATTCGCGGTACCTACGCGGTTAGAATTCAATTTTGGTGCAGATAGTTGGTGCGGGGATCGATAAATTCATTTCTTTAGATGTTTCGCGAAGAGGTGTGACGAACAGAGGTTGCTACACAATGTACTTACTAAGTTCTTCTCCTACAGACGTTAAATTATGGCGAAATTTAATTATGGCGGTCACAATGTACTTATTAAGTTCTTCTCCTACAGACGTTAAATTATGGCGAAATTGCCATTGTCGCGTTGGACCATAGAAAAGATTTTGATTGTTGGACTTCATTTATATTTGACGTTCGACGGACAACCGTCATGTACTTCTTTCTCCCTCTGATCACACAACCGACGTACACCTACGCCTCGTTTATTTTTTATTTTCGTCCATTAAGTATTCTCGGACCACCCAGTTTTCATACCTGTTGACTAGACTTGCGAAATCCCTTCGATACCGTCTGTGTAGATAAGCTACGATTGCCGGTGATAAGATAAACGCTGTGAAAGATTTCAACGAAAATTATTTCTTGAATCATCAAAAATTGAAAAAAAAAATTTGTGCAAGATTTTTATCATTTTATTTAAGTTGTATTGAAGCAAATGAATTTTTCATAATCAAAATAAGTTACTTAACCCGCCATTGGTGACGTCAATTTGACTTACATCATTGGTGACCCCGGTCTCACGCACCGGGATTTACAATGGAAGATTTTTCAAAATATTTTATTTACTATAAATTTTTATTTTTAATTTTATGTTCTTTAACAATAAAACAAATATATTTCATTAATCAGAGCTTGTTTATTATATTTTTAATTATTATAAAACAATTTCACTTAAAACATTATAATATACTAACTTTTGAAACATTACTTTTTTAAATATGAGAAAACACTAAAATCAATATTTTTTTTAACTAGTTCAGTTTTTTCAATTTTTGAACACTAGGAAATTATATAAAATAAACAAAAAGGGGCATCCTTCCAACAAAAAATTAACAAAAATTTGATCTGAAAAATGACTATTCTTCAGTCAAACAGCTTCTGCAAGAAGGCACTACATGTTCAAGACACAAATATTTTTTGCACTTGTAGCGATTGTATTTGGTCTTTCTGTTTTTTTCCATACACACTCATTTCTTGATGGACCAATCATCCCAGGTACCTCATCTATCTTCAACATTTCTGACAATCTTTGTCTCATTGACCGTGGCAAGTTCAACTGCACCTGTCGTTCTCTTATGTGAGGTTCAGTCAATTTCATAGCCACTTTCTTAATCAAGTGACGACGTTTAAGCTTTTACTTTTGGTTCTTAGCTGTATGTATCACTTGACTGTTTATGGTGCTGACATTGAGCATAGCGTAAAAGACTGTCATAGACCTGCGTCTTGTTTCTCGAGCACAATTGTAATTTGCACATAAACACACACATAATTTGCCCTTAGTGTCATTGTAGCTTTATATTATATCGTGCTTTTGAGTTTCGGCATCATTGGATGACGTTGATGGTCTGTCCTCATCATGTAGAAGAGACTCGAGGCACTTTCGTATGACATGCTGTAACAATGTTTGTAATTTGAAACATATATAGAATATTTTTGTGAAATATCGATAAAATCATGCAATAAACTTACATATCATAGGATAATGTAATAAAATTTCTTTCTTTTATCAGCAGAAATATAACTAGTCCAAGAATTGGCAAAATATATATGCTTTTAATATGAATGTTCTTAAACCTAATGACTCTATATACTATAAATTTGACATTGGTGACTACGATGGGTTAAACCACTATCTCGCATCCTATGATTGGGATAATTTTTTTACTAATACCAATATTAATGAGGCGGTTATAAAATTTAATCAATGTTTATTAAATGCGATTGATCTGTTTATCCCTAAATCTAAATTTGTCCAAACTAAATTTCCAAAATGGTTCAGCTCCTATCTAAAACATTTAATTTTCGAAAAAAAAATATCATAAACTTTATAAATTGTCTGGAAATCTTACAAATTATCAAAAATTCTCTCAAATTAGTGAACTGGCAAAAATTGAAACAAAAACTACTGAACATCAGCTGAAGGATAATCCAAAAACTTTTTGGAAATATGTCGCTCAAAAGAGCAACGTAAATAATTTGCCCTCCAGTATGTTCTACGATGATGTACATGCAACTGATGTACTGCTATAGTAAATCTTTTTGCCACCTACTTCTCATCGGTCTATACTAAATATAATTCCTCTTGCTCCCCATCTTCATTTCATTATACAAATACCGTAGATTTAAATGCTTGTTTGATAACACTCACTGATGTTCTCCTCTCTATAAATAAACTAACTAATAAGAAAAGTACTGGACCCGATGTCATTCCAGAAATATTATCAAAGAAATGTAGATTCTCCCTTGCCTTACCATTATCACTATTGTTTAACTCTTCACTCTCGTCGGGTGTACTTCCTGATACTTGGAAAATGTCTTTTATTAGTTCTATACACAAGTCAGGAAATAAATCTGATGTACGTAATTACAGACCAATATCTACAATACCAACACAAAACATAAAATACAATTACATATTGAAGAGACTAAAATTACTCACATTATATGATAGAAGAAAAATTTATGATATAGTTCTTCTTTACAAAATTGTAAATAATATGTTGGACAGCCCTGACCTTGTAGCATGTATCGATTATAATATCCCTTCCACGCATAGAACTCGACAAATTGTTACATTCCATCGCAACAATTGCAATACTAATTATCAATCAAATTCTGTGATACACAGAATATTGGGGACTGGTAATGAATATGGTTTTATGATTGACATTTTCGTCGACAGTCTGGAGAAAGTAAAGTTTACACTTAAAGAGGCAGTACTGCTTCGTTACTGACTTCAACTGTTAATATGTAATGGTGGGTAATATATATTTTTCATACACATTGCTGCTTTGTACTTTATATTTTTAATTTCTATACTCATGTTTTGGTGCTATTCCTGATACTTTTTATAATTTGCTACTTATAACTTATATTGTTTTATGTATGTTCTTTTTAATTTTATGATATATTTTTTATGCAAAAGCCTATATGCATTGCTGCTAGTTACTCTATATTTTTAATTTTTATACTCATGTTTTGGTGCTATTCCTGATACTTTTTATATTTTGCTACTTATAACTAATATAGATAAATGAATGTTCTTTTTAATTTTATGTTATATTTTTTAGGTAAAAGCCTATACACATTGCTGCTCTTTACTTTATATTTTTAACTTTTATACTCATGTTTTGGTGCTATTCCTGATACTTCATATTTTGCTACTTATAACTTATATTGTTTAATGTATGTTCTTTTTAATTTTATGTTATATTTTTTAGGTAAAAGCCTATACACATTGCCGCTCTTTACTTTATATTTTTAACTTTTATACTCATGTTATGGTGCTATAGAGATATTGTTTAATGTATGTGCTTTTTGAAATTTATTTTATATTCTTCATGTAAAAGGCTAATGGGCGTAAACAAATAAATAAATAAAATAAATATCTCCGATCCCCAAACTGTTTGAATCTATCATAACTAATAAAATAACACACATATTTAAAAATGTACTGATTGAGGAACAGCATGGATTTAGAACTGCCAAGTCTATCACTTCAAATTTGCTTGATACACTAATACTATTATTAAAACACTCGAAGATAATCAACAAATAGATGTTCTCTATACCGATCTTGCCAAAGCATTTGATAAAGTTGACCACAAAATTCTTATTGCTAAACTACAAGGTCTTGGTTTAAGAGACCCATTATTATCATTCATACAATCGTATCTAAGTGGAAGGCAACAAAAGGTCAGAATCAATAACTATTTGTCAACCAGTATCGAAGTCACATCGGTAGTGCCGCAAGGTGCCCAGCTGGCACATCTTCTCTTCAATTTATTTATAAACGATGTTGTAAATGTATTCGCATATACTCGCTTTTGGCTCTTTGCCGACGATAATAAGATTCTTAAAATAATTAACACCACCCATGACTGCCTACTCCTTCAATCTGATATTGACTCCTTTGACAATTGGTGTAAAGTAAACGGCCTAGAAGTTAACATAAATAAATGTACAATAATGTCATTCTATAGATCAAAAACGCCTATTTCTTTTGACTACAAAATAGAAAATATAAAATTGGATGTAGTTAAGTCTATCAAGGACCTCGGAGTTATTCTGGACTATAAACTTACATTTAATGAACAAATAGATTATATGGTAAATAAATCCTTAAAACTCTTAGGCTTTGTCAGCAGAATGTCTTCTGATTTCACAAATACTTACACGATCAAAACTCTTTACTGTTCACTTGCCCGTCCTATCTTAGAATATGCCTCTGTGATTTGGTCTCCCTTCTATACAAACCAAACAAGTCACATTGAATCCGTGCAATATCGTTTCTTAAAAAAAGTCGCATGGATGATTAGCTTGGACAGAGGAGACTACTTGTACAGTGAAATTGATGTTATAAATTTATAAACTCCAAAAACGTAGAGAAAACACCATGACTTAATCGCCATATTCAAAATATTAAACGGCTACACTGATGTGCCTTCGTTACTGGGCCAAATAAAATTCAATATCCCTTCCCGCAGACTCAGAAATAATGAACTGTTATTCCTTAGCCATCGTAGAACCAATTATGGATTCCATGCTCCCATGTCACAGTTATTTCGTCTTATAAATTCAAGACAGGATCTGGACTTCTTTGGTGTAAGTCTGTCCAGATTTAAACAATCTCTGATTAGATAGTCCAGACCTTGTCTCCATCTTGTTAGTAATTTTCATTTGTCCTTGCTTTTGTATTTAAATTACTATAATTTTTATTCTGATGTATTATATATTGTTCATGTTATGTATTATATTTTATTGGACTATGTCCGTTAATTTCAATAAATAAATATAATATAAAAACAACTAATAATTCGTAAAGTATTACTTAAAGATAAAAATCAACATTTTTTGGTCGCTTTTTCTTAACATTAATCAGCCTTACATAGGTACTAATCATCTTTTTTTTTCTCTCGCTTCAATGCTAAAAATTAGAAACTGGGCAAACAACAAAATGGCACATTTTTACCTTAATATCTAGCTTATCAGCCTTTGTGATATTATCTTTAAAATTACACATTATGATGAGTAGTTTCTTTATAAAATCAACAAATAAAAAATCAAGGATTAGGAACTATATTAAGCATAACGAAAGAAATCTATTCGTATTCATCATCATCCGAATTACAATTCAGGCAAATGAATGATGTGATATCACCTTTGATGCGCCCAGCCTGGGCCCAGTCTTTTCAAGAGATACATTGCATCCACTCAGCACCTGATAAATCTTCATTATATGTAATACCGCATACAATACAAAAACATTCATCTTCTGCAGAATCATTTACCTTGCATTTACCCTTCCCTTTCGGGCAGTAACCCGAAAAAATATTAGCGCACTTTAACAAATACTCTGCTATAATTGCTTCTTGTTCGTCATTAAAGACTAAGCGGGTTCTTTGGTAACCCATTGATGCTGGTGCACCCGCTTTCCTTTTTTCACAGAGTTGAAGAGTAAAACGTGGCAGAGTTCAAATTCTTTTGGTACATCTCTATAATTTCTATTCTTATGCATCACTTCACTCGCAGTTAACTCGTAGACCTCTAAGGTTTTGGATTCTTGAGTAGTTTTTCGTTTATACGTTCTCATGTTGTAATAAAATGTAACAAAAAATATCACATACAGTCCTTGTATCCTTTTAAAACTAGCCCCCATATCTGGGGTAGGTATTAACACGTAAATAATAACCCCGCCGATCTGTTAATTTTAGCCCCAAAGGTACATTTTTGGTTTTAAATAACATAAAAAATAATTATTAAGAAGTTTTTAAATTGAGCTACATAGCATTATTAAGTATGAAATATGCTTCTAGGAATACAAAAAACGTAATCATAACGCTGTGTATTTTGGGCATAAATCAAAAAATTGTAAAATCAAAAATATTCGTTACCTACGTAATAAAATGGTCCGGTACACAGCTTACTCTGACGATGCGCGGTGCACAATTGACCAATCCCGGGACATGTGGCGTGCTCTAGGTAGTGTTATAAAACATGCGTTGTATGTTTTGTATGTATAGTTTTAGAGAAATTTGCTTGTTAACACTTCCCCCTGTTAATTGTAGCCCCGCCCTCCCCTATAATAATTACAGTCACTCGCTTATTTCGCATTCATACACCGTGTATTAACAATTGTCACTTACTTGCTCCACAATCATGCACCGTATAAAAATTAGTCACTCGTTGCTCCGCATTTACGCACTGTATAATAATTATGGTCACTCGCTTGTTCCGCATTCATACACCATGTATTAATAATTGTAACCCACTTGCTCCATAATTGATGCACGGTGTATTTGCTACAGTTAATCAGTCAATCGCTTGCTTCACAATCATGCACCGTATAAAAATTAGTCACTCATAGCACCGCATTTACGCACTGTATAAGAAATACAGTCACTCGCTTGGTCCGCATTCATTCACCGTGCATTAATAATTATCACTTACTTGCTCCACATTCATGCACGATGTACTTTTTACAGTCAATCAGTCATTCGCTTATTTCGCATTCATACACCGTGTATTAACAATTGTCACTTACTTACTCCACAATCATGCACCGTATAAAAATTAGTCACTCGTTGCTCCGCATTTACGCACTGTATAAGAAATACAGTCACTCGCTTGGTCCGCATTCATTCACCGTGCATTAATAATTATCACTTACTTGCTCCACATTCATGCACGATGTACTTTTTACAGTCAATCAGTCATTCGCTTATTTCGCATTCATACACCGTGTATTAACAATTGTCACTTACTTACTCCACAATCATGCACCGTATAAAAATTAGTCACTCGTTGCTCCGCATTTACGCACTGTATAATAATTATGGTCACTCGCTTGTTCCGCATTCATACACCATGTATTAATAATTGTAACCCACTTGCTCCACAATTGATGCACGGTGTATTTGCTACAGTCAATCAGTTAATCGCTTGCTCCACAATCATGCACTGTATAAAAATTAGTCACTCGTTGCTCCGCATTTACGCACTGTATAAGAATTACAGTCACTCGCTTGCTCCGCATCGATGCACCTTCTATTTAGTACACTAAACTTAAGGTACTTATTCGCTCCGCATTCATACACCGCGTGTTTATTAGTCACTCGTTGCTCCGCATTTACGCATTGCGTTAGAATTACAGTCACTCGCTCATTCCGCATTCATGCAGCGTGTTTCTACTAGTTAATGTCTCATTCCTTCCGCATTCGTGCAGCGTGTACTAGTTACAGTCACTCGCGTGTTGCGTACTCCGCCGACTGATGTAATAAAACCATACAAATATAAAACTTTTTTCTAATTTCAGAATTTATTTAATAATTTAAATTCAGGTTCCCATCCGTCTTTTCTCCCCAAATCTTCTTGACGTATAAATGAAGAACAGTGAAGTGGGACCCACTAGAGATCCAGGGCCGTTCTATGGACAGAAGCTCCTATATCGACCCGTCTTTTTCGCCATCCGTGTTGGCATTTTTCATTTCTAAGGCGGTCTCCTCGCTAAGCCACAGACGAAGCAAACACACTCGTGCGGCGCAGCGAGGAGTCTGCACAAACCGCTTCACTGTCTCAGGGGTGTAATAGGGATCAACAAATACTTATTTAAAAAATGTATTTACAAAATAGAAAAAAAAACAGCACATCAAAAATAAAAAATTAAAGAAAGATTATGCAAGAGAATTGTAAAATAATCATTATCATCTACGTTTAATGAAAAAAATTGTATCATCGTCTATTAATATCTAATAATTCTAATAACTATATAATAATTACATTATGATCATATTTACATCTTTATTTAACAATAAAAAATAAGGTATAATACAAAAAACAATAAAAAGGAAAACATTAGAAATGATAACCAAATTAACGATAACCAAATAAAGAAAATATCAGTGCAAAAAAATAACAATAATAAATTAAGAATAAGAATTTTTAAACTTATGTATATAAAAACTATGATAACCCGTAGGAAAAAGCTAATTAATAACGAAAAGATAAAATAAAAATGTAAAACGAAATAAAAATGCATTAAAAGAGTAGTTTGTTTGGTCTTGTGGCTAGGATTCTCGCCTCGTGATCTCATTTCAGAACAGCAAGTTAGTCCTATTTTCATAGCAAAAGCGTTTAGCATAGTTTGAAAACAGTAAGAATATTGATGTGACACGTATTCCGTTTTCGCATCTCTATTTAAAAAAAAAGTCAGTATACCGAAGGACAATAATGAAATATTAGAGAAAATAACAAAATGAGTCAAAAATAACTGTATACCAAAAAAATTTATTTAAAATATAAGGTGAATAAAAATAAAAATGATTGTTCCATAGAGTCTGCAGAAATTTAAAAAAAATACACTACCTTTAGGGCAAAGAAAAAAGGAACGAACAACACAAACAAGTAAAGGACTTGCTGTCCAGAAATCCAATGCCGGCAGAATCCTCCTCCTTTAGAGCAGTGTAAAAACAAAGTAAAACCAAATCAAAAAGACAGTCGAACCCCGATGGGAGGCTCCCTGAGGATTTCCCGACGCGAAAAAAAAAAGAGAGAGAAATTATCCTTAAAAAGGTGTTCATTCTTAACCGGACACGGATCTCCTTCCACAAATTGTTCTAAAAACAAATCCTCCCTCGCATCATTCAAGATCGCACGTTCTCTGAGGAGGCGTCCTAAGGACTGCCTCACGCGACTGCAGGCAGCCCCAGGTCAAAGCTTACCATGACCCGAGATCATCCACGCCGATCATGGCGGTCCGGTACCGGAGCGCCCGCTGCTTCACCACCGCGACTACTGGTAGTATGGCGAAAGCCCGCCTCTCCGAGGTCACAGTGTTCTACCTTTCTTGCTATACATCCAGTGTCATATCTCGTAACCCGTCACACAATTTTCTGAACGTGCTGGCGTCTGAGAATGTGAGCGTTGTGTGTCACTCCCCAAAGAAGAATGAAGAACAGTGAATGCAGACCCACCGCATTCCCAGGACCGTTTTATGAGCGAAAGTTCCCATATCAGTTCTTCTCTTCCGTCGCCAGGTTGACATATTTACTCTAAAGGCCATCTCCGTGCCGCGTCGTGTAAAGGGTGACCCGGCAAGGGGAAGCCCATCCAAAGTTCATTCACTGTCCTGCTCCCACTAAACGCTATTTACCAGAAGCATAAGAAAATACAAGTACAAAGAAAATAATATAGTGAACTTCCAGCCGCAGGGCACCTCTTATGCTGACCGGGACTCAGGAATGGATCAGGCGAGCAATCCTCTAAGAATTTCATTGTCATTTATGTCCATCACTCTTTTGCCATATTTGTTCAAAATATTAGTGTCTGCACCATTCTCCAGTAAAATCGTCATCGTTGGAATGTTTCTATGGCGGGCTGCGGAGAACAGGGCGGTCTCACCATTATTGTTCGAAATGTTTACGTCCGCTCCATTCCTTAGCAAACACTCCACCATTGGAAGCTTACTATCGCGGGCTGCGGAGAACAGTGCGGTCTCGCCAATTTTGTTCGCTATGTTTATGTCCGCTCCTTTGGTTAGTAAAGACTCCACCATTAAAAGCTTTCCACCGCGGACTGCGGAGAATAGTGCGGTTTCGCCAATGTTGTTTAAAATGCTTATGTCTGCTCGATTTGTTAGCAAACACTCCATAATTGGAAGCTCACAGCCCCTGGCTGCGGAGAACAGTGCGGTCTCGCCACTTTCGTTCGCAATGTTTATATCCGCTCCTTTCCTTATCAAACACTCCATCACTGGAAGGTCCCTGCCTCTGGCTGCGGAGAACAGTGCAGTCTCGCCACAATTATTCTTAATGTTTATGTCCGCCCCTTCCGTTAGTAAATACATCACCACTGAAAGTTTTCCACCGCGCACTGCAGAGAACAATGCGGTTTCGCGGCTATACTTTGAAGGAATATCAACGAAGAGCCCGTGACGTAGAAAGTCTTCTATTGTATTCAGGTGGCCAGCCCTTGCGGCGCAGTGATATGGAGTCACACCTGCACTGTTATATGACCTCCCAACTTCTGAAATGTTATAATGTTTACATAAATATGTAATTATTAGCATTTGTGTTTCGCTTCGTTCCTCATCGTTCGCATTTCTAGTAGCGAGGTGCAGGGCGGTGTCCCCATCTTCGCCTGGTGCCAGCAACATGTAATGTCGCTCGGCGTTGTTTTCCATGTTGTGATATGCTTTCTCAGCATCTTTTACCCGTTTGTTCCTCACAGCTGCGAGGAAGCGCCGTATGTCATTTTTTAGAATCTTTTTTGTCCTAATGTAAGCCTTTTTTAATTTCGACCCATCATCGTTTTCTTCTAAAGCTTTACAGAGAACATTGCGTATTATATTGTAATATTTATGATTTCCGGAATCATTCAATTCTAAATAAGTAGCCAGCAGGATTTCTAGTATTACTTCATACGGACAAGTCTTAAGGCTTTGGAGTAATTTAAGCATTGCATCTCTGCTTACACATCTCAGGCTCTCGGAGTTTGTTCCATCGTCAGCTCTCCGGGCTGCTAGGCCGAGCGCCGTGACGCAGCGCCAGTCGCGAGCCGCCACGAAGGCGACCACCCCTTTATGAACTGTTGCACACTTTAAACCGCTGATAAGAATGTCTATAATTCCCATATTTCCTTCTTTTACGGCCACATGCAGAGCCGTATTAAGTTCTCGATCAAATAAAGATTGTTGCTTGTTGCACCAAATTTCATTCATTCTTAATGCAAAGAATTCACCTGCATCTTCGGATGATGGTTCCGAGAGAAGTAAACTGTTAAAAAATATTCTAATAACAAAGTGAGAGCCCTGCAGTAATATTTCATTTAATAATAGTTCTACAATTGGTGCGTGTCTGTGATACCGACGCTTTTTGTACAGCCAATTGAAAGCCAGATCGGCGCAATAGTATTCCGCCAGCGTGCGGTGAATAAACTCGATGCTCCCATTTTTGTCTCCGGCCGACTGAACCAGTCCGACTCTACACATTTCGGCTTCAAAGTCTTCCTCAGGATCGTCGAAGTGTTGATTTGAAAATTTTGGAAAGAGCGTGCGCAGAGCCAGTATTCTGTGATTTTCAGTAAAACTCTTAATAAGAATACATTTAATAGCGCTGTTCATACACTCGTTCAGCCTTGTTTTGTCTCTTAAATATATGTCAAATTTTATACTAATAAATTTCCGATACAAGTCATATACACTCTTAATGTTGAAAGAACTCCCCATATCACTCTCTGATTCTACGTAATCTTTGACCCGTTGCATGCAAATTTCTGCCAACATCCGCATTTGAAGCGGAATTCCCATGAATTGTTGTATGTCATCACCAAGCATTCTTTTAGCGATGTTGAATAAATATTTCGTACACTTCTTGAGTTTTTCCTCTTCCTCAGCTCCGTAATTATCCAGCTCCAGGATTAGGTGTGAGTCCCAGAACTTAAAAAGATAGTCCCGTTGTTCACTTTCACCGATTTTTGTAAACTTCATGGCGAAGGTCGAGAGTGTATTTTCAAGAAAATCGGTTTTGTACAATCGCGTGGTAATCCATACTCTCGCGTTAGTTTTGTTTTTTAAATACATCAAAAGCTTTGACACATCATCTTCAGCGCTTATGGGAGATTCTCGGTTAATTTCGTCAAACCCGTCAAAAAGGACACAAACATCTCGGGTACCTTTATTCTGTTTATCCAGGCAGAAATTCAACAACCCAACCTGCCAACTATCCCGGTCTCTCAGAATAATCTCGCAAACCGATTCCAGACTCAGCTCAGTAGTTAATGTCTGAACTGGGATTTGAAACTCTTTCAAATCTATCCTGATCACCCAGGCTGGCCGCAGTTGTCGGGAAATGCTTGTCAGGGTGGTGGATTTGCCCATTCCGGGCTCATCAGCTATGACGACTACTTTCTGCCTCATTTCACAAAGGTCCTTTTCATCTATCGACTCAACCTCGTCGATTTTCAAGTACGGACGAAGGCCATCTAAAGTCCCTCGTGAACGCAGCCACAGAATCGAGCCACCATTCGCGCCTTGCTCTAGTATGTGAACCGGCATGTCGGGGTTTCTTTCAATAATTTCATCCGCTTCCAGGACTGACGCTGCTGTCTCGATACATTCACTTCTCAAAAATATTTTTTTATTTTCTTTAGATATTTGTAATCGGTTGACCAGAGATTGTTTGTCATCGGTATTTTGAAAGACAAATTTTGCATTTATGATATTTCTACCTTCATATATATGCCGTGCAAAATCTTCAACGTTTAAAACATATTTTAAAAATTTCCTTTTTATATAAAATTCATTCTTATATAAGGTTTTACAGTGAACAAGTTCTGCTGATGAAGCAAAGTGATAAATAGTTGCGGAAGGTTTCTCCCGACATTTATTCTTAAAGATGGATTCCCCGTCTTCTGGTGTGGTGAAGATCCTCCCCTCTTCCAGACCCTGGCCGAGTTCCTTCCACCTGTCAGTCCCCAGTTCCTCTCGGCCGGTGCCGCCGATCACCAGCAGAGTGTTGCTAGGGTGCCTCTCTAGAGCTCGGACGACCCTCTCAATGCTCACCACCCTATTAACTGTAGAGTGCACTTTCAGATCATCGTGATTTGAAAGGAAGTTCTCCATTTTTACGGTTAATTTACCATTCACGATTTCTCGAAACATTTGCGTGTCTGTGTACTCGTTGATGTGCGTTAGTAATTTGCTTATATTTTGGATTTTTACAAAATCTTTCAACGCGACTTTTTTTCCATTAACAAGCAACATCTTTTTCAAAAAAAGTTCTTTTTGAGCCCCTTCCGCGAGATCATCTAAAGTCAGCCGTGTGCATGACTTAGTCTTAAAGGGTACGTTGAGTGATTCCACAAAACTTTGTGGAGACGAAATAATAATCAGTTTCTTGCGATCGCATTTCAAGAACCATTTAAGCATTCCCAGGTCCGGACCCAGGACAGCATCTGCGCTATCGATGACCAACAGATCGTCACAGGAGTATTTAGATTTGTATAAACTTTCAAAGTCTACAACATGTTCCAGAGCTCGCAGTTTTTCCCAATCTATAAATGTTTGGTTATTGTATGATAAGTAATAACCCAGATGTTGGTGTTGCGGTATTTCCCGCATTTGAAAGAGTATGTTGCGCAACCTGGCAGCTTCGAGCGGGCCATCTTCACTTTGAACATGTAAAATACGGGTTTCGCATGACTCTAAAAAGATTTTGAGTCCTATTGTGTCCTTGAAGTTTATTCGACATTCTGGCAAGAAGTCGAGGTAGTTTTGGACTTCCATCCGGTACACGAGCGGTCCAGCCTTGGGGACTCGCGCAATCTGTCGCTCGACCACCTCCGGGAACTCCTGAGGGAACCAGCGTATTAACTGCTTGCAGTGCCTGACTATCGCCTGCAAATTTGACTCCAACCGACAGGATACGGTACGATTAGTAGTATTTATTTCAAAGTCGGAAAATAAATCATCCACTGTTCCCAACTTGTGCCTCTCTACAAAACCAGATATGTGCGTCATCTTTACTTTTTCGGCTTTGAGTGCAGACCACAAGCCGAGCAAATATATTTCCTTCTCAGAGAAAACTCTCAGATTACAAGAATTTTTCTCCTCTTTAGTTTTATAACGTAGTTTTATTTTGAACGTATCTTTTTTCTCCGTTTTCAGAACTGGGACGTAATTTTTGGTATGATTCGTATTCGCGTGGAACTCCTTGTACTCCTTACCGGCGAGCGCGCCAAGTAGGCCGCGGCATGCTGGCCAGTCCAGCACTCGGCTGACTTCTCTTTTACTCGCAAAGGCCTCTACAAAATTATCTATTCTGTGGGTGGCCACATTGTACAGTGGTGTATTCTTGTCTCTTTTACGAAACTTTGATAGATTTATAGAAACTACGTGAATCGTTCCCACGTGGGATCCGGTGGTGTTTATCTTATTGGGTGGACCCAGATAATTTGTAATGTCCAGTTCGTCGGATGACACTATCTCCGCGTATCTGCAATAGCCGCTGTCTATAATCTTCTTCAACATATCCGCGCAGCCCGGGGAGTCAAAGGCCACGGTGTGCACGAGGTGGGTGGGCGGAGGGCCGAGCCTCTTGATGAGGACGTCCCCCTCCCTGCGCACGTGCTTCAGGGTGAGGGCGGTCACCTGCGCCAGCCATCCGCCCAGCGAGTGTCCGGTGAGCGACAGCCGCAGGGCGACTCCCGCCTCTTGGTTCGCTTCGTTCAGCGCAGTCATGACGCTGTCAGCGAAAGTGATGGCTGAATTAATTTGAGGAGAAAATTTATTATACACTACGCTCATTACGTTTGTTCGTTGATGTCCTGGATTAAAAAAATTCGTACCTCTGTGGCTGATCACCACTTGCTGAAGCGAGGGGTTCCAGAATGCAGCCCCGAAATAGCCGTTTTTTATTTGTTTATTGCTGGCTGTGGTTAAATATTCCCACCCTTCGGGTAGCTGTGCAGCCCCTTCAACGTAAACCGCGCTCGATAGTTGCGCCAGGAGGAATGGGTCGGGGAATGGTTCCATACTCAAGACATTGCGATCGCAAGTGATTCCTTTAATGTTACTTATAAGCTTCCTTTTGATATCCTCACAGCTGAACTTGATGTTTAAATTTCGGTCAACATCCATGGCGCAGAAGCGGGTAACACGAAGCTGTAATAGAAAAACAGGATTGCGTTAGTCTCGCTGAATGTAAGGGGGGACCCGGCCTTAAATCTGCCCAAGTGCGCAGTCGCATAGTAGTCTTAGATAGAAAGGTATTTTTCTTTGCACGGAGTCTTAAAGAGAAACTTGACAAAGTTTGGATAGGATTGCATTTAATATTTAACAAATTTATGTGAAATTGTAGCACGTTGCAATAAAAACTGAATCCGAGGCGGCCGAAGCAGCGGACCTAGATAAATCAACCCAAAAAAAACCTTTATGATTCCAGATGGATGGATCTACGAAGCGCATCAGATTCCGAGTTCAAGTTCATAATAATCATAATCAAGTTCAAGTCAATAAATTATGAAACTAAATATCTAGTAAGCAGAAGTGATATATGTACCTACACAAAATTTTCTGCTTATTATAACCTTTTTCTAAATGAAGGTATTTAAATTATAACAACTGTGTAAGAGAGCCTAGTTTGTAATTTCTTCCTCCTTATGGTGTACATTTTTTTAAACATAAAGTAACATGCAGTCAATGCATTCACTATCCAGATCAACCGTATTTATAAAAATAAATTATAAATGATTGCGCTTTATACGCAGCGAGTAATGCGTCGTTATTCCATTGCCAGCTTCATAAACATATCAAATAGTATGATTATTTTAAGAAACGAAGTGTACAGATTTTTTAAAAATAAATTAAGGTATTTTACAATGCGTAAAAATATTATATATACATTATTTAACATTTGAGTTACTAAGGCGAGATACATCGAAATTTTTATTTTCTGAAGTAAATTTTTTTCATCCAGCAATTATAAATATATTTCACGTTAAATTTTTTAAGTTAAGTTTAAAATATAAACGTTTGGAAACGTGTCAAACTCGAAAGCACCCACGGCAACGGATCATCTATATCATGATAGCGCTTAGTACGCGTTTAATAATGCGTTATTTTAATATATTTATGAAAATGCAGTTATAATGTTTTATTTTGATTAGAAAACGTTGTTTTTGTGGAGGACCTTGGCCTACTCACAGGCACGTGCAGTGAGAACAAGAATCATGACTTTTTCCTAAAAATATACGTTTAAAAGAAACTGAAATAGGATATATATCGTAATATTTATAATCTAAATAATATGTTAATTATTATATATCACAATAATTAGCATATTATTCAGATTCTTAATATTTCATAATATCGCCAGGTAATAATTTAATTTCGATATATTTTTCCAAATACGTGTTAAAATAAAATCATGCATCTTATTCCAACTGCACGCCCCTGGCTGCCCGGAATCAAGCCGCTCGCATCGACCAAACTACCGACCAGGAGCTCGATTCGGGCACCGTTGGTCGACCGAAGCCCGATTTGACCGCCGAGGTCCCGCCGCGCGCTAGTAAAACCACTCTCTCTCCGAACGACGCCTTTACCTGTATTCCCCGAATCTATTAAATTGTAAAACTTGCTTTTCAATAAAATTGACGCTTATAAACCGTGAGTCAATCTGTATCTTTGCACTACTCCTTTTGTCACATAAATTTGCGGTATTGATTCACGTTAGCACGCTATTTGCTACCCACAGAAATGTGCCCAGAGATCACCTTTCTTTTAGATGGACTCCCATGTACACGAACACGCACCTCTATTCATCTTGCGTACTACGAAAATCTGCTACCTACATTTTCATTAATAGCAGCGTGCATCCTGTAATAGCCTCGAGTTGCAAATCGTTCAAACATTAGAGGAGATAATATAATATAAAGTGAACCCTCTGTCTGTTCTGAAGCAACTACCTGTACAGTTTTTTTTTTTAAGTTTGGACATTAGCAAGATATAATATATATAATACACATATATACACATACATACACACATATATTCATATATATATATACATACATACATATTATGATATATATATATATATATATTATATATCGGTAAATATATATATAATGCTAGTAGATATATATATAGAGTCTTATATATATATATATATATATATAGTGATGATAGGTATATATATATATTGTTATGTATATATATATATAGCTGATATATTATAGTTATATCATACAGGATATATATTACAATATATATAGTAAATAGGATATATATATATATATTAGATACATTTATATACATCTACATATATATATATACATATACATACACACACACACACATATATATATACAATATTAAAAATAAGATTTATATATTGTATGTAAGAAATAAAACACAAACAAAAGACTATATATTAGAGAATTATACATTTAGACATTGTATATAGGGAGTAAAATCATTCAAACAGAAGCCAACAAAGCGGTTACCAAATGTAGGCAGACTACAAAATGAAAGCAATGTGTCATACATGACAGCTTTAATTTCATTGCAAAACAATTTTGTGACTATTAATATGGACTGTATTGACTATATTAATATGGATGACACATTGGTCTCATTTTTTGTCCTACCCACACCAAAGAGCCAACTTGTTATTTTATGTTTGAATTCTTTTAACACCTTAAGACCCTTTACGTCTAATGGCAGGTTATTGTATATTCTTGGAGCACAAAAAAAGAAAAATCTCTCTTCGAACTTTGTGTTCATTCTCGGCACCGTGAAGTTTCCACTTATCTTGCTCCTTGTATCCTTGGCCTCTGAACGTGCCTGTGTGGATAGGATCTTAATAAAATTAATTAAGATGGATCTGGTGTACAGCTGCCGTATGTCCAGCACCTTAAAGGATCTAAATAGCTCTTCAGATTCATATCGAAGCGTCTTCTTATTTATCGCCCGAACAACCCACTTCTGAGCCTTCACTATAGAATCCAATAAGGTACGTGCCGCTCCCCCCCCCCACCAAGCGGAGATTGCATAGCTGACTATGTTCTGACAAAGTGCATAATACACCATTTTTTAAAGTGTTATATTCATAAAGCCGCGTAAAATTTTAAATACATAAATCAATCCTCTCACCTTGGCACTTATGTACTCAATATGAGAAACCCATCTAAAATTTTCATCAATTATCAGACCCAGATATTTTATCTCGCTTGATTTTTCAATGGTATCACAGTCACATATATGATTTGTTTCCATGTCACATGTATGTATTTTGATATTTTTCGGGAAGAGTAGGCTATCTGATTTCCTTTTCGAGAATACCACAAAGTGTGTTTTTTTTGAGTTGAGTGTTAATAAGTGATTATCTAGAATACCTTTTATTTCTGCAATAACTAGTTCGGCCCTTTTAAGTGTATCTTCCCATGTGTCACAATTTATAATGATTGCAGTATCATCAGCATAACTAATCTTTGTTGCATTCTCAAATGTTGTTTTTAAGAACTCGTTAATGTATATAATGAAAAGTATCGGACCTAGTGTGCTTCCTTGAGGCACACCATATTTGATGAACATTGGGTCACTACGTGTACCTTTATTTCCACAGTTTGTTTTCGGTTTTCAAGATAATTTCTGAACCAGTTTAGACGGTTGCCAGATATACCAATTTTGTTGAGTTTGCTTAAAAGCAATGAGTGTGATATAGTATCAAAGGCCTTCGATAAGTCTAAGAAGATGCCGAGTACTTTACGTCCCTTATCCAAATTTGTGGCAGTGATTTCGACTAATTTGGAAATGGCATCTTCGGTTCCCATCTTAGTTCTGAAACCGTGTTGGTTCGTGTATTATCATCCAAAACTTGCATATTCACATATTCATCAAGTCTAATAAATCTTATGAGACATACGTTCTCCTCTCTACTATTACTGATCATTACCCCACGCTAATCAACCTAAAAACCAAAGAGGATAAGAAAAATATGAAATGTAACCTAAAAGCAACTGGTCATACAAAGAAAACAATAAACTACAACAATCTAAAAGAAGATCTAAAAGGTGAGCAGTGGACTTCTACTCTGACAACACGGAATACCAATGAGGCTGTGGATACATTTATCCTAACACTAAACAATCATTTAACAAAAAATACAGAATTTAAATACATACAGCGTCATACATGCCATAAATCCAATCATCTAAAAGATTGGATTACTCAAGGACTTATACATCAAAATGCACATGAAAGTTAAAAAAAATCCAAATGACATAAATCTTTTAAATGCATACAAAATGTTCAGGAACAAGTGCAACCATTTAGTGAAGATCACAAAAGATGCTTATTACAAAACTAAAATCAAGGAAGCAAAAACGGATCCTAAAAAAATATGGCAAATTATCAAGGATTCAACTAATAAAAAGAAACAGAACAATTCAGACATAACCAATATTGAAGTACACGACGTATTACAGTCAGTCAAAGATAATTCAAAGCTCATTGCTGACGAATTTATTAGCCACTATACTAACTTAGGCCCCAAACTAGCAGAAAGCATACTCCAATCCAAAAACTTAAACAAAACTCACCTATCCGAAAACACAACTCCTCAACACACATCACAAAGTTTTAATTTTTACCGAATTTCTTCAAGCGAGTTGTCATCTCTAATTTCATCTCTACGTACAAACTGCGCAAATGGACACGATATGATATCAAGTTTCACAGTAAAAGAAATAAAAGATTACATCTTGAAACCTCTGCTACATATATTTAACCTCAGCCTAGAAACTGGAATAGTACCAGCACATATAAAAGAAGCCGTTATTAAGACTATATACAAGAGTGGAGATAAAACAAAGATTATAAACTACAGACCGATCTCTCTGCTTAGCTGTTTCGCAAAAATACTTGACAAGGCAGTAAAAAAGAGACTAATGGAATACCTCGACAAAAATAACATCTTGTCGGAAAACCAATATACGAACAAAATATATACAAGCGTATATGTTTACATGTATATTGAAATAACAACGTTTACTTTTAGTGGCTTCTACGGGCTGATCAGGAGTATGAGAGGAATGCGCTATGGGATGCGGCGGACGGGCTTATGGAATGTATCAATATCTCTAAAATAACCACGAGAGTTTGAGGATCGGTGTCTCTGATAGTGACGAAATATCGTCCCAAAGACGGAATGGTGGGACACAGTTTTTGGTCATTTCAAGAGATTTAATAGGTTTTTCAGACGTAAAGAAAGCAATTAAAGACCAAACCAAAGTGTGAACTGACATGACAGGTCAACACGCGGAATGATATATCTAACTTTTTGCTCCAGGATACAGCGACCCTTACGGCAATAAATTCCAAATATAAGTAGGTGGAAGTGAGAAAAGGACAACGATAATAACGCCTTCTCTGGAGGAGGGGACCTACAAAATCAACAGGATGAGGCAAGCGTTAACCAGGGTTGAACAGAAAAGATGCCAACATAACCTACCTCTAGTTATAAGGTCCTCCAAAGTTGAATAAATACGTCAAAGTCCGCGCGACACGATGTTACGTGAGCATGGCGTGAGCTTCGGGACTTGTAAAAAAAAATGTTGTACATACCGACAATGGACGGGAGTTAAATTCCCATACTTACTCTGATTAAAATGGACAGGTCGCCCGGTAGGAGGGAAATTACTGGATGTTTGTAATTGACTATTGATTCGTGCCTAACGTGTTTTGTATTTTGGGCTTAGTTGCGTTTTGTGTTATTGTAATATCGCTGCTTCTAAACATCAGACGTAGGCATCATAACTTGCTGCAATACTATTGTTGGCAGGATTTTGCACATAATCTCATAAGTATTGTTACTACTTCACGCATCTTTATGTGCGTCGGGACTTATGATACGTTGTACCCAGTATTAAACCGACAAGTAATTGGGACGTGTTTGTTTAGATGAGTAATATTAAAAATAACATAACTAAAACATGCGGGCAACCCTGGCAGGGTTCATTGGGTGATCCGAGAGAAAGGATCGCCCAAAATTAATTAAAAATCATGTATAGTACCTTTGGATGATTGATACATCTAGGTATGCAGTGTGTACATGGTGAGTATAGGGAAATTGATCCCATGATGTAGCGGCCAAGGATCGTTAAATTTCCGATAAGGACGAGTGAAAATACGAGGGAACGGATAGTGAAGAAACATCAACTATGATTAGGGGAGTATCCGATAAATTGTGGTTACGGTTGATCAAGCGACGATATGGACTGAACTTAGAAATTAAATATTAAAAATTAATTATCGCGCTTGTGAAGCGAAGATATTCCGGTCGGGATCACCAAGTCCGGCCCGAAATTTAGAATAGAGACGGCGATAAGGGGTGGAGCCAACTGACGGCTGGGAGTGCGATAAGAATTGTGGACCACCAAAAAAGACCTTAGTAGGCGGAATTCTGATATCAGGTATGGCATAGATTAGTGAAACCAAAGAGGTTGGATATGAGCCCTTCTTCCGCAAGAGGAGGTTTAAAATGTCAAGGCAGATCAGTTTTTGGGGAATTCGGGGGACGTCTTTCCGGTCTGCAAGACCCACGTCGGTTTTTTGGGTGATAGTTATCGTCGACTTAGAGTGTGGATTAAAATTCGGTGTTTGAAAATTTTAATTAGCTTCAAGTGAAAGTTGTGCACGGGTAATTATACTCTTCGATATTATTGATTGCTCACCTTAAAAGGAAAGGGGGGTACGGGTTTAATTTTATTTTATAAGGGTAATTAATTTCGGAAATTACTACGCTTTATAGAGTTAATTAATTCGGCGTATATAGAGCTATATCTGCAGATCCTCGGAACTAGCTGTGTGTTGTAAAGATACCTAATTTTATGCTTAACACGCGGGAGATTGTTAAAAGATAAAAGATTTGTTACTAATAGATTCGATTTTAAATAAGTCTTATAAAAATACATATCTTATTCTGAATACGCGAGGTCTCGTTAAAAGGGTTTATAACTCATAGTTTCGGTTTAATTACATTTTATAAAGATTCCCCTAATATGCGGTATTGGTTTAAAAATTATAACCCACAGTTTCGGCGAGATTACGTTTACTAATGACTTTTAAAATTAGGACGACAATATTAAGATCTGAATTATTGGATATATCTATAATATGTAAAAGTTATAAACGTAACGCCGATGTATAGCGCCGCGTTTTCCTTAGGAATGATCTAGATTTTCATTTTGTTTAAAATTTGGGGATCGGGGCTTATTTACGATTTTTCAGATGTATAAATTTCATCATTCTAAAAAATTATATAAAATAATCTCGTGAGTATCGAGGTTTATTTACGGTTTTACAGATGTACAAATTTCACTGTTTTATAAAGTATATAAAAATTGCTTTCGTTTGGTCCGGGTTATCTTATATTATATGAAAACATGAATCTCGCGCTATTAAAATATATAAAAATGTTTCATTAGGCCGGGTTCATTTTGCGCGTTGAAGAAAGTATATAAGCCTCACGGGTTTAGACTTAATAAAAATTGTTTTCATTTAGTTCGGGTTACCTTATATTTTATGAAAGGTATAAGTCTCGCGGCCTTAAACTATGCAAAAAAAAAACATTTTAATTGGTTCGGGATATTTTATACATAAGGAGTGATATAAACTTCGCGGTTGTTATCCTATATAAAAGTCGTTCGTATAGTTCGGGTTACTTTGTATTGTATGAAAAAAAGGTAAATCTCGCGTATAAAAACGCGTATAAAAAACGTATCTCATGTATTCAAATATATAAAGACTTCCAGTACATTGTTTCGATAGACTGGGGTTGTATTATACTTATGAAGTTGTAGGGCCTCGTTATATTGAAAATATATAAAAATTGTTTCGCTTGGGGCCGGGTCTTCTTATTTATAAACTATATAAGATTTCGCTACATTTTAATTATATAAAATGCTTTCGTTCGAAAATACATTTAACTTTTATGAAACATATAGGATCCCGTTTTTTTTAAAACTATGTTAAAATATTTCGTTTAGAATTCACGTTTTATATTATAAATATGAAACACATAAACTTCGTTTAAAACTATATAACAATCCTCCGTTTAGATTCCGCGCTCTAGTTTATATTTATGAAACATATAGATTTCGGTTAAAACTATGTTAAAATGTTTCGTTTAGAATTTGCGTTTTATATTATAAATTTGAAACATATAAATTTCGTTTAAAACTATGTAACAATGCTCCGTTTAGATTCCGCGCTCTAGTTTATAATTATGAAACATATAGATTTCGGTTAAAACTATGTTAAATGTTTCGTTTAGAATTCGCGTCTCATATTATTAATGTGAAACATATAAATTTCGTTTAAAACTATGTAACAATGCTCCGTTTAGGTTCCGCGCTCTGGTTTATATTTATGAAACAGATAGATTTCGATTAAAACTATGCTAAAATGTTTCGTTTAGAATTCGCGTTTTATATTATAAATATGAAACATATAAATTTCGTTTAAAACTATGTTAAAAACCCGCGTCCTATTATATATCTATAAACTAAATTAAACCTCGATTAAAACTATGTAATACGTTTCGTCTGGAATTCGCGTTCTATCTTATATTTACGAAACATATGAATTTCGTTTAAAACTATATGACAATGCTCGGTTTATATTTATGGAACATATATATTTCGGTCAAAACTATTTTAAAATGTTTCGTTTAGAAATTATCGTCTTATATTATAATCGTGTAACATTAAATCTCGTTTTCACTATATAAAAGGTTTTCGGTAGGATTGTACCTATTTCACGCGTATAAAAATATAGGTTTACTTTTTTATTATTTAGATTAAGAATAGTACCTAAATCGGCGGACCCTAAAAGAAATATGTATTGACCTTATCAAGATGTAGACTAGTGGGGTTTTATTATAGAAACAATTCATTGTTCTGCTGCGCCTACTTAAACGCGGTATTCCCAATAAATGTTAAAAACAAGTGGACAAGTGATCGCTTCACGGGTTTTTTAAAACTTATAAATACATGAGATCCTAGATTCAAAGTTTAATCCCGGTATTTCGGATAAATATAAGAATATGTAACATCGGAAAATAACGGGTAATGGTTTTATGAAAAATATGGGTACGTATAATTATAGAATTAGAGTTTAGTTTCGGTGGCTCGGGTAAGTACGGGTGCATAAGACGGAAATAAGGACTATGTTACAGTCTTATTAAAATATATAAATACCTACCATTGTCTAGTTAGAGTCTAATTCCGGTATTTCGAGAAAAATAAATTTAAAGAAACGGAAATAATGTCTAGTTTCGATTTGATTAAAGTATATACACCGTATAGTTGTAGAGGCTGGATACTAAGCCCCGGCTACTGAAACTTATAAACGCGTAATGGCAGGATCAAAGGTTAGGTATCGAATTATAGTTAATTATTACTCGTTAGAGTTAGGATCTCGATTTTGTAAAATATGTAAGACATAAGATACGACCATGGCTGACATATGGTTGCATAACGACATCGCGACGGGGCCTTATCTATTGTGGTCGGGTGTTCGGCGTGGCCGTGTGGGGAGAAGCCTGTGAATCGTGGCACGTGCGAGGCACGTGTTCGCAATCCTTTAGGTATAAAAGGGGTTATAGGATCCGCGTACATAAAGTGAACTACGATGCACTGGAAAGGATATACTGGGTAAGTCATGTAATACTCTTTCCGTTTGAGATTATAACGATATATAAAGGCGGCGCACGGGGAAGGAGAATGGTCTCGGGTTCGACACCCCAGACAAAGACAGAAGAAGTGCCTACAGCGTAAGCTAACCCCTGTATCGTAACCTTGCCATATATGTTTGTCCACAGGAGTTTGCATGTCGAATACGTACTAACTATAATAGGGGCGAATTAATTTGCCAAATTAACCCTTCTCTGCATGTGTGTGAACTTCCAGGGAGCGGGCGGCCCGTGTACTCGACGCCGAATTTATTTATTTATTTCTATTTATCTATTTGTTTATCTATTTATTTATTATTATTTTATTTAAAATTTTTATTTTCTTATTTTTTTTATTTTTATTATTATTTTTTTATTTTTTTTTTTATTTATTCATTTAATCATTTATTTATTTATTTATGTATCTATTTATTTAATTAATTAATTAATTAATTAATTAATTAATTGATTGATTGATTGATTGATTGATTGATTGATTGATTGATTGATTGATTGATTGATTGATTGATTGATTGATTGATTGATTGATTATTTATTTATTTATTTATTTATTTATTTATTTATTCATTTATTTATTTATATATTTATTTATTTATTTATCTATTTACACGTCTGTGCATCGTCGGGGGATAGTCA
>JADDOH010001847.1:0-184568 GCA_016648135.1 Agrypnia vestita
ATTCTATAACAGCCCGTGAGTTTATATGAAATAATAGTTTCTTTGAATGCTAAATTTTGGTTTTTTAAACCCTCAGCATCTCTGCCGAAGGGGGTTGAGGCTCCGCGCCCGCCTAAACCCGGTGACCAACTTCCTAAGTGACTAAATGCCCCCCCTTGTTCCTCCGGAACTTACTGCATCCCGAGACTCTATCTCTTCTTTACGAGATGTGATCCTGTGACGCCTCTCTTTTAGGCTTATAATTGAGATGTACGTACTCTTTTGGTACGAGTTTCTGATGATGGGTGCTGTCTTGAGGCGCCTTTCTTTTAGGCCGTGTTTGAAGAATCATGTACTCTTTTGGTACGAATTGATGACGACATTAGCCTCCTTTGCGGGCATAGTCAGCGATGTTACAAATTATTGTGCAATCTCATTATGCCTTTTCAGAATGGCGTCCCACGATTCTGCATCTTGCAACATTTACTTTGGACAAATGTTAGAGTGTTAGTAACATATTTATAATATCCCAGCTATTCCATATGAGTGAATGATTTTTAGATTTATTCTGGCCCTGTCTTTCTTACAGAGGACGAAATAGAAGTTAACGTTTTCTATCAAGGTTTTACAGCATTCAAGCATGGAAATCCTTCCAAAGACAAAGGGAACCTTTTTGTTGGTTTAAGTAGTTTGCGCCAGATGAGGTTAGGTGGTCTGTTTATTGACGACCCCGAGCAACAAGGAGGACCCCGCCTTTAAGGGGCCCTGCAGGGGCTTGTGCGGGTTCCACGCCCAAGTGCCGGCAATCATCCACCCCTCAGCCAGCTAGGCTAACACAAACCAGATATCCCCACTCTTTAGTTAGATCTCCCCATTCTGTCCTTTACTCGTCATTCTGAAGCCGCTTATTAAGCTGAATATACCGAGGTACTCGATTCATAAAGAGTTAGTTGTAGACCGAGTGTAATGATTGCGCAATACCTACGCAATACAGTAATTATTATAATGCTACTAAGTAATTCATATAGAACTCCGTGTATTCAATTTTCAGCATAAACGGTATGAAATTCGCTTTGCATAAAAATACATCCGTTTGGAAGAATTCTCGTACGATTTGAACCAATATCACACAAGCAATCGTGATATTTAATTACACAATTATTCCGAACTCAAATATTCCCAAAATAAATACATTTCGATAGTGAAAATAATTAACCGTAATAGATAATATAAATATGTTCCTTAGCTGTTACACAATGGCGGTATGATCCTCTCTGGTACTGATGAATGGTAGATTCCTCCATACGTCCGGGCAGCAACTCCGTCCGCAAATGATGTTCTGGAACTCAGGGCTCCGTCGGTAGTCTGTTGGGCAGCGCTCCCGCTCGCAAGTCTGGTCTCGAACTGAAGGGGCTGAGTATATCGTGTTCGCTCCTTTTATAGTAACGATTTCACCATACCTCTGAAATCCACGCTAGTGCAGTGACTCATCCTATGCGCGATGACCTCACCGCCGGCGCTCGCCATTGGCCGGATTCAGTCATCAGGACGGTCGCCTCCGGCTCAACCCGTCGAAGGCAAAGCGCGCCTGTGATTGGTCCGTTTCGTTAAAATAACAGTAAAGCACCCGCTACACGCGAGACTTGCTGTTCCGATTCATAAATAATAAAGGCTCGTTCGCACCTACTCACAAGGTCGAGTCTATTAGGATTGGCAAACGATATTAATTTAACACAGAATTATATCTATGGTATAATAAAGATCTAAGAAATATTACTTGTATAGCTGAATATTCAATATTTTGTTAGCCTCTTGTAATACATAGAATCTTAAGAAGAAATATATCAGGCTTTTACTTTTAAACGATTCCAAACAGAAGAAATATATTTTTGATGTCCATACTTGACTTTTTTGAATATTATTATTTTAAGATTTTCTAAATTTATTAAATCTATCTCTATGTCGACCATCACAATGTATGTTAAAGTAAATTTTCAAATTCAGTGGAAAATTTTTAAGATTGTTTTGCTGTTAATTTTTCCCAAAACAAAATAAATAAATAAACACACAAATACACACACTCACACAAACTCACTATTGGTTTTTTCTTATTTTTTTATCGATTGTATATATCTGTTTTCTTGTAATTGGCCCAAAACTCTGTACATCAATTATTGTTTTTTTTCAAGATTGATTAATTATATGGCTGTAAGAAAATCAATAAATGAAAATAAAATAAAAATAAAATAACAAATAAAAAATTACTATTTTTAAAAAATTCAAAAAAGTCAAAAAAAAAGGAAAAAGAAAATTTTTTTCAAACATCCGCAATTTGGCGAAAAAAAATTTTTTTAGTTAGTATGATAGCAGCATTTATCTACTAGAATATTTTTTTATTTCAGATCATTTTTAAGGTTGAAATCGTGACAAACTTGGCGCGCCATTTTTTTCCAACCCCCCACTTCAACAGCTTATAACATTTAGAGTTTTCAATTTTTTCTCTTTTTAAATTTTTTTATATGTATTGTTAAAACATGATTAAATCTTTTTAAAAAATGAATGGTAAAAATATATTTCGTTTTTTATGTATAGCACACGAAAAAACCCTCAAATTCATGCCTCTAGACTAGAATACTAAGCAGTCTTTAAATTATTTAATACAACCCCATCAATGTAAAGTATGCGAGTAACAATGAAATTTTTATGAACCATTTTCCCTTTATATCTTATGAAAAAAATCATTTGCTACACGTCCTGTTTTGTATAAGTCCAAGGATATGGAACGGACAGTACACGTGTACGAGGCATCACTGTACATTATTTCACGAATGTTAATTTTTTTCATATTTTGCAGAATATTAACTATTTAAAGACACGAAGATATACAAAAAATATATAATAAAAAGAAAATGGTCATAAAAATTTTAATAAATTCTGATTGTATGTGTTTAATATGCATCTATAAAATAATGAATGTAGCAGAAAGCAAAAATAATTCAAGAATGCGTAATATAATTCGAAAAGAAGATCAGAAAACATAGAAATAAAGCATAAAATCAACAATAATTATTAATAATTAGAAAATCATAATACATGTGCAAAAAAAGAGTATCAAGAAACATAAATTATAAATGTAGAAAATTAAGCAAAATCGCAATGTACGAGTAAACGGAAGTAGAAGTTTCCAGGAGCGTAGTAGTAAAGCATAAAATAAACATAGAAATATTAAGCGAAGCATTATAAGTATGAAAATAATTAAGGAACATTAAAATAGAACATTAAATAAACACATATATAATTATGAACGTCAGAGAATTCAAGAACATAATAAGCAAGAAAGCATTACGCATATGAATATACATAGAAGTATTCAGGAAAAAAAAGGAAAGCACAAAATAAACTCAATGCTACGGAAATGGACATACGTGGTGGACGGAATGAGTCTCGAACCCCCAATCATTTGATTCTGAGCGAGTGTCATACCACTATATCACTACTCCCGAGGCAGACCAATTTGATAAATCGATAATGGTTTATGGATTATGGTATATCTTATTCTTTACTTTTTTGTAATATTTCACTGTAAGAATTTTAAATGAAAAAATAATATGTAATTAAGATAAATTATAAAAGTCTCACAGAGACGAATCTTTTAATATGAAAAACACGTATGGAAGTCTTTTGTATGATGGCCCAGGGCTTAAAACCTGTATGAACTGGCTTAAGTGATCACTCTACACAATGTAACGTTCACCAATTCCATCGTAAGAACATTGAATTTTTTAAAGTTATATAAATATATATGTTCCGAATAGGAATCATCCGCATATTTCATGAGGCTATTCTAATGACATCTGTTGTCTCTTCTCATGAAACATCACACATAGATTTCGCAGCTAGTAATGATACTTCTATATTTTTTATGTGGAATATTACATATTCTCAGAACATATGTATAAAAATATAGTTAAAAAAATAATATATTGCTGTTAGCCGTCATCGCTCGTCTCTCACCTTTCTAACTGTTTTGTTTTTACAAAATTTTCCCTCCTTGTATTCCGCAGTCTTAGGGCACCTAATAATCATCTGAAAAATTGCTACAGCCCCCAGCATCCCAGATTAACACAGAAAATCGGGAGATGTTTTTCAAAGCGAGGTCTGTTTATTGGGGGCCATCATCTTTATTATTCTTTTATTGCTCAATTGTTTTCGCCTCTTAAGCGCGCTTTAAGTGTATCGATTGGCTTTGTTTGAGTGGCAAACTGGAAAACATTTTACACTCTGTCTCCTCTCTCTATCCCACCTATCGGCTGCCGTTTGTTTGCCTCTCTTTCTCTGTTTTAATGTAACCCTCTTTCGTCTGTCAATCCTTGAATAGATATTTAAAATTTACAGGAACTTATTGTACTCACTCCACGCCTTTTGATGGATTACTGTTACGGCATTTAGCAATCAAATAATTTTAGAAGCTTCGGCTGAAGTATTTTTTATTTTTCGGTGCTCGGTGAAGTATAAGAGCTGCTATTTGAAATTCGTTTGAAATATTGGTTTTATGAAAAATCATTATATTTTTTAGCTTTACAGAAACATTTTTACCTCCTGAATTTCCCTTTTAATATATTCTACCGCTAATGAATCCTAAATATATCCAGACATTATTTTTATCCTTCCCGTTTTGATATTGGCTTTTTGAAAAAGGGTATCTCGACTTCAAAAACATGGAAAAATACTTTTTATGTGAGTATAATTGTCTTTTGTCTTGATGTCTTTGTTTGATGTCTTAATTTAAATTGTTTCCACTATATTAAATGCGGAGAATACAAAAATTTGGTTAGTTGTAAAACATTAAAATTTTAAGAATATTTCACCATTTCATGTCAATATGTGTACTCAATTAGTAAAGATATTAATAAGAGATTCTAAAGAGCAAAGAAAACTGAACATAATAGAAGTTTTAGAATAAAAAAATGTTTAACAATAAAATATATATTCGTAGAAAAGGCGACAATCTTCGAGAAACTTCTCGAAATCCATGATTCTATGTAATGCAGAGCTAAGCAAGCATGCTAGCACTAGACAGTTTTTTTGTGACAGCTAGCTAGTACCACAGACAGAGCAAACATTCAGTGATTGCGAATCATTACCGCCTTCATTATTCTTCCTTCCATAGAAGTCGTCACATCGTAAGTCACAGAAAAGTCAAGTAAATTAATTAAACTCACGACATTTCGAGTGCAATAAATTTGCATTGATAAAACTAATACTCGATTGTGGAGATTTTTTTGGTATTCCTGGTAATTTCTCGTGATAATTTCAAAGTTGCGTCAAAAATTCAACTTTCATTACTATTATTTTAACAATGTAATAAAAATAATGATAAACGTCTTATGGACCAACATGTTTGCTCAACAAACTACATCATAATATTTCTCATTGCATATTCTGATATATTTTTAAAAATTGTATTCATATTTCAATAATTTCCTCTATCCTGCCTTGAAAGTAAAACAGCTTATAATTGGAAAACAAACTGAGATCCTGTTATATGTTGCGTTGTAATCTGTTTTTTATAGCAGCTTTTATCCTAGTGGTTCTTAACCTTTTTATCTTAGGGAGCATTTATTTCGACAGTTAGATTTAGTGCGAAGTACGCGCGAGCCACGAGACGATGCCCAGGGTGGCCAATCGTGAAATGCAAAGCTACAGATATCGAGTGAAGTAATCGAGCGAATTATCTAATTGGCAAAATAAATAAGCGATAAATACCATGTGCAAGTACGGAACATTCTAGCAAGTGATAAATACTTGTTACTAAAGTGTTCATGAAAGAGTTATATATTGTAATATAGTGTACATTAAAGATTACCGTTAAGTTTAATTCGTGTTAAGTGACTCTGTACATTAAATAATTAATTAATCACTAATATATAAATAGCTAATTAATTGTTTTCGTTCATTCCTCCCGCAGCTACGACATGTGACAATAACATGAGATTTCTATTAACTACTTAAAAATTAACTTTTAGCGCTTTCATGTACAGCTCAATCATTAAATTTAATCCAGCATGAATAGATGAGCCAGCATTAAATTTCGTGTTTGCACTTGCAACAAGCTCGTGGAGCACCGGTTAAGAACCACTACATTATCCCAATATCCAAAACATTCCTACAAAAGGTGACGAGAACTCCACCCTTACACAATTTATTATATAAAACAATGTATTTGTGCTATAGGGATCATTCCGGTTTAGACGCTCGAAAAAAGGCTAATTTTATGATTTTTTATGAAAAAACTCTTATAGCTATAAAAACTAAGAAGCTACTCCGACAAGAGTAGTAACGTAAATATCGCAAAATAATATAGTTAGAATGCTCCGATCAATCTAAAATTTTAACACAATACTTTTAGATATATATACATTCGAAAAATGTAAAAAATAACGAGCGAGCCTTACAGTAGTCGCATATGACGTGTAACTTTGACATCTCGTAATTAAAATATCAATTGAGCAGCACTTATCAACACTGTCTACACTTTTATTTTTAATTGTAAATCTCACAATTAAAAATATCAATTGAACATTTGTTTAAATGCAAGCAAAGCATTTAAACAAAATTTAAAAATGCTAATAACTGTATATTTATTAATTAGTAAATACAAGTAAATAAAATGGATTTGCATTTATTTATAGTTGAATTTTGCCGCACTAAGTAGGTACCGTATATCTACATACGCATTTTATTAAGAAATGTTTTTGGTCAATTATATGTTTTTATTTATTTTCATACATGGTGGTAGTGTGCCGCCATAGATATTGTATGAAAATTTTGAATAAATATTTAAATATAATCACATAAATTACATAAAATTCGAGAATATAAATCATTAAGGGAAGTTATTGTTTACATTAATGTAAAAAATGTATTTACCGGATGGTTTTGAAGATATAAGCCAAAATATATCAAAGTTACAACATCCACACGCTTGACACCAGCCTCGCACCATAAATAAAATCAGAAGCGTTAACTGTTGAAAGTGTGCGTCTTCGCTGTGATGGCACTTGCTGGATATTGATTTGTTTTTAAACGATGATGTTTTTCGCACACATTGGTCAAATGAAATTGCGCGTGTCTTATTTCTTGTTACGCATTTCCGTCCTTTTTCACGAAATCGCTGCCACAGATTGCAGGAAAGCGAGAGGAAAGATATTACACACCAAAAATGTTCCTTGATTAGACCTGATTCTTCGAAAGCCGTAAATGCTTTAATATAAACGCGGATATATATATTTTTATTTTAATTTACGACGACGGCGCCAGTGACTCTTCGTTCTGATATTTGAGTGAAAAAGTATAGCTGATGGCTGCGTACGATCGGCTCCATCACCTGCTCACATCCTCCCCGCAGCTGATGATGCGCACGGATTTTTGCATCAATCCATTAGAACTCGGCGTCAGATCGCGAGCCAAGAGAGATATAAAGAGAAATTGTTCCCATAAATCAGGGGGGCTGCTTGGTGTTTGTCTCCAAGGGGTAAGCGGAGGGGGTAGTAACCTCGCCCCCCTCCCTCGCCCCCGGGGGAAGCGAGCCTTGGGGATGGAGAAACAATGTTTTCAGATAAACAGGTCCTGCGACGGTGCGTTCTAATCTAAGCGTTTCAGTTTTCTTTCGCAAAAGCAAAAAGTTTTTTGATCAGGGATGGATAAAAATTAAAACAATCAAAAAGTGCATTCTATGTAATAAGCAAAGTTCTTTTAAAAATACCGGTAAACAATGTGTCCATAAACAAAAATGGTTTTGAAGGTTCCACACTTGGTCAGAAATGTAATAGTTCAGAGATAACTCATATTATTAAAGGTAATATAATATATAAATTAACGAGTTTAGCAGTTATAGTCATTAGGTGTCTTGTATTAAATGAGTTTATTTTTGAATTACAATTCTGGGATAAGTCTGCACTAAGCAGTCGATCTCTCCACTCCTCTCTATTTTTTTAACATTTATATTATATTTCTGTAGAATTATATTGATTATATACTAGATATCTAAAACAAGCTATCGCATTTTCGAATATTGAAAGAAATTTTTAATAACCTGTATATCAGTTACGTGCAGTTAATACATTAAAATAAGCAATACGTAAATATACATTTTGGAAAAAATGTGAAATCTAATAAAATCTGAAAAATACTATTAAATTTATGATGGAAATATTACGAGGCATTCTTAAAATTTTCTATCATTTTTTATGCATAAATTCTAGTCAAGTGTCTACAGTATATTTCAATGTATTTGACTATGGATGGGTCTCCCTTGAAAATTCTCAATCGGCACAATACGGACAAATCAGTGAGATTATCCTGTATTTCGAGCAAAAGGGAATAAGTTACTTAAGCTATTTATTTACAATACAGAAATTAGTGATATACTGTATTGCTTTTGTAGTATTTTTTTTTGTAAAATTTTTTCATGAACTAAAATAATATTCTCATATATAATTAAGACGTATTATAGAAGTCTCAGAGGCGAAGATATTTATATGAGTAACGTATATGGAAGTCTTTTACACGATAGCCCAAGGCTTAAAACTTGTATGAGCTGGCTAAAAAGATCTCTCTACATGATGCAACTTTCACCAAAGCTATCGTAAGAACATCCACATCCACATTTTCATTTTTTTTAAAGTTGTATATATGTTCCAAATCGAAACATTTCGTATCAAAACATCTGTAGTTTTTCTCATGAAACAATATATGTATATTTTGCAGCTGGTAGTGATACCTATATATTTTTAATGTGGAATATTAAGCAATATTTTCTTTAATATGTATAGGTATATAGTATTATTACTTAACCGTTATGTTACTACCCCGAATTTTTCACACTAGTTGCTACCCAAGGTACCCGGGTACTCAACCTGGATGGACGTTCCCATATACATTATTTTTCTTTTGTATCTCACAAACTGATATTTAGAAGGTCACTCCTTCTCATAGCAATGTCCGTCTTCCTCCTCCCTTTCAAATAATTTAAATAATGGACATCCAAATGGATGATGGCGTTCATTAATAAAATGATTTAAACTTGAAATCGAAAATGGGTACCCAGGTACCCGGGTAGTAACATAAGCGTTAAACATATTCTCATATCATTTTATGGATTCGTTCCATAAATTAAATGCTAATGTACCTAAAAACGCTCTCAAAATAAATCGGCTGAATTCAAAAAATAAGTTTTATTCAATAAATTGCGCGAAACCAATACCCATCAAATTAATTTTATCATTTCCATTAATTAATTGCAAGTTCGAGCGGCGCTCTGTGACGTTTGAAATGTACGACCGCCTCCAATGAAAAATATTATCTGAATCAGTAAAATTGCTTTAATAGGAATCGGTGGACTGGGTGGAGCGAAGTTCGCGCTAGTTTCACTTGGAGGGGCAGCACACATAACAAGGGGTTGGTAACCCGGCACTACCCCCGCACGCTGATTTCTAATGGGCCATTTACTACTTTGTCAATTGCTTTCATAAATCTCGGCGGCGCGCGACGCTTACATCGGCGTCGCCGCGCCACCCAGCGGACGCCTGCACTCTGCCGATCGCTTTATAATTTGTCATCGTATATCTGTAATTGCTGCATATGTGATTTCGATCTTTATTGAAGTGAAATTTCTTTGGGCACCTGAGAGTAAATTCTAGCCGTCACATAGATTCACGTTAGTTTTTCCATTACATAGGAAATAAGCTATCTATTATCCACTACTAGACGGTAATTATTTTTTAATTTTTCATCGGACATTCTTTACATAATACGTATTATGGATTATCATAGATTTTATGGATTATCATTATTATGGATTATCATAGATATCAAATGATACTGTGACAGTTACTCAAGTAAATTCATCCTAAAAATATTTAGGATGAATTTACTTGAGCAACTAGAAATAAATAAATATAAAAAGGATCCAAATATTAAACTTTTAAATAATCAACAAAAAATGATCTTCTCTCCACTTCTAAATATTTTTAAAAAACCAATAATCAAGGACATAAAATAAAAAGGATCCAAATATTAAACTTTTAAATAATCAACAAAAAATGATCTTCTCTCCACTTCTAAATATTTTTAAAAAACCAATAATCAAGGACATAAATTAAAATAATATTTATAAATAACACTTACAGAAAACGGGGAATTTTGATAACTAAGCATAACGTTAACCGAGGCACCTTTAATGATAAGTGCCCGGGAAAAAACGTACATTACTACAGGGCTTCACCACAAATATTTAATTACTCTAAATGGGAAGGGGTAACTTAAAATTGTATAAATAAGTCGTTTGTACGTGGTATATCCACTGTTTGATAATGGCCTTACAAGCCGAAACAGCTGTAACACATAAAAATA
The DNA here is from genome assembly GCA_016648135.1 of Agrypnia vestita. Taxonomy (NCBI): domain Eukaryota; kingdom Metazoa; phylum Arthropoda; class Insecta; order Trichoptera; family Phryganeidae; genus Agrypnia; species Agrypnia vestita. Next base: position 10,393 of record JADDOH010001847.1, read on the forward strand.
CTTAACCCGTAGAACTTAATAATAATATTTATTAAAATTTAATTTATTTTAAATTTCGCTAAAAATAAATATGGAGTTCTACAAATTAAACACAAAAACCATAAATAAAAAAATATATAATTCTTTCTTCTAGTTTTATTTTAGGGATATTTATGACTGTATATACGACCTTTCTGGCTGACGTATTGGACCCGATTGCAGGGTCTAACCAGAAGTCTCTTAATTTACATGAAAACCTAAGAACATTTATAATTCTTTCATTCAAAAACTTGGACATACTCAATATTACTGTGAATATAAAAAAAAATGGTCAGAAAAAGACTTAACATTGAAATAATTTTCAGGTGTATTCTAGTGTAGTTCTAGTTTCAATAATTTGGATGAGTGTCATGTACACATAATTTTTTTTTCCTTTATACTTTAATCAAAAATAGATGTGTCTCCTTACTAGCGGCGACATCTGTAATATACTGATTCGTTGGGATAACAAATTTCAACAACAAATATCATATAACAGTCACAAACAGAAAGTATGTGAGACTTAATATTATTTTCATTCGGGATGGTTAATTAATAAAAAGAAATGACTCGTTATTGTTTTCCAATACAAAAAAATATTTTCCAATACAATTAAATTGCGCGGACCTTAAATACTACATAAAATATTTAAAGTGCGCTTGTCTGAATATTTTGCTTATCTCATTGTGTCTATAAGTTTGTCCAAATTGCAGCATTAAAAAAAATTACAATATAAAAAAAAGATCAGCAGCATAATACAAAATTATTGAGCATTCCATATAGCTCAGCACCGTAAAACAATAAATAGTTACAGCCAATTCTATATCATATGAAGTGTGCCTTTATCGCGACAAAATAAATCATTTGGCTTAAATATTAACGTTGATTTTTTTAAATAAATTAACATTATTTATTTATTAAAATTATTGATTTCCTGTCGACACCCGTGGGTTATTTTTAAAAATTAATAAATTATTGATAATTACTGACAGAATATTATCGAACATTAACATATGTCTTTATTTGAAAAGAGATAAAAAGTTGACATGTAGAATGAAAATAAATTTTAATAACAGCCGTAGGGTTGACAGACATTATTTAAAGGAAAAATTCGGTGTCTCGTCATAATTTTAACAAGTTACAGTTAATAATTTGTCGTAAAGATTCGTAATTCATGATGAAAATAATGTGGTAAACTGAAAATAATCGGGTTGACCTAGGAATTTCAGACGGAACACAAAAAAATTCTTGTTGTAAATTATATACACAGATTTTTATAAACGTGTTTTTTTATCTTTTTTAAATAGAGTTGCGAACACGGAATACGTGTCGCATAAATATTCTTACTATTTTCAAACTAAGCTAAACGCTTGTGCTATGAAAACAAGACTAAATAACTTGTTGGTATCCTTGAATGGGGCTCGACCCACCGACCACCACCAAATCAGTAGGCGCGTGTTATGATTCACCAACATGCTACTTATTGCTTGATAAATATATTTTTTTAAATAACCCATAAAAACCAAGTTTTTACTGTACTCCCTTTCTTGGTAAAATATAACAATAATTAAAGACGAATTAAAACATATAACATAACACTAAACTTCAGAAATTTAATATATTTCTAAAATGTCAGATGTTTTGAGATGTCAAAATTTTGATAGATTCAATTATCATCAATATCGTACCTTATGAATTTCCAGCGTCAAATGATTTAGTCAGAATCAGATTTGAGTAATGTAGAATTCTTCAAAACTAAGCAGAAATCTAAAAGAAATAAATTATTGTTTGATTTTTTCCCAAAAAACCCAATTTTTCTGTCATCTGTGAACCAATTGTTTTGTAAATTTTCGAAATTCGTAGTGATGTACCGATTATATTGATTATACCGACGGAGTAATTCAAATTTAGAAAATATTCCGCGACGTTATCGGGCCGCCGCGCCGTTCCTAATCAAACTTTTCAAATGATTCTAATTTGAAAAAATCAATAAAAATTCTAAAAATCCGAAATTATACTATAATTATTAATTTTTTTAACGAAAATTTGATAGATCTTCTTGATCTCTTCATGAGTCTGCTTGCCAAGTTTCAGCTCGATTGGATCACGGGAAAAGGGTCAAAAATCGATCCAAAGTTTTTGTTGACGGCAAGCAAGCAGACGCCACGAGTTAATATAAAGCGAGTAAAAAGGAATTCGAAGAATATGTTTTTAGTGTCTGTATTTATTTGAATTGATTCACCGTGCACAATGCAAGTGACAATGTACCGCCAGAATAGCCGATCTCCGTCTTGGACTGTTAGTTAATTCATGTTCCCATCACCCTGGCTGCCTTCCACCCCAGCAGCCCCACCCCCCGCTCGCCCCCGGCCCTGTTCCCGTGTCGCCAACTTTGTTTGGACATGTGGCGAGCGTGTGTCGCCTCTGGCCCGTGAATTTTGTATGGCGAGTAAATATCTCAATATATCGCACTCGAGGCAGTGTTTGCCGAGAATTGTTGAGATGCTGCTGACGATTGATTGACGCGGCGGGAAGGTTGAAACATTTAGAACACATTTTCCTTGTGCCCAGAATGTTCTGGAATATTTCAGCAACTAAATTAATAACGATAATTGCTACTTATAGAATTGTATAGATGGCGCCACCTTTCTTTTTTTGACGTGGTTATGTTATTGAAATCGGTTTGGCATACGCGGTGCATTATTCAAAAATCTAAATATAAAACGAAAATAAGTCAGATTTAAATAAGATATAAATATTTATACCTCATAAAATATACCACGCAGGTAAATTTTAATGGTGTAAGTAGATTAATGATACTAACTAAGAGGAATGAGCGAGTACTGGACGTTTTTGAAAGGAAAATTTTGAGACGTATCTTCGGATCGGTTCTAGAAAAAGGACTTTGGCGCAGACGTTACAACAATGAGCTCTATACTCTATTTAAGGAGCCAAACGTCACAAAATTTATAAAACTGGGAAGACTTTGGTGGCTGGGTCATGTGGAGAGAATGTCCGAGCATCAAGCACCAAAGGGCGAAGGAGCTTGGGAAGGCCAAAATTAAGATGGAGTGACAACGTCCTCAAAGATATCTCTGCCTTAGAGCTTAGAAACTTAGAAAGAGAGAGTTGACACTAGACCGAGATGAGTGGAGAAAAATTATTGAGGAGGCCAAGACCCACCAAGGGTTCTAGTGCCAAGAATGATTATGATGATGAAGTAGATTAATATGGACACTGATAATATTTTTTAAATTAATATATCACCTAGATTGGCTACACTCGCCCCCAGAAATATTAACCATTTCATAGCACTTCGACTCGCGATACGCAGAACATCACTCTACCAAAGACAATGGTTGACTAAAAATAAAACTACCAGTAGTACTAGTGCTTGATAATAATTTACATAAATTCCAAAATTATGAAAATAGGTCACTTACACTCGACAAACTTTTTACTATTCTAAGACATAAAATATTGAATATGGACTTTATAAATTTAAAAGAGTTCAGGTATACTTAAAAGGCCAAATGGAAAGTAGTTATAAGCATCGATTAAAATTCATCAAAAATTTACCAAAAGTATCTACTACTACCAAAAGTGCCACTAGCGTATGAAAACTGACTAAGGCCGACTGGTTTCTAAACATCACGTATTCCTTAACGAAGGTGGGATAAAACTAAATGCTTATAATGTTATATTTTGACGTATGACGGATGACTGATGAAGAATATATTATTGATAAATAAAAAAATCTATTAATTCCTTTATTTGAAACCTTTTTTTCCCTCTGGTATTGTTAATTTTACATAATATACATATATTTGCCTGAAAGAAGATTATGTTGTCAGTTACAAATATATCCATCAGAATTACATTCAAACATCACATCAATAATTCCCGATACACGTAACTTTTCAACTAAATCTAAAACAAACAAAATGAAGGTGTATCATGAATAATAGGCTATAACCCGAATATTCAAAAGTTAGTTTGCGACCAAGTTGTGAACCTATGGAGAACTACCGCTGTTTAAGGCCTAACTCTTGATCAAATAGCGCCACCTGGTCAACTCAAACCAAAGATTGCGTTCTATCGGCAGAATGATAGATTAGCCCTGCCGACATCCGCGCAATTAATTTATTCTGGCTTAATAAGCAAACAAGGCCGACCCGGAAAGTATGGCCCAATGGTCAACTTGATACCGACCACATCATCATCCGTCCCCTAATCGGCTCGCCCCAGGTTTATCAAATGGAGTTAGACTTTTTAACAATTCCTTCTGACGCATTAATATAAAGGCTTCAATGACATTGAAAGAAAATCCTCAAGAGGCTAACATTCACAGCGATACATTAAAACACAGTTGACAGGCTTCACCAGAGGGCAATGGTGCACAGTGGCACCCGACACTTTGAAACTGGACACCAGTAGCATGCTGCAATCAGGAAAAGAAGGAAGAGCAAACAGGGCACAGAAGTTAGCCAGCAGCCTCTGACTTCCCATGTCTAAGATGCTCCAGAATGAGATTCTTCGGTTCATATATGAGGACCCATAATCGTGAAAGACAGCATTTTTTAACATTAACATAAAACATTAAAATGTTACAAGCTAGGAAGTATGAGTTTGTAACTAAAATCTAGAAAATTAACGCTATGATAAATATTTCAACATTGGGTCACTTGTTAAAGGACAGGGCTTGGAAAATAGCATACCATAAAATTCGATTTTTTTCTTATACATTGCGTTGTATAATCATTGTGGTACTTTGACTTTCCAATCTTTATATGTATATCGAAGATGTTGATGGTCCGCAGTTGTGACTAGCGTAATATAAGTCTTCGAAAAATGTACTGCTAAAGAATTACACATTATCATTATCAATTTTCTGATATTCACAATACTCGAATATCTAAACTTACATCCAAATATCTGACAGTCGGCAGCAGCATCCCTTCGTATATCAAGTTATTGTAACTAATGTTTTGAAAGTGTTACAAGAAAAAAACACTGTCCATCTCAAAATGAACTCTGGTCTAATGGGGTGGGCAATGATTAAACAAAATGAAGAAGTAATGACGTATAAATTAAATGCAACAAATAAATATTTTAATTATAGTTCATCTCTTATGTACCTAATACGCTTTTCAAAAATTTTAATATATCCTTAGAAATAAAAAATACAATTATACATATATGGCAGTTTCATGTTAGTTTTTTGAATTAAATTAATTTTGTAACATGATTTGAAAAACTGACCTGCTCTGCGGGTGTTTGTTGGCATTGGCTCTGTGAAATAGTGCTTAGGTAACAATACTAGTTTATCAGGGAATAAGTAGAGTTGGTTAAATCAAACAGGGCGGCTGGTGATTAATCATTTATTTCACGCAAACACCCTCCGGGTGGACAGGGGTAAGTGGCCGTGGAGGGTGAGGCGGGCGCCTGGCGGACCCTGTCCATAAGGCGACTAAGTGACGATGGGAGTGGTTTGGTTTATTAATTAACCATTTCTTTCAACCACTTCCAGTATTTTTTTTTTTGAGAAACGTTTCTTGCCTTTTATTAATTTCAGTTTTTTGACGTAGAACTACGTCATTCCCCGAATCTGGATGGGGGTACGTATTATGTCACGAAACAGCTCAAAATTTCATTTCAAACTGCACAAAACTTGTCAATGACATATCTGTTGTTGGACAGAGAAAGGATGCAGTTTCTTAATGCATTCTAACTCTAAACTCAGAGGTGTAAGAGAGGGTGCCTCGAAAATGGCCGAACCTAGGGCTGTCGGCGCGGAATCGTGAGTGATACAATTCAGCCGATTGTCTGAAAGCTCATACTTTCACCGTCTTTGCCTGCTTTTCGCTGTTTGGAATTCATTCACCTATTCCAGTAAAAAATTTAACTTGTTACAATAATAATAATGTTTTAAAAAACTCTTATCTTTCCTCTTTCATTTCTTCAAACAGCTCAGATAGCCCGCCTTTTAAAGGCTTGCATCGTAATATAGTCAAGCTATCATTGTTCTGGTAACCTACCTATCGATCTATTTCCAAATTACTTTAAGTAAACTTAAAGTTATTTCGATATTTGAAAGAACACGATCTTCACACAACTGATAACGCCATGAGTTTTCTCAAAATCTTTATCGAAAAGTACAACGACATCTCGATAGGCAGCGACACAGTTCGCAACCCACTAACTTTCCACCTTGCACAGGGGTTGTACCAAGTGCTGATGATTCTCTCTCCTCCCACTACTAACTGATATTTTTTCTGCTTTTACTCAATAAATAATCTTTAACAGAGGCTTAAATTCGGGTTTTGCATGCTTCTGTGTTAGCGATATACTTTTTAAGTAATAAGACAGTTTAGTCCTTAAAATATCACATATTTCTTGCAATACAGTTAACTACCTACTATTAACTGCGGCATGTATGTGGACGAAAATTAAGATAACTCAATACATCGACCTTTACCGAAAAATCTCCGACACAAGTACTAAAGTCTAATCCATTTAGAAGCCCCTTTAGCTTCCTCCTACACGTATACCGAGACTTGTTACGTCGGTGGTAAGTAACTGTCATCATGGATGTTCTCCATATGGATTTTCTTTCAAAGGAAATTCCAGTTTTTCTGGTAGACGGGAATATGAATTCATAGAGTATAGTTTACCAAATGAATATAACAGCGTAAGACTAAAAGCGAAAATGACGCCTTTTGTGTTGGCTCTAATGGTTATGTAATAGTAGACAAACAAATGAACGAAGATATTGACGGTTAATCAATGAACACAAAATGAAAAACAGTAAAAAAATCCTGTGTCAATATTGTGTTAATAGTAGAGACGTGAAATAAGGGTTCAATTATACCGTTTAGAAAGTAAAAGAAAGAAAGAAAAAAAAATTTATAAGATCCAGGGTGGCAGGAATGAGGGAAAGGATATACAGCTCCGGAAATATTCTTATCCTGGAAGCCCGCCTAACTCCAGAATCTAGCATTGATGCACATTAGAGAAAGATACTGGCCCCTCATAAATCGACATGCCACACCTCGCTAAAGTCGTTATTTCATATAAATATATTTTTTCTTTATTTTTTTTCATGTTTGTACTTATAATTGTTTTCTCTTTTCTTTTCTACATCCTATTTATTTACTTATGCTTAGTTTTCAATGTTAATGATTATTGCTGTAATACTTACCCTTTCGCTTCGCACCATGTCTTTCTTACTTTGTATGCCCTGTTTATTTGAATTATTCTTGCTATATACCTAATTTTTTGTTACATCTTACCTTTAATGTACCTGCATGTGATAATTGCTATTTATAAATTTAAATCATCTTATATTTCCATATATCGCATGTATGATAATTTAATGTATGTATTTTTATACGGATTGTTTGGGACTGCACAAACCTACTCACATACTGGAATAAAGTATATTTTAATTTTTATTTATTAATTTTTTTATTCACATATTATTAAAATACAAACACACTTTATTAAAAATTATGCATGTGTATAATAAAAACTTTTTTCAGCAAAACTTTTTTGAAAATTACAACAGAAATATACTATTTAATGTTAGTAATATTATATTTCTATTCTAGTATATCTTCATATGCATAATAGTTTAAATAATATCATTAATACTATCATGTACACATCTTTCTAAACCATCTTAAGACATTTTCGAAATTATTTTTACGAATTCTTCTTGTTAATCTAAGAGGATACTCACTACTTTTATATGAGCTCTCGTCCCATATTAACTATTTGTAATATAAGTATTACAGAGGGTAGAACAAATTGTGTTGGCCACCGGGGGTGAACGGAGTTGACAGACGCGTCACCTTTTGGTGTTGTGATGATAAATGGATTCCTTTACTAGTGTATATAGTTGGAACAAAGTTTTATCTCCATTTTATTTCAATAGCTTGACAGGATATATATATATATATATATATATATATATATATATTATATATAATATATATATATATTACTTTGTATTTTTATTTACAAGTAAGTAAATAATTCTTAACACGTAGAAACAAAATAATTCAATTTAATACATTTATATACCATTGTGCGAAAGTCTTTATATAGAATACGGGTACTTTATTCATGTGTCTGTCCTGTTTGAAATTACACCTGAACATGCATATTCATTTACCAGTTCAGTACTTTAACAAATCAATTATATACATGATTTGTAGATATCTTATATACATCAATAATATTTTTGGCATTTATAATATATCCTACATTATTCGGCCGTATTCTAAAATAAGCAATATTGCTATTTCTGTATCTTGACAGTTATTGTATAACTCTGTAATGCGGTAAATTTAGATGTTTTATATTTGACAGGTTCGAAATTAGTGAATTCAATCAATTAGAAAGGTCATTATTCAAATCGTGAATAACTTTCCTATTTATTGAATTCATTAATTTGAAATCTGTCAAACTTAAAACGTCAAAATTGGCGGCATTGCAATATTTTACATAAATTTCAAGATACAGGAAAAAAAGTCACGGATAGAACAAATACAAAATTTTGCATAATTTTTTTTCTAACACGTTTTTCAAAATTAATTTGATATAAAAACAATAGGAAACATTAATATTTTTATTATTCATATAATAGTACAAAAATAAATCTCTATACTAATTTTTCAGTAAAATTTTAATGGAAATATTGTTTCCAAATTACAATCGAGTATTTTAATATGGTCTGAATAATGCAATAATATTGTCAATGCTGAAACGGTGTTTTCAATTTATCTTAACAATGCACTGAAAAAGCCTTACATATGTCAATTTTTTTCAAGGAATTAATACTTCATTAATGTTTATAAAAAATATATATTTTATTTTTTGAGGCTAAGAAATTACACTTCAATAAAACTTTATTATGTTACTAGCTGTATACCCGTAAAAAATCACGGGAGATAATAATAATTAATAACGACGTTTGCGTATATCTGAGCCACGCGTTGATTTACTTGTCACACTCGGGCGCCCGGGCCTCATTAGCGGCTAGTCATCGTCAGTGTTTTTGTTTGTAATTCCAGCCTTATTCCAGCGGCAGACAGACATTCAAACTTAGGATATTTGACGATTAATTAGTTCACAAATCGCAATCTAAGAGCGGATTGCCTCAAAAAATAGAAAAGACCAAAATACGTTCACATAAATAAAACGTAGGTTCACGATGGAAATGCTTCACCATTTTTTTATTAAAATTCAAATTAAAATCAAACATATTCAGCTAAATAAAGCAGTAGGTAATAAATTCACTGAGGAATAAACGATCTTTTCAATTTATTTGAACAATGCACTGAAGGAGCATTCTATGTGTGTAAATATATAGGACCCTAAACTAGAGCCTACAACCCTGCCGGCTACACCCCTTCAGCCTGTCGCTGGGCGCTGCAAGAAACAGACCGTCCAAGCTTCCCCGTCAAAAACAATAGTGCCAAATTAATGACCACATAGGGCTGTTATATAATTGCGAGCGTGTGTTGTAGTTTATTGGTAACGTTGTTATTTTAAAGCCTCAAAGCTGAAAGGAATATTTAATACGAAGGTATGCTCAAATTATTACGAAATGTAAGGTTGCATGTGAAATCTAAATTAAATTTTGGAAATAAGAAAGAGTGTAAATAGTAAATTGAATGTTATAAATAATCGGGTCCTTTTTGCAAATAGTTATCTTTTAAATTTATTTTCATGTTAAATAGGTACTTTATATTATCATTTTCCATGTATAACTTTTTAATATTTTGATCTATACTTCGATTTTTAAATTGTTATCCTGACGAAGAAGCCATTGGCTTCGAAACATGTTGAATTTTTTCAATAAATAAGTGGTTTTAACAAATTTATATCAATTAAATATTTAATATTTTTTGTTAAAAAGCCTTTTTAGTGTGGAGATGCAATTTTAGGTTACAGGTATTTTTATGGTTTATAACAATTTAGATTTATCATTTAAAAAGAAATGCACAAAAAAACTTGCTTTAGAAAATATATTTGGTGTCATTTGATTTTTTTTAATAAACTTACCTGGAAATAAGTATCACAGAAAAACTGTGATATTCTTAAGAATTCGCATAACAATAAAAATTCATTTAAAAAAAAAATAGAAGCTATATCGAAAATACTCCAAAATAAAAAAAAAATATTCATTGCTTAATATAAAGTTGAAATTTGCAAAAATATTAATATATACGGTCATCTCTATTCTATATTTTATTTGTAGCAATTTAATCAATACATGTATGCGCAATTTTGCTTTCTTGCATAGATACTCTTTAGGGACCCTGCTCAAAATATAGGCAGCATTTTCCTGACCACCCCTACCTTCGCATAAATTTTCATTCATATTGAATGCCACCCATTTGAAATTTAAACATAGTTGTGTATTATATTGAAGTTGTAAAAAAATCCAAAAATCATTTTTTTTAGTAAGCCTTGGAAGAATCCACCGGTGTGTGTTTCTATTTCAAATTTAGAAATAAGGCACGCGGCTTCCGAGTGGTAATTTAGTGGAGGCAATCTTTCGCGTTTCAGTTTCGCCTGTTTCGCGAGCTGAAAATTTCTCGGCGGCCAACCGCTAATATATTTAGCAGCCGCACAGCTTGCGGCCAGAGCTTTTTTACGACCTCACTTCACTTGCATTTTATACTAAAGTAGCGGCTGAAACGGCCGTAAATATAAGCTAAGGCGGGGTTCGCACGGCACAACAGCCTTACCCACTGGAATATTCAGGAAAAGTTCTGTCAACGGGATTTTTTCTCGTTTGATACGCGGGTGTTATTTTAAGAAACTACTTTTCTGTAAACAAATCAAATTTATATTTTATTAAATTGACTCACATGATTGGACCGAGCGAAAAATACCAATATAAGTGAGATACAGAATATTTTGAGTTTGTTCAAATCTTTCAGAACAGTGCTGGTAAAAAGGAATTTAACAAAAATTGGAAATAATATTTCCTGGCGTATCCTAGTGTAATGCAAGTATTCGGATGAATTTCATTACACACAATAAAGTATATTGCCCTCAAAATTCCGTAAAAAATCAATGTAGATTTTCTCATTAGCGACATCTGCGGGGATTTAGGGGAATGAAAATGGCTTTGTACAGGCCGCATGGAAAAGGCGCTTACAACTCATATATGAAAGCTTTCCACGCAATTTGAACATATATACAACTTCCAAAAAATGAATAAGCATGGTATATTCTATCATGGGTGGAAATGGCGAATGTTACAATTGTGTAAAGTGATCACTTAAGCCAACCATAAAAAGACAGGTCATAAGTCCTGTGTACACCCAAATGACTTCTATACCTACTTTCCCATAATTAATACAGTTTCGTCTCTGTGAGATATCTATAATATACAATAAGTGAGATATTCGGAAAAGGGTCGCCACTTTTGGAAATCTCAATTTAGGTATCTGGAACATATGTTGTAAATGCCAAAGATGTATCTCCATAGATAGAAGGGTTATTATTATTTTATTTTAAAAATCTAAATAAAAACTTTATATTACAGGTAATTTCACAAATTTATACTCCAAATTGTAAAATTTTCATTTAATTAAAGGTTTTTTTGTTTATATTAATTAAATTCCATCAAAATAAAAACAAAATAGTCAAATTAGGAATATGTACGAATCACGTAGCACAATATTTAGCATCGAATACATAAAAAAATTATCTTGACACATTCACAAAACATGTCTCCCCTGCATATAATATTTGATATAAATATAGATTTTCTTCGTTTATAAAGATACAAAATACTCATAACAATGATCTTATATATCGTAGTTTATGCACGAACCTTATTTAAATTATACAGAAATTTTTTGAAGCTACTTCTAACGTTATAGAAGTGCCTCCAAAAAAACTTTTTATTTTAAAATTGATTATCAACGACAAGAACCACGAGAAAAAGTCAATAGCTCTAATTCTTTTTAAATGTATGTACTTATCTATAAATCCCTTGTTATGAAAGGCGAATGAATATTGTACAGGGAGTCAGGCGTGTAATAACTACATGGAAAAAAATATATAAGTATCAATACAATAAAAAAACCCGTCCTGAACTGTGTATTTTGACTCGTCTCTATATCTGCGAGTTTTTTTTTTGTAGACAAGTAAATTTTTCATGGAATGGTGTTTTTCTTCGAAAGGTCAATGTCAGATAAGAAATGCGCGCACATCACTTGCAGAAATTACAAAAACTTTTTGTGTGATTTCTATTTCTCTCTTTTATGGCGAATTCCATCTGTCAAATCATAATGATTATATTGAGTACGTTTGTTTTTTTCTTTTATTATTTTTGTATGAATTACTGAGTTCAACAATCACACAAATACAATCCGTTTCTATTTACATGAATTAGTTTATGGTAATTAATGAGAAACATAGTACAATGTAGGTTTTTGAACATTTTATACGCAATATGAAAATGTTTTTTACGACGACTTTGCGATCAATGATATTATAAAATGTTTGATATATTTTTTGAAGAGAAACTTATATCTGAAATAAGTGTTATTCCCAATTTAATAATATATAAATCATCTTCGAAATATATTGAAAAATTTTGCCGTCTCATGTACATATAAAATATTTATTTATTTAGAAAATCCTTGTTCACAATACTTCTTTTATAATGCAGTTATTATTGTGGATTAAAACTACTCATAATAGTTCATTATATACAGTTAAAAAAATATGAAATATGTATACACCCATACAGGTATATGCGTACCTATATATATTCTACAAAATATTTTTTTTAGTCTCTATAGGTCTTAGTCTCTTAGTTATCTATGTAAGAACACATCTATTAACGTCAAATAATTTGTCGTATTTTTTACTGGCATACATGAAATGTTTGATCGTTGAGGATTCAATACCAGTACCGACTGTTATTAACTGTATTAACCTTTTTAACAGTTATCAACTGTATTATTAACATTTAAAGTTAATAATAACTATTACAAAGCATGTATGGATCGTTCATAATTTGGTGTATGCATTTACGCATTTTAAACTTTTTTGAAAGTTCTTAGAAATATTATTTTTAACAGGCCAGCATTGAAAATTATAATTTAGCGAGCTCGCCGTTAATGAGTGGATAATATTTCGACGAATTGTACAGTAAAATTTTAAATGATTTTAGCTCTTAATTTTTTACATTTCGTACCAAACCAGAATACGCAGTATTGCGAAAATATTCAGGTAAAAACGTTTAATACGACCTCGGCCTTAGCGTGCCAGAGCGAAAGGTTGAGCCAAAGGTATCCCGGGCCTCTGAGCCACGTAGGCTATATTGGGCTCGCTGCAGGGGCGGACTCGTGCGCTTAAAAAAGTTTTTGTGTTCACTGAAAACACAAAGAATACCCGACAGCCCAGGTCTCGGGAGACCGGCATGTTAGTCCCACTTTTTGTGAAAAAATCGCTTAGTTTACATTTAAGAATTGTAAGAATACTCATCCGACGCATCTCAATTTTTAAAATAAATATTATATTATTATATTAGGTGTTAAAATAAGTAGTATTCGTTTATTTTCAAATATCAAAATTGATAAAGGTATTAAATAATTCGTTGGATTTTATTTTGTGTTTGCATTTAAGTTAATTTTTTTTTTATTACAACCTTTCAAAATGAAATGTCAAGTAGACATTATTGAGCACTTTCTTCTATTCACGTTCAATCAAGAATATAAATGGGTTATTTTGTGGCAAAAACTTGTAGAATATTGGGAAGAACATGTAAAAAACTAACCGATAAAAGCCAAGTTTTTACAATACTCCCTTTATCATTTTCGGGTTTCGTGTCTGCGTCAGAGTATTTTCGTACAACTTACTGAGTTTTATGAAAAAACCAATTAAAATTTGAAAAATTCAAAATTATACCAGGTATACTATAATTATTATTTTTTTAACGAAAATTTAATAGATCTTCTTGATCATCGCCACGAGTCTGCTTGCAAAGTTTCAGCTCGATTGAATCACGGGAAAGGGGTTAAAAGTTGATCCAAATTTTTTTTTGTCAGACAACAAAGTAATCAGACGCCACGAGTTAAAAGAATAAAGGAGAATAAATACATCATTGACAATTTTTTTGTAATTTTTTTCATCGTCTTTTTATTCTCTACATTTGGAAAAAAGGGTAGAACTTTTGTTAACATTCAATAAAAAGTACATGGGCTCAAATTTAATGAAAAAATAAAAACGTTTTATGATCAAATTATTTTTCATGGAGTTTTCATTATAATAAGTAGATGTTGAAAATATTTATAATAAAGACATTAATTATCCTGTGCTAAACCAGTTTTCTGCTGTGTTAAAACAGTTTTTGTTCAACTATATTATAGGGTTTTAGGGTTAACAAATTTGTTGGTGTCGTAGATTTTTTTTATTAAAGATATGAATAAATAATGAGAATATTAATATAGAAACTGACATTGTCAATTCTATAACGTAAAATATTAATATTTTTCTAAGCTCTCTTTTGGTCTCGAATTAAAGTCTTTAAAAAGCATCCTCTGGAACCTCTGTTGGCTGCTAGCCTTCTGGTTTAACTCAGGCCATTTCAGAATTCTGAAACTCCTCTATGTGTATTTTATTTTGTTTTTGGGCTTGTAAATTGAAGTCCGAGCCTGCAAACACACACAACCTTTCTCTACTTACCGCCTATTTCGTAGCTGGGAAAACTTTTTCACCAACACTCTTCCGTCTGAGCAAAAAGTGTACGTTGCACGTAATGGTGTGTGTAAAAAGTTTGGACTGGAAGCTCGAACCTTAAGGCCCCGTGTACACGTGTACTCTCAATGCCTCCTCGAGAGCTCCCATCCTAGGTTATCAATTTCTGGAAATAATCTATGTTACCATCTAAATACACAAATTAAATTATTTTCCTTTTTTCATATTGCAATCATTATTTTATAACACATATGTATTTAAAAGTACTCGAGAATAATTTAAATTGTCAATAAAATATTTTCCTCACATTGTAGGTAAACACGTAAGGGTGGGTTAACAGGAATTATAGCACTGACAGATTTCAATGTATAATAGTAATATTGATATCACCTGCGTTTTATCGCAAGGATAACGTGAATATATATATATATATATATATATATATATATATATTATACGTCGCAATAAGTTCGTTGTAAATTAGAAAGCCAGGGTACCGATTTTTGGAAAACAAAGAATTTCTCTCCCAGCCGAGATTCCGAGAATATCCTTGATTCCGAGTTGTATTTCAATGGTCCTCGTATATTTCAGCTACAGTTTTGTCCGAGTGAACGAAGCCTTAGTATACCAGCGTCGGTTGTTCGTCTGTGTGTGCTAAAAGTTTTAGCCGGGAGTTTGAGAGCTGAGTATACCGCCGCGCTTGTATGTGTGCGTAAAAAGTTTTCCCAGGGAGGTTTCGCGCCTGTGTTGGCGCGTTGAATTCACGGCTGTGTGTATCGAAAGTTTTGCCGGGGAGGCGCTGCGCCGGTGTTGGTCCGTCGGAGCCTTCGCTGTGTACGTAAAAAGTTTTGGCTCGGGGTCTGAGTGGCGCGGGGCGGGGGAGGGCGGCGCATGCGCGCCGAACCGCCCGTCTGGAATCAGTCCTTCAGGGGACGTTTCAGAGGCGGGACCTTTGTTCGGCGTCCGTCCGTTTTAGGTCACGATCCATGAAAACACGCAAATTATGACGTAATTTTGAAAATATGGCGAAATTTACTCTTTCAGATGGCTAAATTATAATAAAAATCCTATTTTTTTAGGTTACCAATTAAGTACTTACGAAAAAATGTTTTTCGAAATTAGGAAATATGAAAGATTTATGGAAATGTATTGTCCATAGCGTAACTCTCTAAATTTTCTAATACATTTGTTTTGTTCCAAAATAAACATTTCTTTTAATTTTAATTACCAAAACTTCTTTCAATTAAAATATTATTACTAGGTACAAATATTAGCATGGAAATTATTTTGCTTTTCGTCGTCATCAGAATTATTGATTATAACTGTATTTTAAGTAACTTAAACGTTTCAAAATTAAATTATTTTCTCCCTCTAATTTTTTAATATTCCGTAGGACTTCATAAATATACACATTTATAATATTTAATATTTTATTTATTATTCTATTTATTTGCGTTTTTACTTATATGATTTATTCTATTATATTATTTATCCAACAATACCTGTAAAAATAATAACAATTGTAGGTATGTATTATTTACAAGACTCTAATATTATTGTTATCCTCAGTTTCGGTATTTCACGGAGGTATGTGAAGCCTTTAAGTACAGTGCTCGAGTAAAAACAAGGAGTTTATGCAAAATTTCCAATTAATAACGCGTGTGAAAAATAAGACAGTCATCCGAGTAACACGCTTCACCCTGGCGGCAATCAATAGTGCCCCCCCCACCCACCCTCGGGGGGCCACCCCGACAGCCTCCGCCCCCGCTCCGCCTTCGGTCATCCTCGGACATCGTCGGCAACCCTCGGCTGCGACGGCAGGCCGCACCACCGGCTCCGCGGACCACCGTCCGAGTGCCGGAGGGATCTTCCAGCACGGCTGGTAGCGGCGCCGCGAGCAGCCCCCAGAAGCACCTGGAAGGAAGGTAGGCAAGGCGCTTTCCGTTGACCCGAACTAGGTCGCTGCTCGGACCTATATTTTGAAGTTCGTTCGGTGATAAACGGGATTTTTCAAGTCGCCCAAGTTCGCGCAGACTTCCCGAGTTTACTTCTTGTTGTTAGCAGTTGTTGTTGAACTACTGCCGCTGTTATTTAGCCAACTTTTTCGCTCGAATCGATCCGCCGCGCCGCCTTGAAAGTTTTGACAGTTCAAAACATTGTGGCTGCACCTTGATGGCGATTTGTTTATTTAAAAGTTTTAGTCTGTTCTTCTCGTGGTCGGTATTTGGTTTTTTCCGTTTTCTGGATCATTCGAAGCTTCGCCCGTCGCGCCGTGAGGCAAGACGACTCCCGCGCTATGTGCCGACGGCCGCCGAATACCGCGCGCTCCTAGCGACGGCTTCTCGTATCAAATTTCACGTGCTTATTTTTTTTCTAATAAACGTTATTTCATTGTTTGCATGCAATTAAAAATAATATTATTTGAATACTTAGCTTTGCTAACAATGTTTGAAAAAGTTTGGTGATTGCATGCAATTTAGTTTAACTTTAAATGTGAGTTTAAAAGGTAAAAATTTTTGCGTAACTCAAAAGTTGCGACTTAAATTTATCCTTAATTGCAATCTTAGGCATTAAACATTTCAAATATGTATCTTTTTACTATAAATTATATCCTTACTATAACATTATTTTAACTGAATATTCTATCTGCGTTTTTTGAAAACGTAAACATTAATTTTATTTTTCTTACCAAAACATATATTACGATTTATTATTTTAATCCTTTTGTTTAAAAATATATTAAGACGTGTAGCATTAAAACTAACCTAAAAGGTATGCGATGTCACTTCTTGTGTACGTATGCGTTTAAGATGTATTGATGTATTGTGCAAAAAAATTTTTTGCTTTTGCTAGTGGAGTCGTACTATGAGATTCATTTTATACAATTTACAACATCATTTGTTATAAAATTATTTTATCCATAGAATAAGAATTTACATATAGGTACATTTGATGTTTTCTATACTAAACGATTCTTTATTTCATAGGAGTCACCCAGTAGGTAAGCATGAACGCATGAACTAGAGCATAAAACGCCTACACATTTTCAATTACTTATTTTGCTTTTAAAGACACCTGAAATTCGTTGATCAATCAATTATCTCTCCATTATCAATTCATAAGTTCAAAATTTTGCAGTTTTAATTTTATTTCAAAATTTATTTGTAAAATTAAAGTATCTACCCATATTTGTAATCTATAAACAAATATAAAACATTTCATATTGATTCTTGGCGTATTTGTAAGATTTAAAAATCTACAAAAATACGTTTATACTGTAACATGAATTAAATTTATAAACATTATTTTATATAAAAGTATATTTTAAGAAAACAGTTACTGGATTTTGTCCCCGTAGGGATGATTAATTAATTAAGGATAAATTATAGAAGTCTCACGGAGACGAAGCTAATTTATATATGAGAAAAGTGGATGAAAGTCTCTTATATGATGGCTCAGGGCTTACAACCAGTATGAGCTGGCTTAAGTGATCACTCTACACAACGCAACGTTCACCAATTTGATCATATGGACATCCACATTTTTTTATAGTTAGTTCTATTTTTTTAATAGTTCATCGTTTTTTATATTTTTAATATATATGTTCAAATCAAGAATCATTTATATATTACTATGGTCTGCTAGAGATATCTGCTGATTAAATTTTGATAAAAGACCTAGGCCGACGTTTCGGCACGGTATCACGTGCCATTGTCAAGGCTAAAAAGGCCTCAAAAGTTACGGACTAGCCGTACTTGTGAGCGGGTGACATGAAAGGCGCCACAAATAAGACGGCGAGTGTCAGGGCCAGGTAAACGAAAGCGGCGCAGAGAGAGCGAGAGAGAGAGGAGATAAGATGAGATAGATAGGGTAGATAGAGAGGATATAGAGATGGGACAGAGAGAGGGAGGAGGACAGACAGAGTAGAGAAGTAGATATATAGGGACAGGAGAGGGATAGAGAAAGGACATGAGGAGAGAGATAGATATAGAGATAGATAGACAGATCTATATATATAATATCTAGAACACATAATAGAGCTAGTATATGTAATATAGAAATATAGAGACATTTATTTATATAAGAGCATTACTGGAGAAACACAAATACTAGATGTGTTAGTGCAAAGTTTTGAAATAATCTTAAAATAAGACACAAATTACTTTGTTTTCACCACTTTATTTCATTGTTTTCATCACAGGATTATTGTGTAATCCTGAAGGAGAGAACATTGTTCTCGAAACATGTAGATTTTTAATCTAATAAAGTGGTGAAAACAAAGTAATTTGTGTCTTATTTTAATAATAATGTCACCACAAAGTTCAAGCCTTCATACAGAAGAAGAAAAAATATTCTTCGAACAGTGAAATAATCTAGTGGAGATAGATATTGCACTATAATGAAACAATCACATACACATGCGTGATTTTCATCGGTTACTATTGCCTAATAATAATGGTGGTGTTTTTTGGGTTAAATTTGAATTATTAAATTATATTTTAATAATTTGAATTATTAAATTATGTTTTAAATTATTAAATGTGCAACATTTTAAATATATGCTTTTTTACAAATTTATTTATTTTGATCATCGTTCTTCGGAGGCAATTTTCTTCCCGCTCGTCACTCTGTGGTTTTCCCAGACCCAGGGCCGGCATAAGCACTTTGTACATAAGTACAGAAATGTGAAAATTGGGCATTCCTCCCAATTAATACAGTATCTACTGCATATTTGAGACCTTGGGAAGGCCAAAACTCAGATTTAGAAATAATATTTTCAGTACCATATGTGTATTAGAAATCTAGTATTGAAGAAAAATTGATGGTAAAGTAAATCCTTGAAAAAGCCTATTCCCACCCACCGTTGTACCTGCAAGTGATGATGATGATAATGATATTTTAGCAGGATTAACAAAAATACAATAGGATAAATAAAAATACAGCAAAATCGAAGTGCGCCAAATATAAAAACATCCAATACTTGATACGAATTACGAATCATTAAAATTATGATTTTTTCTGTTGAACCATATACCAGAGACCGACATTTTCGATGGTTGTGAGAGATGCTTAAATTATTCCGCGTATAGCGGGAAACGACATGTAACGGGAAGCAGCATGTAGCGAAAAAGCGAGACCACGAAATAAATTAGTGTTCCAGTAATATACACTACGTTATATCATGGCATACATGACATAGCTAGCTACCACCGATTTTCTCTAGGCCGTCAAAAATATACTATATTACACATTAAAAGCAGGGCTTATCTAAGACGCGAACCATTAATTTAAGAATGTTTTTGTTTGCCCCATTATGGAAATTTCACTTTTTTTTGTTTTTAATAAAATTATGATTTGGTCTGGAAAATTCGTCTTCAAAAAGAGAATAAAATGATTTTGAAATTAAATATTTTAAATTCCCGCCAAAGCACTTCATTTCACTAGCCACGCCAGTGTGCGTCACAATTGTATGGTACCTACCCAGATAAATATTACGGTAATACACCAAATACGCGAATTGACGCGTCACAACCAATCATATGCATTTTAATGGAATTGTATTTTTAAAGTTTCTTATGATAAAAATTATAAACGATAATATTCCCCACATTATCCATACTGATTCACAGAATATAATTAGTATTTTTGAATGTATTTCATATATTTTCATCGGTATCTCTAATAGGTGAAATTTTCCTATTATTTTAAATATTCTAGGTTACAATTCTTTTAGAATGAGTTTTAATTCTTTTCATCAAACTTGATAAAAATAATCGTCAATGAATAGTGTAGAATTTAATAACTCAATACTATGAGCGTCATTAATAAATATATAATTTTGGGCGCCTCCGCCGGGCCCGAGCGGAGCAGAGCGCGCCCGAGTCCAACCGCAGTCTGATTTGAAAGAAAAATGCTCTTTTAACAGACTATATATACGATTTAATTAATTAGAATTCTTGAGTATGAGCTATAATTTTTTGAATATTTTTATATTAATGACAGTAAAATTTTCTTAGTACGCATGTAAAATTTAATTAAAATTATATATGTTTTAATGGTTTTATGGATACTGCAATATAGGAAACAGAATGTTTAATTTTTGTCTTTTAAAACGATATATTTAACAACTTGTCGAAAAATATTAATGTCTGAATAGCACCACTTCTTTTTCAAACATTTTACAATCAATTTGTAAATAAAATATATGGTCCTTATTTAAAAGTATACGAGATTAGCGTACCAAAGATAACTCTATTGCATGAAAACTAAAATAGTGCTTCGGGGTTATAGTTTTTTTTAATATTATTACAATATATTTGTTCATATTTTTTTAAGGAAATACTTCAAGAGTGAATGGATCTATCGTAATAAAATTGATTAAAAGCCTGTTTAGCTATGGGTTTTGCAAAATGATTTAATAAGTTTACGTTAAATTTAGCAAATCGAGAGCAAATACGAAAATCGTGTACTGGGGCCTCTTAAGATTCTGATTGATAGTCTCTGATAACTCTTAAGAAGACCAAGACCCACTTATAAAGCTCTCTCTAATAATGATAAAGATGATGATTTGGCACTATAAAATTATATTTTAAAGAAAGATAAAAATTTTGATCGGGAACTATAAGCTATAATATCGATATTTGGCTTTAATGCAAAGTAAAGTATAAAAATAAATACTGTAAGACATGTCTGGACTGGCACCCCGTGCTGTGTCTGTTCGGCCCAAAGCCTAGTTCTTCCCTGTTCAGACCCTACACTGCGCGGTTCTCACACGAGCTGCGGTGAGCACGCTGCATGTCTCCTGGTACCCCTGACGTATGGTTACCGTAAATAACATTTTTTCATGCACACAACACCGCATCTGAGAAGGAGTGCACGTGACGTAATAATGCTGAACTTCTTGCGGTTGTTCGCAGGTTAGAAATTCCAAGTGAAGCGATATGACGTCATATGAAACTTTGCATTTAATTTGATGTACGCGAGCAATGCCGTGAGTGTGCTTTTATAATGAGAAAATATTACGAACAAAATTTACAATCAAAATATTCATTTTGACCTTTGATTACCAACGTGGTTTTTTTAATTTAATAACGTGCTGAAATTTTAACAATCATACATTATTATAAATGAATTATTTTGAAATCATCTAAAATATTCAAAAAATCTTTAAGAACGGCGTCTCATACCAAATTATCTTTAAATGGATTGAAAACATAAACTATAATTACCTTTATTTGGGTTTTATTATATTTTATAACTCGTGTTTCAGAATCTCACATGGACAGGTGAAATACTAAACTAATAGCTTAATATGTAGGTATAATTTCAATAAATAATAATTTGCGATATTAGAAAATTAATTAATTATTAAAGAACTATTGTATAAATGTATTATTTGGAAATGTGTCGAGTTCTGTATATTTTCATTATTTTTTAAATTTTGTAATATCGGTACGATAACCTGAATCTGAGCTAATCTTTTTAAATAAATGTGTTAACACTGTAGTTTATTGCCAAAATCATTATGATGTTTATATTAAACAGTCCCTTAAGGGGGGGGTAAGGTTAATTCGTATAAAAAAACGCATGTTTTTGTTAATTTTTTGTGACGACACAGTTTAAATCTCTTTATTAAAACCAATGTTAAATTAAAGTATGACATTTGAAAAATATTGTGTAAAATTTTCAAGAAGAAATATTAAAACATACGGCAATGGCAGCAATTATTCGGAAGTATCTCGGAAAAAAGTAGAATTGCGGTGTCCATCATAACTTGGTGCTAGATCATCTGAAATCAAAAAATCAAAATTCGTTCGTTAGATAATAGGTTTTCCCAGGTAACGCTGGGAGGGTTTTTTGAAATTTCAATTTTTCAATTTTTTGGAACACTTTGAAAGGAAAAACGCGATTCTTTGCGAAAAATATCGACTAATTTGTTATTAAAAAATAAAAATTAATAACATATTTGAAAAAAAAACTCTCCAGCGTTACCTAGTAAATTATGTACAGAAATAGTGTTCAAAATTTCAAAAGGATCGGTGCAGTAGTTTTGAAGTTATGATGGACACCGACTTTGAAAACGTGAGATGTGGGGAAAACGATTTAAAGTTTTGCACACTGTAAAATTCAAAATAAAACTCAAGACTTATTTTATACTTACACATAATCGTCGATGCCATGTTCACACGGCAAAGAGCTTTCATCATCAGCATCTGTTTGTCCTTGTCTACGCAAAATTCTTCCAATGCAAATAGCACGTCCGGTAGTCCTCAGGTGAGCGCGTCTCTTAGCTGCCCGAGCAGGTATAGAAAATCAGTCTGATATCGCTCAAATGTTCATAATTTCGTCAATTTTGCTCCGATTGACTTGAAATTTTGACACAATACTCTTGCTATGTTATACATTCATTTAAAAAATTAAAAATAAAATGCAAAAAAAAAAGTTAAAAACCTTACCCCCCCTTAAAATAATCTTCAACCTAGATCGACTAACAACCACTGACTTGTACAAAATCACCGGCATGCTTAACCTAGAAGATCTGATAAATGTGGAAAAGATAAAGATGACTTATAAAATAAAGAATAAATGATTAAAAATGAATATCATCCTTTACCAGTACAGTGTCGTACATAGACAACACACAAGAACAAGAGACTATATAAGAAGTGATATACCGCGGACTAATAGAGAGAGATATGGTTTCCTACACACAGCGATCGATTCCTATAATGGAATCCCCAATTCCATAAAGGAATTAAATAGTGTACAACTATTCAATAAACAGCTGAAGGGACTTGTATTGGGGAGGAGATAACTGTTTAACAAATCAATGGGCTGATATTTTATAATTTTCGTACCCACTTATTTTAATTTATTTCCTGTCCCCTTACACCAGCATACAATTGCTCTTTGGGGACATGCTATTTAATTTTATACTTTAATTTTTTTTTTAATGTGTTATTTTTATGTACAAGTATTGCTGTAATTCTTTATCTATTTCTGGTTATTTACAACTTACAACTGTAAATTTCACAATTTGCCATAATTCAATTTATGTAAAAGTAAATAATTTTTTTATTATATTAGAAAAATAAACAATCAACGCAATGCAGTTTCAGCTGTAAGTAAGCCAAGTAATATTGTAAAAATGTTTTGTTTTCATTAGTCATATAGGAAAGTAAATATTACATACCGTTTCTTAACGGGAAGGAGCGAGGCTTCAATCTTGTACAATTGAAAAAAACTCCCTTATACTTAATGACATTTCCGGTTGTTTTACAAAAAAACGCCGCCTAACCTAACAGAGACATTATAAGGTCATTTAAGTGACACCGATCAAATGGGCAATTAGCCGCTCTGAATCCTGGACTGCATCTCAGGGCTGGGGTGCAGGACCGCATTAGGAAAGGTTCTACAATGCCTTAAATCGAGACTATTTTATTTTTAACTTTGTTTTGTTTAATATATGACAATGCATGCGGGTCTTACCATCTTACTGTGTATATAGTAAATAAGCACATTTAGCAGAATACGTACAACCTAGTCTCCAATTCGAGTACTCGAGAACTCTATAATAGGATACGATGGAAGAATTTTATTTATGTCCTTGTGTCTTCCTGACTTATCTTGTCAATGGCAACATTCAATATAAAATAATAAAAAAAATCTTTTTGATTTGTCGACTAATGGATGAAACTATAGCGTAAAGTGTTGTAAAATCAATAAATCGTATTACGTGTTTTATTTGTACTAATCCGCCGAATTTGTATCATAAATAGCTATTTTGGTACATTGGAAACTATTCGCGGGAATTAAGAATTTACTACGAGTACTCGATAGTCGAGTAGTAAATCTTTTGGATTTGCAGACTAATGGATGAAGCTGTAGCGTAAAGTGTTGTAAAATCAATAAATCATATTACGTGTTTTATTTGTACTAATCCGCCGAATTTGTATCATTAATAGCTATTTTGGTACATTGGAAACTATTCGCGGGAATTAAGAATTTACTACTCGATATTCGAGTAGTAAATCTTTTGGATTTGCCGACCAATGGATGGAGCTGTAGCGTAAAGTGTTGTAAAATTAAGAAATCATATTAAGTGTTTTATTTGTATTAGATTAATAGCTATTTTGGTGCACTTAAAACTATTCGCGGGAATTAAGAATTTACTACACGAGTAGTTAATGATGTCGAGAATTTGGGAGTCTTTAGTACAGAGCTACGTTTAAATAAATAAAAAGCCAACCATGTCATAATTTAACGAAATATTATAACTTGTAAGACTCAAAAACGTATAAAAATGAATAGTATTGCTTTCACATCTCTAAATGAGTCTTGATCTTCTCAAGATTTTTATCTTCTTTTGTTGAGAGCACTTTCTATGTCCCAAAAATCCAAGACTGGAGATAAATATGAAAAAATATACATATCATTAAATATATATTTTTTAATCTATTCAGTTTTGCCTGTTGATAATGTTTTCTGCTTATAATAATGCACCAACGTACAATATCGTACAATGGCAAGTGATACGGGTAAATTACCTTTTTTCTTAATTAATTCTTTTTTTTTTTACGGTAAAATCGGTCTAACTATATTGAAATTACATAACATTCTTTTTTACGATAAAAATATTCACTTTCTACATAACTTGTCAATTCTAAAAACCTCCAAGACAGAATGTCTTTTTAAAATTTATATTGATTTCGCAACCAATTTCATTTTTTTTCCTTCATATAACCAGCCGCGACTTTTGAATAATGAACACGATAAATTTCGAATACGGGCATAAATAATGAAAAACTATTAATTAATTAAAAAGCTGTCAGTCGTGCGATAAACTTAAATGCGAACTGCTGGCAAGTACTCATAAAAGCCATTTGGGAAGCGGCCCGTTGATTGGCTATCGATATTCACATAATAAAATACTCCTTTGGGGCAATCTATTACCCATCTCTGGAAGGTTTTTCCGTTCCTCGACAGCCTCCGTCGTCTAAGTATTTCCAGGTATGAGTGAACAACCAATAATAACACTACTTACCTTTCACATCCTCCCCCGATAACTGTAACCGCAAGACATTAAACCGACGTTTTTTATAACAGAAACTGAAAAACATATATATTTCTTACAGTGATATATTTCGGTATTCGTGGTACATCGTTAAGTTTTTTCACTAGTGCTTAAAAGTGAATAGTAAAATACCAAGACATTAGGGAAATGACCATTATTTGCACCAATTAATTAAAAGTTATAATTATATTATTTAGTTCGATTTTCATTGATCCTTTATAATTAAATAAAACATTATAGGTGTTTATATTCATCCGAATTATTTAACATACAGTTACACTAGAATAGGTACACCTGAAAATTGTTTTTAATTTATTTACTCCTTTGCTATTTCTTCATACTCTACTCAAAAATATAGACCTTCTGGTTTGTATCTTCTGGGGTATTTTGCCGTGTTTTAACGACCTTTCTGGCCGATGTCTCTGGAAACATCGGCCCTGATGATGGACCCTGCAACGAAACTTCGGCCAGAAAGGTCGTAAAAACATGGCATAATACCCCACAACATACAAACCAGAAGATTCTGAGTGGCCGTGAAAACCTAAGAACACTTAAAAATATAGATAACTCCTTTATATAGGCTATAGACGACATCTATATATTGTTTCGTGGGAATGACAAAGTTTTCAGCCATAAATGGCGATATCGTAGTTGTATCAAATACGATAAATGAGGTACATAAATAACATAGATATTCAACTTTCAAAAATTTGTTAAATGTGCAGTTGATCTTGGGTGGAATCGTGAACGTTACATTGTGTAAAGTGGTTACTTATGTCTGCCTCAAGATAGGTCGTTATACCTGTAGACGCCCAATAAAGACTTTCTAATAATAAATAGCTTCATCTCTGTGCAACATCTTTAATTTATCATACATAATTAAATATATTTAATTTTTAAAGTGATGATGTAATGTATGTATGATTTAAAGTGACAAGATACCTATGCAGAAATAGTAAGATACCTATGCAGAAATAGTAAGTACAACTGGTAGACGACACTTCTCATCAGAATCTCTGAGATAATTAACTTTGATCCAGATGTGGCGTGGTTTGCTGGGTTTACCTTTAACGAATGTCTGTATTATTCAGAAACTGCGTACTGAGGAAAGACTCTTTCTGACAAGCTGCTAAAATAGATTTGGTCTGGATATACGAATAAGAAGCGTAATAAATTTAAAAAAAAACGTAGAAATGTCTTGCAAATTTATCGTTTTACAATATTATTAACATTTGACATTTATTAATTATTTGAGAACAGTTTTATCTCTATAAAGTTGGCTTTGCAGTTATAACAAAACCTATTTTATGTTCAAGAATGTTCTAAGGTTTTCACGATCACTCAGAATCTTCAAGTTTGTGTTTTCTGGGGGATTATGCCGTATTGTTACGACCTTTCGGGCCTTCGGCCTTAGAAAACACAAACTTGAAAACAATTTTGTGTGCATTTAAATATTCTGTAGCTAAGGGTGATTTCTGTAATACCGAAAACGAATTTCATGACCGCGGTTTTTCACAGAATTCTCGTATTTTCTTTATTATTGTTACAGCCAAAATCATATTTATAAACATGCCTAGCAGCTGAAATATGATGCCTTATATATATAAGATAGATATAAGATAATGTATAATGTTATAAAAAGTAACCCATAAAAGCCAAGTTTTTATTTTACTCCCTTAATTATATATAAGATAGATATAAGATAATGTATAATGTTATAAAAAGTAACCCATAAAAGCCAAGTTTTTATTTTACTCCCTTTCTTTGTAAAATATAATAACAATTAAAGACGAATTAAAATATATATCATATCACTAAACTTACAGTAATTTAATATATTTATAAAATGTCAGATGTTTTAAGCTTTGATAAGACACTTCATGCTTTTTGTAGTGAAGTACCTATATGTATACCAACGTAGTAATTATAAACGTTATCGGGCCGCCGTTGCTAATCAAACTTTTCTAATGATTCCAATATGAAAAAACCAATAAAATTTCTAAGAATCGGAAATTATGCTATAATTATTAATTTTTTAACGAAAATTTTTTAGATCTTCTTGATCGTCGCCACGAGTCTACTTGCCAAGTTTTTCTATAATATTGATTAAAACAATTAAATTTTTAATATGAAACCAAATTACGATCACATAGATCACCCAGTTTCCAAGTTTTTATTTATTTTCTGCTAAGTGTTGATTTCTAGGAAATTTTCCGACCGCAAAGAGTTTCGATACAATTATTTTAAACAATGTTCAATTTATAACTTATGTATAGAGGTTCTATTTAAATTATCGTCTTCAAAATGGAATCTAGCATATATAGATATTGATATTCCCTAATAATATACACAAGAAGAAGAGCGAAATGTCAATCTTTAATAAGTCTGTCCGACCAATTTGCTATAATCAAAGCCTGAAGAGTGAAGAAAAGCAGTTTGCACTGTATGTAGAAGTTAACTAAATAAAAACATGAGCTTATCTACATAAGTGGAAACTATTTGTCATTAGCGAATCAATGTACAAAGGTCCTTCAGCAGTTAAACATATATTTAGTACCTATCATTCTTAAATTGGACCCATCTAATTAATTTAATTATTTTTTTATTTATTCACAGGAGATTCGATCCTTCTCGCGCAAAACTAACCGTTCAAATGCTGATAACTTGAATTAAAATTGTAAATTAAATCATGCGCCAAGGAGAAATCTTTGCAAGTACAAAAATCTTAATTTACCATGTTTTCATGCAGATATTACCAGATCAAACAACATATAAAATAACATCGGTACCTGCACAAATAAATTGAAATTTGAATATAATCGATGCGATGACATCAATTTGTACATTATCTTTGATCAATTTCGATGGTAATTTGATGGGCCGCGATGCTCGGAGTATTTCGACATTTATTTTCAGTCACGTTTTTTATTGTGGACAGCAAGACAAATAATACACTGACCACTAATGTCAATAAACCCTCGTCTAGGAACTCACCACTGATTAGTTCAAATGAAATTTCATCACTATTATAATGTGATACTCTCTTGGCTCTCCGAAGAGCCGGATTCATGCAGTTTGGTTAGTAAGAATGTGGTCACCATTACTGGGAATAACCATAGGTATTTGGTTCTGAAATAATGAGATGTGATTATACGATTTTTATATGCCATGTCCGAGTCAGTAGTGTATAGAGCCGCGTAATAAAGCCATAAATAATAATCGATTAATAAATTACTGATATATGTCGTCTACTTCTTTGCATGGCAGTAAGGGTGATATGGCAACGATCAGGCTTTTATCTAGTTCAAGGCTTCTAAAAAAAGGCAGTTTGTACAGCTAAATAATCTTTCTTTTAGAAGACTCAGTTATAACATAGCACTTTAAATAACTAATTTTTGGACAAACGAAAATGTGAGCCTGATGCAAATATTAAAACTAGCATTGAAGTGGTCAAACAATCTGACTGTATACCATTTTCGCGAACCTGAAGTTTCAAATATGTTCGCTCGGTACTGTCTTTGGTCGGTGTTACTGTATAAGTGAGAAACATAGAACCTGTAAGTTGTTACGATGAACCGAATGTAAGTATTTGAAATGGGAGTGTACAGGAATATCCTTTGAAGTTTCCTGGAAAAAAGGAATTAGCAAAGATAGGGTGTTCAAAATGTCGGGAATATGACGAACCCTCTTGAACAACATCAGCCATCAAAAGTGCGACAAGAGTGCACGGGTCACATGATGTATATAGTATAGTTCTCCGCAAAAAGTAGGTAAAATTATCAGGAAGAAAAGGATCCGTCGAAAAAAGCTCCCGTGGGTGAGGAATATGGTAGAACTTTGTTCCACGGAGCCCAGGATCACACAGGGTACTAGGAGCTTATCAAAACAATCGAGCAGGATACTAAAAGAAACTACGTAAATAGAGAGATAGGTATATGGCTGAATTTTACAATAACGCTATTTGTATTAAAAAACTAACCCATAACAACCAAGTTTTTATTACATTTATATTGTTTCCAATTTGATATTCTATCAACATATTCCTCTTGCTTGACGTTCATGTGGAAAATCTATTCCATGTATATTATTATCCTTAAAACATATAGAATATTGAAAACGTAATAATTGGTATAGGGGGGCACGGCGTCGCCGAAACCGTCTGATCGGACCCATGACTCAAGACAGACTAGTTAAAACAGGTTTCGCACCTTCTCCGTGAGTCGGGCATCTTTCTCATTTGTATGGTTTCCAATTTGAAAAAACCGTTAAAATTTTTTAAAGTTTTTAAAACGAAAATTTGTTTGATCATTTTTATCGTCGCCACGAGTCTGCTGCAAAGTTTCAGCTCGATTGGATCACGGGATTAGGGTTAAAAATCGATCCACAGTTTTTTCGGTAGACAAGCAGACAGATGCTACGAGTAAAAAGAAAGGGAGTAAAAATTAAGTTAGACGGCATTATTGGCGTGTTGTATTATTGGCAGTCGAGCATTGCTTCATGGTCTTAAAAAATATTCATAAAAAAAGTAACCCATAAAAACCAAGTTTTTATTATACTCCCTTTCTCTTTTACTAGTGGAAACTGATTTGGCGCTTAACCTACGCGTTGGGCTTCGGTCGAACGACGCTACGAAAGGGAGTAATAAAAAATTCCAAAAATCCAAAATTATACTATAATC
This sequence comes from Agrypnia vestita, assembly GCA_016648135.1. Classification (NCBI taxonomy): domain Eukaryota; kingdom Metazoa; phylum Arthropoda; class Insecta; order Trichoptera; family Phryganeidae; genus Agrypnia; species Agrypnia vestita. Next base: position 40,896 of record JADDOH010001847.1, read on the forward strand.
AGGTTCCGTGTCTACCAGACGCGTTGAAATATTTTCATACAACTTAGTAAGTTCTATGAAAAACCCTTAGAGTATATACAATCAGATTGTATATACTCTAAAGAAAAACCATTAAAAATTTGAAAAATCCAAAAATTTATTAATTTTTTTTAACGAAAATTTGATAGATCTTCTTGATCGTCGCCACGAGTCTGCTTGCAAAGTTTCAACTTGATTGGATCAAGGGAAAGGGGTTAAAAAACGATCCAAAGTTTTTTCGTCAAGCAAGCAGACTCCACGAGTTAATATAAAGGGAGTAATAATAAATGATTATTAAGCCCATGTAAAAATTATTTACGTGGGTTAATTCACCTAAAGGCACCCGACTATTTTCGACTTCTACGTTAATTCACAAACTTGATTCTATCGATTTGCTTCCTCTGCGAAAATTTCATTCGGACTTTTGAGATATATTTATTACCTGTTTAAACAGTGGTGGCGGGGTCCTTGTGTGAAGGCCGCGGGCCCCGGCCCAGTCATTAGGGCGAGCAGCCGGCCCTGTGATTACGGCCCAGGCCCGCCAGCGCTTCCTGGGGGTCCCGTTTTTTGCCAATTCCTGACAACACCTAATTTGCGACCTTACCCCGGAATATCGTCACGACACCGGAAACGGTTTTTTTTTTTAAATCAAAGTTATTAGGTGACATTTTTTGTGAGCAGTCCTGTCGTCTTTTATTAACCCGTACCCATATTTGTCTACAAATTGTTATTACAAATATATTTTTTTAAATATGTAAATGGAGATCAGTAGGTACCTATTATAGGTAACATTTGAATTTGTGTGAAATTTTTTTGACAAATAAACAACTGACAGTCCACCTGTTTGTGAAAATTTATGTTTTTTTATTTTTATTATTATTATTTTTATTTATTAGAGACACTAACAGGATAATAGGTACATGATACTCAGATATTAAACATTATATTGAAGACTATGCCCATTATCCCAATTACAAGTGTCTTCGGCACGCTCTAGTAACATGTATTTTTGCAATTAATAATATTTTACATGTACATTTAAGTATATTATATATTTTGTGTTTGAGTGTAGTGCGATTAGTATTTAATGAATGATTGATTTAATGGATCTATAGGTTCATGTCATCGTTTAGAAAATGGATGTTGTGTTTGAGTGAGTTTTTGAATGAAGATAAGGTGTCTGCAAGAATATCAGCATCAATGTTAGGGTCAGCACAATACAAATTATATGTGCGACACAACCTTGTGATGGGAGAAAAGTAACCGACATTATTAGTGTGCTGACTTATTCTGAAGAATTCCGGGTTTCTTATACGGGGTTTAACATGCAAATTTATGTCAGATAGAGAGAGAGAATCAATAGCTCCGCTGAGAATCTTGTGTAGCACAACGAGATCGGATATTTTCCGTCGGGACTCAAGTTTGTGCATCTTGAAAAAGGCAAGTCGATCTTCGTAGCTGTGAAGGTTGTTGTGTTGACCAGCTTTGTATGACAAAATACGTAGAAACTTTTTCTGATAATAATATACCGGTGGATAATATTTAATATTTGATTAAGTGTCTGTGAATGATAATTGATTAATATAAAATAATAATAGCTTTAAATGTTGTTTCTCTTTTCAGGTATGATGTGTACTTTTATTATTTTTAAATTTTAATGTCAAATATTATGTTCTTTTGTTAATAAAATACATACTCTTTTCACAGCAACGCAAAACAGCTATTATTTATAAAAACTAAAATATTTGGGAAACCACATAATAAATATTTTTATACACATTAGTATTGCATTGATCGGATATGAAAATGTATAGGTATAATAAAAAACGGTATTTGTTTCACTGTGTGATCTAATACAAAAAAGAATAAAAGTGTACCAACAGGATAACGAATATAGCGTACACTGTTGCGAAAATATATCATTGTATGATTTTCAATAAAATTTTATAAGTATTTATATAGGTATGTTTGTTCTGAGAACACAATTACTGGATTTTGTCCAATGAAAGATAATTATTAATTAATGAAAATTATAGAAGTCTCACGGAGACGAAGCTATTTATATGAAAAAACGTGTGTAGAAGTCTTTAAAGTATGGCTCAGTGCTTATGACCTGTATGAGCTGGCTTAAGTGATCACTTTACACAACCGTAGGAAAAAATTTTTTACGCAGGAAGGTAGGTGTGGAAGTTTTTTTTGGGGTGTTCTATTGGATTACGACCTATAGTATGGTTGGCTTAAGTGATTTACACATTACACAATGTAACGATCACTAATTCCACCCATGATTTACTACCACATATTTAATTATTTTTTTTGAAATTGTATTATGTTTAATTTGCGCACCTTGTTTCGTATGCGAGTTGTATTTTACTACCGCCATCTGTGGTTGAAATTTGTCATTCCCATAAACCAGTACAGATGTCGTCGTTGGTAATGAGATATCAATTTTTTAAAGCTAAGCTAAAGAGATATAAATTATTAACATTTAAAATAGATTTTTTTAAACTCCTTATGATGTATATCTTTTTGTCTATTTTTTTATATTTTGAATATTTTGTCTATCTTTAAAGAACATCATACTAGATTTAATCCGCAGGGAGGCATAATGAATCAAGATATATTGTATAGGTATGTCTCACAGAGACGGAGCTACTTTTTATATGGAAAAATAGGTATAGAAGTCTGTTTTTTGGGTGTTCACAGGACTCGCGACGCATTGTACGGCAGCCTTAAATGAGGCGTTATATGTAAGTTATCCTTTCAAGCTATTTGATGTCACTCGAGTACCTTTTTGCTTGGCGACATTGAATAATAAAATGGCGGAATCTCAACATTATCAAAAATGCGTTGAAGCTGTTTGAGATGGAGGGTAATGTTTCTGTTTTTTTTAATATTTCTTAATAATGATATTTAAAGCCCTGCTATGCCAGCTCAGGTGCTCTTCTGATTAAGGTGATTATTGACGATCACGTCACGACTATATGAATTAAATTATTACTGAATAATTGAAAATCGTGGTCAACGATCATTATCACATTTCCTTCCTTTGAATAGGTAATTTAATTTTATTAAATTACATTTTGTATATAAATAATGTTGAAATAAGTGTTGTAAAACATTAATATTTTTATTTTTATTTATTTTATTTTATTTTATTAATTACACGGCATAATAGCCTTTTACAACAGGTTTATACATAATTAAAATACAACAAACGATTAAATGTAAAAAGAAAAATAAAGGGTATAAATGTAAAAAAGTATATATACATAGTTTAAACATAATGAGGTTAGACATATATGTAAAAAAAGTATGTATGCAAAAAAGTGTAAAGTAGTGATCTCAGAAATTTTTACTCACCGATAATATAGCAATATTAAATTTGAATAGCCAGGTATATATAAAAAAATTTAAGACATTATATAAAAATTTAATATTTTGAAAAGAAATGATCATATAATGATTTTTTAAATTTTGAGAGAGATAGATTTAAAATGTCGACATATGTAGGTAGTTCATTGCCCAGTTTGTGCATCCGAGGTATGCTAGAATTTGAACGATAGTTTGTGTCCAAATTGTCACAATAAAACAGCATGTTTTGGCGGGTCCTACGGTTAGGTACTTTAAAATTAATACTATTCAGGAGTTTGCAACAGTCGAAATTTGAGTGTAATATTTTAAAAAGGAATATTACGTATCTCATTTAAATGAAAGTTTTCTTAGCAAAAAATCATGAATGCACACCATTAACATGTCATAACATTTAAATAAGCAAAATACTCGTATGCGTTTATTTATTACAATTATGTACAATGAATCACCTACAATAAATATGATGCAATGCTTGGTTAAAGCTTCCTGTACTAAGCGGGGGATTTGTACGAGATTCTATATTAAGTTCCCAGACAAATCGTTTAAATTCAAATCTGGTTTATTAGTCATGATACAAACTGTTTTCCTGATGTGATATACATCCACCGTATCAGGGTATATCAAGAATTTTGGAAAAACAAAAATATGCATATTGAAAGTAAGGTCAAAATATACGAGACATGCGTGCGACCTATTATGACATACTATGTAGAGACGCGGGCTGACACTGTCCGCACCAAAGGACTCCTCAGAACAACTGAAATGAAGGTGCTGAGATCCATTACTGAAAAAACTCTACGTGACCATGTCCGAAATGAACACATAAAGAAAACTTGCAAAATAAAGGACATAGCACGTGATCCAGCATGATAGCATCGATCCAGAAGGGGATTCTGGCAGGATCACGTAGTCAGAATGGACAGTGACAGACTCGTGCATACAGCAGCCAATGAAATCCCCTCTAGACGACGCACGCCTACCGGTAAGACCACCGAAAAGATGAAGGGATAGCTGGACCTCGTTATCCTAGGAGGCGTAGTTTTCTGTAGCACAGATCAACAGATCTACTAAAAGAAAAAGAAGAAGATAAATTTTAAAATATATTTACAACTATTTTTTGTTCTTGATTTATTTATTTTACTAAACCTCATTCATACCTATCCGTTAAAATGAAATTCGCTCAAAATATTCAGACCCAAATATACCAACCAATCGCTGTCGACTGTATCCAGTGGTAAACTCACAAAAATAAATATTATATATACAAATACTATTCTTTCTTATGGGCAAGATAGAGGGTCGTAGAGGTGTTGGAAGGAGACAAATTTCCTGGCTCCGCAATATACGCGACTGGACGGGCATAAGAAGGGTTGGAGAGCTGTTTCGTGCTGCCCAGGACAGGGACGCTTTCTCTCGGGTGATAGTCAACGTTGGGGGGACCTGACATGACACCAAAAGAAAGAAAGAAATACAAATACTGCAATTGGCCACTTATAAATGACATTAAAGAAAATTTTTACGATAAAATGCAGTCAACACCTTCATACGTTTAATGACTTTTTCATTTACCCGCCGACACACCTACGTGCTGCATTACTATGTGGAAATAAAATACATAATGAAGAAAGCTTCCATGAAAAAATTTCTTTCGCAATCTTCAACTGTCAAAAGTTAATTACAACAGTCAATGAGTGTTGTCAAATATGAGCGTGCGAGTGCTACACACACAGTCACCTGTGGGTGCGTTCAGGAAGATCTGACGGCTGTTTTTACCTTTCGCACAAAGGCAATTATTACGGGCGTTAAGCTGTGTCATACTTTCCAATTGCTGGTGAGAAATGGCGACGGTTAACACCTAGTCTCGTTAGAACAATCCATCAAGTGTGGCCACTTGATGAGCATTTAATGTTGCTAGAAATCAGAAACGGTATATTTTAGATCGGTGATTCACAAAACATAATCGCTACTTATTTGCGTTACTTTCTTGTTTATTATACTACCATTTTGTTGATATTATTTCAATTACCCTGCATTGTGAGATTCTCTAAGATAAAATTAATTATGACCTGGCTAGTCAACCTGTGTTTTACTTTATTTTGAAGATCCTTTTGTAAATTCTAATTCAAAAGGCAATTATTTAATTGCCTTTTGAATTGGGATAATGTTCGTAAATTCGCATGAATTAGGATTTACAAAGGGATATCCTCATTCTTTTAATGCTTATTGGAGTGGTAATGCAAAAATTTAAACATTTTTAAAATATGTATTAAATAATTGTATGACATGAACGAACACATGCGAAATAAATTTATATAAGGAAAATGTATGCATTATATATATTTCATTTTTTTAAATAACTATGTACGTAGATTAGATACCAGTCTAACTAAATCGCATTATACCTATAGCTTTCTCATTTTACTATTAGTTTCATATTTTGTTGCAATTGTTTAATTTATCCATTTTAATTTTAACAAATAATTGTGTATTGAATTTCACTTACAATTTCTTTATGTAGGACGTGCTTACTCCCCAACCTTATTAAATCATTACTGTTTCACTTTTTAGCATATAAGTCATTATTTTTCCAAAACTCCAGTTATCTTCTTGCGACGAATAATGTAGATCTTTTTTCGTTTAAGAGAGACAATCGAATTAGTATGTGTAAGACGTGCGTACGAGGCACATTGTTTAGTTGTGTCCGTAAATATCGACACATCGAAACAATGTGCGACGTACGCACGACTTATACATACTAATTCGATTGTCTTTCTTAAATAGAAAGAGATTCATTTTTATTTAATCAAATGATGCATATTTATTTTGTGAGATGTAATTTAATTTTAAAGATATGCACAAGTATGTAAATGAAACATCATTAAATATATTTTTGTGGCTACAAAACGTCTTACTTAAGATATTTTTTAGCTCATGACGTGCGTTTTGAGGTTATGTATATCTTTTAAACGTCAGTGAAACGCTTCCTTGTTTTTTTTTCGTGCGTTTATATGTTATTAGTTATTTATAAAGAAATGTTTTATTTGTTTCTTAACATCATATACAATTATATTCTAAGAACTCCAAAACATTTTTTTATAATTTTCTATATTTGTACCTACCGTAGATATTTGGAAAATATTTTTAGGGCTCCTATTAGGGTTCTTCAGATCCAATTACTGATACGAAAAACACAAGTCTTGAGTATATCACATAGATTTATTGTGACCTCACCGGGAATCGAACCCGTTTTCGATGACATGACAAGCCAGTGTCCAGCATACCAAGCTAGGAGGGCTTTAGGTTTACGAAATGCGCTATTCATACATCTGTTATGAAATTGAGAAAATGTAGATAGTTGAATTAATTGAATCGGAAATATGTCAGGAAATATAAATAGGCGTGTTGCGTTCCGTAGGGGCAAAGAGAACTAAAAGCAATAAAGATTTTCCTTCAGCTAGAGTGAGTGTAACTAACTTTCTTATTACACAGTAGGAGAAATATGAATGACATTTTAGGAATACTTTGCGTACTCGTATCGTATAAAAGTATCGATTGTAGGAACCTTCACACACCGATAAACATTTACATTAACTCGCTATCTTCTTCTTTTGGTGTCATGTCAGGTCCCCCCAACGTTGACTATCACCCGAGAGAAAGCGTCCCTGTCCTGGGCAGCACGAAACAGCTCTCCAACACTTCTTATGCCCGTCCAATCGCGTGTATTGCGGAGCCAGGAAATTTGTCTCCTTCCAACACCTCTACGACCCTCTATCTTGCCCATAAGAAACAGGTGGAGCAATTCATATTTTTCTCCTCTGAGCACATGACCCAAATACGATACCTTTCGGATTTTGATATTTGTCAGCAACTCTCTATTCACTCTAGCTCTTTGAAGAACTCTTGTGTTGCTGACCATATCCGTCCAGGGTATCCGGAGCATTCTCCGATGTATCCACATTTCGAACGCCTCCAGCCGGTTCATGCTACTCACTTTGAGGGTCCACGATTCCACCCCGTACAGCAGGACTGACCATATATAACATTCGACCAGCAATACTTTCAATGTTTTTTTCTATTTCAATGACCAGTAATATTTTCATTCTGTGATACTGCAGAGAGATTATTATATGTTACCTATATTTCTATGAGACCCTTCTAAAATACACACACATACTTTAACATCCATGAAATTAATTATTTTTGCTTTCATTTCCCTCATACGTTGTATATTTTTAATATTTCCATGTATTATGTAAGCCTGATAGGTACCTAGGTAACAAGAAGCATGACTTTTTCCTAAACTTATATTTTGAAGAGAAACCGAAATATGATATATATCCCGTAATATTCCAATCACAATAATATTCAGAATTTAATTTGTCATAATATTATGCCAGATAAATATTTAATTCCAATTTTTTTCTTCCAAATATAGGTTTAGATAGAAGTCATGCTTCTTGTTCTCACTCCAGGCATCTTTTACCTTTTTGCCAGCAAAAAATAAACCATTGAATAAACGAATTAACAAAAAATTTAAAAAAATTAATTTGAGAAAAGTAACAAACTTTGCATAAACCACACTGATTATTTTTATACGTCTACAGAAACAGGTGGACGTTAAAACAACGATTGTGGTTTTAGCAAAGTTTGTTAGTTTTCTCAAATTAATAATTAAGTCTAACCACAAAGCTAACGCTATAAACATTAATAATAATAAAAAAAACCTAAGTAAATAAATTGTATACACCTATACATTTTTATTTAAATTGTAATGTTGAGAGTTGAGATCAATCAATATATCGGTAATAGTTTACTTATATTAAGCAAAAATACATAATATGGAAGGAAGAAAAGTGGAAATAGGGAGGACATTCATTCAAACTCTGCCGATTCTCAAAATAATTTTTTTTCAATTATTGTTGAATTTGTTTTACAGTTTTAAATAATGATTTTCAGTTTGCTGTTTGCTGAAGGTTAAGGACGAAAATCAATAAACTTTGGGAATATATCGAAATGTTTTTGTTCAATATAAATTTAGGTACCTAGATTATATTTCGAGTTTTAAACACTTTTCTGGAATGTTCACTTTCACAGTATAATCACAAATAGTTGTTGGGTTAGGTTAGGTTGGGTTGTCAGTGTCTATATTTGTGTTTGGTGTTAAAACAATTATGGCTTCATTTTGACCAGATTCCTCGATATTTTTTCGATGCTTTTTAATTTCGTTGTTTATAAACCAAACTTCGCATTTAAGGGTTCCAATTACAATTGAATTTTGATAAAAATATAGAATAAGGAGTGTATTCAGTTAGTCCATATTTTGATATCTTTTATTAAATAGACGAATCTGAAAACGCAACGAGCACATCAAATAAACTCCACCGGTATAATCTAGTGAAAAATTGAAATATATATATATATATATATATGTTAGTTCTAACTACTTTGGGGGTAACCCGCGTCAAATTCTGGTCGTCAGGACCAGTCGTCTGCCGACGTTTCGAACAGATCTCACTGTTCATCTTCAGGGCGCCTTGTCGATGAGCTGCTTCTCCAAAAAGCGTACAACCGTTTGGGTCCGGAGCTCACCGTCAAGTGAAAGTTTGAAAAATTCTGCGTCAGGTGTTTGTGGAGGAGTGGGTTTCTCCAGCGACGCCGTTAATGTGTTTTGCTCGGCTTCTAGTAATCCGTATATTTACTTTATTATCGTCACTGTACAATGTTGAAAAGGTTGGATTTTCTTATTGCTTCCGTGTTTTCATCGTGATTTCTGGTTTATTATTATTAATATTATTTGTATTAGAAATTTGATTTGAAATTGAAATTTGAAATTTATATAAATTATATATATAACGCTTACGTTTTCCTAAAATACATTTAGTTCACATCTGTACGTTCATTTCATATTATTATTTAATAGATATTTGAAACATGTTTGAATGTTTGCTTTACCACTGCAATATGCAATTTTGAATCATGAAATGAGCAACCTGTTTGGAGATAATATACCCGAGTCTTTTATATTATGTACTATAAAACGCTAGTGGGTGCACTTGCAAGCAATTTTGTTGCAGGTCCTTTTAGCAGAAATGCCTACATTTTGTAATGTAAGTACATGTGTAAAGTTTACAAACCAGCTGGGCGTGGCAGTGTTTGTGTGTGTGTTTGTGTGCGTAAGGATGTGTGTGTGTGGGTTCGGGATCTGATCGAAAAATAGTGAAGATGAGTATACATAAATATATTCAAATTCTATTTACTCCATTAATTATTACCTCTATTTTCTTTTCAAGGATTTATTTTATTTTACTTCTTCAAAAACAGCAAAATAATTTTTTGGTGACATTATTAATATAATTAATAAAAATAAACTTAGTTTTCACCACTTTTGCATTGAAAAATATCAACATTCAGAGCCCATGGCCCCTTCGTCAGGATACAATACCTACTTAGCATGAAAATAAATTTAAAAGATGACTATTTGTAAAAAGGACCTGCTTATTTATAATATTCAATTTACTTTAACACTTCTTATTTACAAAATTTCTAATTTATTTAACTGTGATTCTGTATAATTTGTATGTAAAATTTGTAAACCCTTATTAATATCTAAAGAATGATCCATAGCCAAAAGATGGTTAGAAAATTCGGAATAATTTTGATGGTCTGTACTTCGATTTTTGAATTTAATTGTATCCTGACGTAGGGGCCATGGGCTCTGAAACACGTTGATATTTTTCAATACAAAAGTGGTGAAAACTAAGTTTATTTTTATTAATTATATTATATTACTTTACATAATTTTTTCGTGCGACCCGCTCTTTGCATTCCAGCACGTGTTCGCAATCCTAGCACAATTTTTAATATTGTTTTTTTTATTTTTACGCATTTAAAAAACATATTTTGATCAAATATGTAGGTAAGTCATTTGCGTTATTTTTATATTGCGGTGTTGATTGTACTCTCAATGCAGCCACATAAATATTTATTATAAACTTAAAAAAACATCGACTTTTTGCCAGTCCAACGGAGAACGAATGAGACGCCCATTAGCCGGGTACAAATGATAAATAATGATAATAATTAGTTCGGCTCTTTATTTTCTAATGATTTCTCTTAATGTACTCTTAGGTACCCGGGTACCTAACACGGCAGTAATTAGAATACAAGTAGCCAAAAGTGATCTTTCACAAGACGGCTCAGAGCCGGGGGCAATAGCCACTTGAGTGACGCCGCGTCGTGTGACAGAGAGCGGTGTCCCACAAAAACCTAATTAGCCGGGAATAATTAAAAAGATATTAAACATTCGTAGAATTAATATCTCGAAATAAGTTCTATTGTTGCGTTATTCTAATTATATAAAGGCGGAGATAACTGGGCTAGATAAGGACACCGGATCTGGTTTCGAGATACGATCGCCACATATTTTTTGTTTACTTACACAATCGACGTTTTTAATTTGTTTAATGCCCAGTCGAACACAGTAGGATGTTGTCGCGTTTGTTATGTGATGTTGTCATCCTGTGTCCGCGTAATTTGGCAACACTGCATTTCGTTGTTACATGATCAGGTAGAGAGCCTGGGCTGAGTTTGATCTTGTGTAGACTGCATGATACCTTTTTAGCGAACCGGAAATTAAACTAATTTTAAATGTCTTGTTGACGTGTTGTGTAACATGTAAATGAAATCAAGTTGATAATTAATGAAATATCTAAATCAGTTTTGCCTGTGAGAAAATCATAAAATCGGAGATGATGTCCGTCAAATCAAAAATGGTAAATAATCTACCACTTACGCTGTTATATGTAAGTTAGGCAGTCTTGAAAAGAAAAAAACTATCCCATAACCAAGTTTTTAATCAGGTTTCGTGTCTGCTTCGCGTCGGGGTCATTATTCATTTGTATTGATTCCAATATGACCAATATGACCAATATGACCAATATGAACAATACGACCAATATGATTATGAAATGAGTAATGACCCCGACAATATTAAAATTTTGAAAAATCCAAAATTACTTAAAAAAATTTAAACGAAATTTTTTTAGATCATTTTTATCGTCGTCGCGAGTCTGCCTGCAAAGTTTCAGCTCAATTGGATAACGAGAAAAGGGTTAAAAATCTATCCAAAGTTTTTCCGGCAGACAACAAACCGCAGACGCAACGAGTTAAAAGAAAGGGAGTAAAAAATAAAATTTTCAAAAATATATGAGCCGTTGGGGGATAATTAGTCAGTTTAGTGACGTATTAGGAGCGATTCAGAGATGAAAAATCTCAATCAAAATCCTGATTTAGTTGGCGTTGTAAAACGTAAAGTATACAATGAAGAAGATACAGAGAGCGTGAATGTGTTGTGAAGATTGAGGGATTATAAGTAGAAGGCGACCCTTTGGCAGATTAAAATTAAAATGGAGTGACAATGTGAGAATAAGTCTAGAGTTGCTTCATTTTTCTTACTTCGCCAAGGATTCAAAAATGCCTATCGCCGAGTTATACATCAAATGCTCTAAATGGAGTAGTGATAAGAAATAAAATAACATTAATAATATGTTAAATAGTATACAGCCTTACAAAACTTTATGCAGCCCACATTATATTATTAACGAAACATGCGTAGGTATCTACAAAAAATATAATATCAACGAAGCTTTAAATACTAATTTTTTTAATGTATATGATATGGTAAGAGGACATTTAATTATATATTACGCATGAAAGACATCAACACAATACGGGAATTATCACATAAATCCGGCGAGTAGAAAAATAAATACACAATATCGACTCATCTAACAGAAATTTTAACAACGTAGGTCCTCAATTTGATTGTATTGTATCCGTTTTGCACGTCGGCTTTTATTTTTTATACTAGATTTATTTAATAGAAATGACAAAAGCAATTATCAAGTGCATACCTCAGTGGGTTAAATAAGTCTTATCAACGTAGCCTTCACTCTTGTTGTGCCTCGAATTCTTCTCTTTCTATTAATTTCAAATCAAATCTGATCTGACTCTCATCTGATTTCGTCAAATCCCCTTTGAAAACGAAATCAGAGGGCTAATTTTTCAACATTCGGGGTTGGATAAAGTATGAAAAAGAATACTGCTTAATATATTCTATTAAATATAGAGGTATCAGCTGCAAAATTTATGTAAATATACTATGTCGCAGGAAGGACCATAGATGTCTCTAGCAAGGTCCGAATACATATGTGAAAGAATGCAGATTTAGAATATGTATAACATGATAATGTGCGGATATTCTTACGGCGAACATTGCAGTATGTCATAGGCATCTGAGAATTTAACGTTATTAACACAGAGTAGTGGTCTCAGATGACATCTTTGTGGTACTCCGTTTTTACAATGTCTGCGTTAAATGATGTTATCTGCGTATGGCAATCTCTGGATGCAAATATTCTTAGAACATTGGATTCATTTGGATTCTTACATATTTATAAGATCGCTAAACTTTGTGTAGACTTAAATAAATATTGTTTAAATATCAAGGAGTCGTAGAAAGTTTTTCTAATTTTAATGTTCTGGCTTTCATGGTCTCGCTGTGTATTGTTTGATGCGGTTTATTAAGTGTTCTTGTGTAATATATGGTATAATATTCGTCTTCTTTCATATGGTGTAAGATCAGAGGGGGGCATCTTAGTTTTTGAGTCATTCTACGAATTCAGGAATCGCCCTGAAGCCATAGGCACTCTGAGTCATGATAATAATACCCATACATAATAATCCTTACACAAAGTAGTTTGTGTTATTGCTTAATATTGTAAATCTTACTTAAATTGTTTGTAAAAGCCCTAAAGGGCATTAAATATATGAATAAAAGTACATGACATTTCATATGAAACTTCTGTTCCGTTGTGCTACTCTAAAAGTGTTGAAATTATCATTTAAAACGACAAAGATGTTACACAAACATCATTCAGGCCCGACACAAAAGAGATGTATTAGTGAAAATCCCAAGATTGTGATCGCCTGATTGCCGCATTCGGATGAGAATTTCACATCTGCCATAGATTACATTTACGAAGAACAAAACCACCGTCGACTCGTGAATTGGACCGTTTGCAACAATGACAAAACTGTTATTCGTGACGGAGCGCTGTGCTCCATCTCTGGTTATTAAGTCTAATGTCACAGCTTGGAAGCATTTTCCTCCGCGTTTGTCGCTCATTAATGTCGTTACGGAAGTTAACCGAGCGACAATTAAAATTAGATTTACCAGCGCTCCGCGGTGGTGGTGTAATTGATGGCCTTTTTGTCCTGTCTTGTATTTTGATAGGTTTAGTAAAAACGTTGATTCTATATTGAGTTAGAAACTGGGGGAGATTAATGTCGCGGATACAGTTAGCGGTGCCACTGCTCGCCGTTCACTGTTCACATGTAATCAGTGGTTAGTTCACATGTTGAGGTAATGACTGTCGCAAGAAAGTGACGGGCGAGTTTGGATTTATATGATTGATTGTAGGGTGACAAATTACCTTCTGCTGGAAAATGAAAACGATCATAATTACACCTGTTACAATTTACATTAACCTGTGTAGACACTAAAGTACCCACACTTACCTACGCTGTAAAATATAATCCTCTTAAAAACTTTAAAATTGATGGGTGTATATTAAGCGTTAACATTAAGGCATAATTTTAGTGTGCACGCAAATTATTCTAATGCTATTAACATTATTAGACGTATGTGTGGTAAATCCATGTATGATAGAGTAAAGAATGAAGATATTAGGATGAATGTAAAGCTGATACAGAGAATAAAAATAGGGTCACTCAGGTGGTTTGGGCACGTTGAGCGAATGAATGAGGAAAGAATGGTAAGAAAGATATATGATGCAAGTGTTGACGGCGCCAGGAAGAGAGGGCGACCACGGAAGACGTGGCGTGACCAGATTAACCAGATACTGGAAGATGGTCCTGTTAGAAGCCTGAACAACCGTCGAGCTTGCTTGCGAAGATGTATGAATGTAGACGAAGCGAAAGTTGTATGTCAGGACAGAAGAGTATGGCGCTCTATCATCTCTGCCCACCCCCATGGGGAAACGGCGTGATGGTAAGTAAGTAAGCTATTAACATATATAATTATTAAAGGACTTTATTTTTTAATCTTTAGGTTAAGAAATAAACATTAAGTATATAATTTTCTTCTAAAATCGCCACTTCGCCCGCAGAGTGGATGATAACCCTATAATATTGGAGGCAATTGGAAAGGTGAAAAACCAGAGAGGTAGAGGGTGAGACAAAAATACCAGAGCGAAGAAGGTATTTCCCAGTAGATATCCGAACTGCGAGATGCAAAAAAAATATAAGAGTATCCTCAAGAATATCAACAAGTTACAACGGGGGTATTTAATTCACATTGCTGATTATATTTTCAGCCCACCCTGTGTACAAGCAGTACTTATTAAACTGCTTATTGTCAATTTGATGTAACCCAAAAAAAACATACCTTCATATATTTGGGAATTGAATAAAATTGCACATTCAGATGTATTAAATATAGTATTTATTTAAATATTTTCACCCTGTCTGAGACATCCAGAGAAATGTCAGATTCTGTAGGTCTTCATTCTAATAAAAATTACTAGAAGAGATTCTGGAAGACGAAGGATGTCACGACTGGAGAATGAATAAGAAGAAGACAACGTCTGGGTCTACGAGAAAATTCCACAGTCCATAAATAATGATCCATGATGATATCCGGACAACACTAAGGTAAGAAAAAAAATAGTTAGGGACTCGCACAAAGTTTCTAAATTCATACACCAGCTATACACCATACAAACGAATTATTTTTATTTTTATAGTTACGCAGACTTAACACTAAGTTATAATATTAACATTCTGATTTGGTATCCTCTTTGTAAATCAATTTCGAGTGTAAAAGCACAACGGATGTTACATTATAAATCAATTTCAAGCGCGAAGGGACAACGGATGCAACTTTTTGTGCAGGGGCGGTTTCGCATAAATTAGACGGCGAAGCCTCGGTGAGGCGGGCCCGCGCAGCTAGGCCATCGGCTCTTTGTTGTTTTCCAAAAACCCTCCCCCCGAAAACTAATTTAATCTCCCCCAAATATTGACCCGATGACGCGACAACTTTCTTTGCTATCGCGCCGCCAGTGCCTGGCGCCTGCTAGCTGTAAATAAATCAATTATGATCATTCATTATTTTCAAACATTTCCTTCGGCCCCCAAAGGCTTGAGTAAATACAACTACCCTTAGTGGCGAACAATAGAACCTCGGGCTAAATTTCATCTGCCAAAAGTATACAATTCGACAGTATTATTTTAGCCTATTTAATCTTTGTAATATGAATAGCCATATAATCTTGGAGACCTGCACAATTAACCTATTCAGTTTTAGTCATTTTTGGTATAACTACGCAATTATTGATTAAAGTAAATAGTATGTTAATATATTCCGTACGAGAAGTGAAACTAATCTGGTTGACGTTTGGAGTACGTATTTAAAGTACTTAACCAAGTTTGGCATACGTCTTAAAGTACTTGACCAAGTACTTTATATAGACTTCTTTCTTAACTAACTAACTAACCATCACGCCGTTTTTCCGCAGGGGTAGGCAGAGAGGATTGAACGCCACACTCTTCTATCCTGGCACACCACTTTTGCTTCGGCCACATTCATACATCTTCTCATACACGTTCTACGGTTGTTGCGGCTTTTAACAGAGCCATCCTCAAATACTTCTAGTACTTGATCGTGCCAGGTCTTACGCGGGCGCCCTCTATTCCTGTTGCCTTCAACATTCGCCTCATATATTTTCTTAACCATCCTTTCCTCGTTCATACGTTCCACATGACCAAACCATCTCAGCACTCCTTTCTTTATTCTATCTACCACACTACAGCCAGCATTGCATTCACTTCTAATTTGTTCATTCCTCACTCTATCGACCAAAGATTTTCCACACAAGCGTTTTAGTGACCGCATTTCCACCGCATTCAGTCTACTTTCATTCCTCTTTTGCCAATTCCAGGCTTCACTTCCATACATAAGGGTTGGCACTAGAACGTCATTATGTACCGCTAGTCTTGCTTCTTTTGACAGATTCTTATTGGCCATAACTTCTTTCTTCCTCCCGGTTATTAACCATGTTGGTTGCAACTTTTATAAAGGTCCCAATTAATTCCTTTATTTGGCCTGTAGGTACTTCTGGAAACAGTCCCTTAGATCACTCAGCTTCAACCAAACTAATTTATCAATTTATAACCCATCTAGAATTGTAGAGCATAAGATTTATTATTAATTTTAGATTGTACCATAGATTAGATTAGATGTAAATGTAAATATGTAAGTTCTTATGGATAGTATATAAGTAATAGATTTAAGAATATAAAATGTTAAATACTGGTTAATATACAATGTTATATAAACTAACTTAAGAAATAAATAAAAAAAATATGGGGGAAGATAAGGCATGCGTATGTTTTTTTTTTATCAAGCTGTAATGTTTATGGAGATGACTTGTGGACTAGTGTTCGTCAATAATACCCTCTTACTGGGTGACAAGCCATAAAAATTATTTAAAAACGTTTTTTTTATTAGATTGTTACCGTTATTTATTAAGATTGTATAACTCAGTATGCACTTCAAGTATAATATAATTAAAAAAACAAATAACCTTAGAGAATTGCTTTTGAAAACTACCAGCTGCATGATCTTCAGTTTTTTCACTATCACAGTTATTGTGACCCTTATTACGTGACCTGTCATTAAAGGGATGTGGCGTCCTTGATCTGATAGAACCTACTTGAACTGAACTTTAAAATAACTAATAAAACTCCTATACAATGTTCTCACATTAATCAATAAATAAACTAGCAGGATCATTTTGTAAGTAAACCATAACCCTGACTTATTATCTTTATAAACGTTCAATTTATTTTGTAAATACATAGACACCGTAAATGTCCCGATTATTTAAAAAAAAAATGAAATTCACTTTCCACAAAATAGAGTAGATTTTGTAAGTGGTTATTTTTTAGAAAATTTTAGAAAAGAAAGATTTCAAAATCATAAACAGCTGACGAGTGTTTAGAATAATGCTTTTTGGGTTTAACATTTAAGCACTCCGTTAATATAAAATATATAAATAAAAATAATAAAATAAAAGCAAACACCTAAGATCAATATTATTAATCTGTTTGTCTATGAAATGTATATTTTGTTGATTTAAAATATTAACTAGGAGTATCTAAATATAATGCATACCTAGGTGATATTAAATTCATCTGAATATAGGTAGTAGGTACCTACTTGCAATAGGTACTTACCAGCCCCTATAAATTATTAACCACGAAAGCGTACACGATGATTATATTTTATTCTAAATATATATTCTAAATATATATTCTAAATAAAGAATCACAAAATATATTCAATATAAGAAGTAGGTACGTACGTACCTTCGTATTGTAAAGAGGCTTATATTAGCGTCAATAAAATGATAGTAAGAATTAACACCAATAAAATAGTGGGTGGTCGTAACTAATGTGATATCTGTAGATATTAATTGAATAAATAAAATAAATGTTTTACACCAAAGCAAAAACTAACCTACGTCACTAAAAAATGGAGGAGCTTTCTTATAAATAACAGAGTCGCCACCGGGACTTTTCTATTGCTGGTAGAATGTTCTCCTCATTGATTTTTTTTATTATTTGATTACAAAATTTTTGATATTCAGTGATATTTAATAAATAAATATATATATACCGCTCACATGCCAAACTAAGCACACATCTCGTTTTAAGTTAAGAAATTTAAAATAATAATTGAAAAATAATATTTATTAATATACACATTCGATGTCGATTCGATTCGAAAAAGACACTACGACAAAAAGTACCTTTAACAATAAAAAAATAAAATTAATGATGCAAATAGCTGTTACTATTGCTATAAATCTACTGTTACAAATCAGATAGGTTCGGAATTGGTCAGATTTTCACAGGTGCTATTTCTCAATGGAACCACTACATTATTTTATAATTAAATTTTAAATATATCAACTAATTCATTCGTAATTAACATTTTTAAATCTGTGCTGTACCTTCTTGTTGCAATTTCGAATTTTTATTCCCGGGTGGTTACTTGCTACCCTGGATGTAACTACGCCACTGATCTATCTGTATGAAAAAAATATATTATCACCCTAGATAATTTTATTAATACTATATAATTGTTTTCTCGAACATATTCACACTCGATGGAAAAATGGATTGTTAGAAAATCGCGATCCGTGCGAAACATTTTTTTAATAGACGTCTAGATCACCCTATCACAATCTATCTATTTTTTAAATTGTAATTATGCAATACTCACATAAGCAGTATTTAATGGATCATTAAATCAAATCCTTATACGTGTATCTACGGTAATAAAAATCCATAATTTACGTGATTAAAAATCTCCGGGCCCTTATCGTAAGCGGTGCGACGTAACTAGCCGCGCGAAGCAAAAAACAAACATACAATTAAACAAACCCGGTACATTTTAGACTGAAAGCAGCTCTTACTAACACGTACCCCTTCATCTAGACGCGGGTAATATATTATTTTAAAGCTCCATTGCGCGAGAAGCTCGGGGCGGGGCCTCGGCCGCCCCGCGCCGCCCACCGCGGCCCCGCCCCCCGGCCGCGCCGCCATTGGTCCGCGCGCGCCGAGGTGCTCGCCGCAGATGAGTGATGTCAAACAGAAACAGTTCGGACTTCAGAACTGGTTGTGCCTCTGTGGAGCGTGGTGCGTGTTCGCTGCTCGGCCGAACGATTTCCTGCGCCGGCTTGTTCCATTCTTTATTTGATTTCCCAAAGTGCTATTTTCCGGTCGTTCGCGAATAAAGAATGCTGACGATTTTTGAGGATATCGTTTCCTGCGATAGTAATTGTTGTTAGTTTTTTTGAGAACTCGAGAGTTCGGAAGTGAACTGTATTGTATCGAATCAACGCTGAGACTTGTTGAAGTGAAATTTTGATGGTGATTTACGTGCGTTGTCAGGGTGAGTTGCTAACAATATTAATCGTTAATTTAAATATTTTTTTTTTGTCTATTTTAAACGCTTTGAATAATTTTTTTCGTTTGCTCAGGTAAATAAATTTATTCATTTTTATTTTATTTTTATAAACAAATAGATAGAAGTATCAGTATGCATGTAAGCAATAAATATATGTTTTGCATTTTGTAAATATGTAATATGTACCTACCTAAAGAATTCGTTCAAATCTTTTATTAAAAAATTGATTTGTGAATTAGTTGATGACAAAGGTAAAGATTTTTTTACGTATAAAAGAATACAATTGTTTTTATTTGGGTAGGTATACCTATTAGTTATGTACATAGTCATCTAGAAAACTGCAAAACAAAATAATAATTAATAACATTTGTTATGACAAAAAATATGAAATATTATTGCAACATGTGTAAGGTATGCATTATTTATTATTTCTCCGTCGGAAAGACGTATTTTGGCTTCAGCTAAAAAATCATGTTTTTACTATTTATTTACTATACATATTATTATATTTTATATAATTAACAAGAATGTATTTTGTTTACACCACTAATTTGTTGAAAATACCAAAATGCTTCAGAGCCAATGGTCCCTTTATTAGGATATAATGTAGGTATTACCTACTAAAAATTAAAAATCAAATTAGGAAAGGCATTAAAGACATAAAATAAAAGTTGATATTTTCAACAAATTAGTGGTGAAAACAAAGAATATTGTTTTGTATTATATCTATTGATAATGTCCACACAAAATCATTTTACATTTATTGAAGATATACATTTAATGTTTACATTAAAATCTGTCGTTAATTGTATATAAATATATGTCCTTTTTCTTACCTTCTTTGTACATACACACTTATTTAAATAGCGAACTGTTATGTAAAACAGTTTGATTGACATTTGCCTTTTTTCCAATATTTCTGACATGTTTCTGAATGTCATTCTGTGTATCTACTGGAATTGAATTAAATGGGACTGAATTCAAAATTTAATTAAATAAATGTACCTATTCAGATATTCTTTTTTTATTGGGGCTGCATAAATCTGGTTGATTGGAATGCATTGACATTTCCTCTGTACCAATGTAGGAATCATGTACTAGTAGTAGTTACAGAGTGTGATATAACTTTACCTAAGTAAAGTATATATACATAAATATTTTAATGGTACCTGTGTGGTACGTCTTCAGGTAGAAATAATCATTGTTGAATGAGTTTGATACTCCACTTGTGTAAATATGTTGATAATAAATAGTCTTTGAAATATAATTATTATGTTATAATTTATATTGATGCAAATATTTCACATTCACATCATCCACGTCGGAACCTCACGATCAAGGATTGCGATCTTCATGAATTCCCACCCTCTTGACAATAAGCCTCCAACTTTGTCTCCATCCTTCAGATCTGAGGGTTGTCACCAGAAAAGTGCCTGAGCGTTTTTCACTTCTTCGATCCGACCTACCAAGATTTTCCTCTTTTTTCACCCTTCGACATGACCCACTAAAATAAGCTTCTCCAAGCTACAATCATTCGTCATACGTTATAAAGTCTCTCGGTGTCTGTGGTCCAATACCAATCTCTAATTGATTACAAAAACCAACTGACATCACCCCAAGATGAAAACGTTTAAACAAAAATGATACATAACGGATTAATTTCATAATTTATCAAACGTCAAACCCACAAAATAATAGGTTTAAAAAAATCGTTAAACAAATAAAAACACGGTTGTTCCCTCGGGATAACCTTAACGAAGTAGTGACCTGTTTTGCCGGTGGGCAAAAAACCCCATCAATCAAACCGTTTGTGGAGTTAATTAAAAACAATGAAGTGTTATTTGGAGGAAGGTTCGGGGAAGGTACCTACTTACCTTTCCGCTCCGATCTGCGCCCCTGGCTATACTGAAGGTAGTGTACGCAACATGGCGTTTTAGAAGCAAAAAATAATTCGTATAATTGGTCTGGATACATCCTGGATTCCGGATCATGGCATAAGGTTCCGTTTTAAAATTAATTGCATTATGTGTAATGTTTTGTTTACATTTTAAGGTAGGTGTCCCGCAAGCATAGGTAATTTATTTATTATTTACTCTCGTAAATACCATAGATTAACCTCATGACCACCTATTGCATTTCTACTGCATCTACTTTCGTTCTTCTTTTACCACCTGTGCTCTTCATTTCTATATATCAGTATTGGTACCATGATTTCATTGTATACCGCTAGTTTTGAGTCGGATCTCGTTTCACAAGTTTCCATTAGAAATAGCGGCATTCTAGGGTTCTTTAGTATTATTCCCCCCTTTCAATATCTTTCTCAGCCTATTCGAATATATTTCCAATCAAATATACATACCTACTTCTCACATACACAAACTATTGTACTTCAAACTTTCATTACCTAACAGTATAATTTATTATCTTATTATATTGTATAATAACCTACATTTTCTTTGTACTGATGATTTTTGAATAAATATATAGGTATGCATCTATTTAATTACCAAATGGAATGAATGTTATGTGGAATAGATTTTATTTACAACTCAAGGTGTATCTAATCATAAAAGATAAATAAAATCGGTAAACACATAGTTTTTAATACTATAACATAAATAAATATTTTAATATTTGGATATAATTTGGATATAATTAATGTTCAAAAAATTTACGGTAGGTATCTATTTTTTTCGTGTAATGACAATTTTTTTATTACGTATTTATGTAACGAAGAAATAAATCATTAGATACAAAAAGGTATCTAGAACAAACCAATAAAAGGAAAGAAAAAATATGTTTACTAGTATTCCCTAATAATTAGTTCAATTTAACAAAATGGGGTATTTCCAAATCTTTTAACTATGTACACTATTGCAATGTAAGGAGAAAAATAAATAAACAAAATTCCAAATAAATCCAAAATTATTAGATATACAAATTATTGCAACTTGGTCCCTTCTACGACATATAATGGACTTTGGAGCAGAGAGAAAATTTATGTTCGATATTTATCTGGAAATCGATAATCTTCACTCCTCAGATTTATGAAGAATACATATTATGCTGCAGTAGTCTACATTTTTGTATAAACATACATAATGTTTATCGTCATACCTAATCTTTTTCTTTCTGTAGATTAATTTAATTAACATATTGAGAATATGTGTAATAAATTATGTTAAGGCGCGATCTGCTCTTAGTAAAAATAATTTTGTTAGTTAAGATTGCATTAAATAAATAGACCAGAAAAAAACTTCTGCTGCATACCATACAAGTTGGCGAGTCACAATAAAAAATAAATTGTACGAGGCTATTGGGGGTCGTAACAATTTGATAGAGCATAATTGAAATAATGGAACCCACGTGCTATTCGATCCCTAGCAAAAAAATTAAACTATATTCTTCTTTCATCAACGTTGGTATTTAAAGCAATAGTAGTTTATTAACAAAAACACGGATGAGGAGGGGCCGGCTCGTGTTGCGGCGAGCGCGGGACAGCGCCCAGGGCGACAATTTTAAGGGAGCGCACAACTGTCAAAATTTTGACAAGGGTCTCAGATTGGGCGGAATTAATCAGTAATTGAGAAATTTACCGGGCTAAATTGCGTTTCTAGACGATGCTCACTCACGGCCTTATAATATAGTAGTTACGCTAATTTGTTTGATTATGATTCTTTTCAAATTATTTTTTACCTGTTGTATCTAATTATAATGGCACAGCTCGCAATAATCTGCTAATATTTTATTTTAAAAAAAAGATGCACGCACGTCATACGAGCCAAATCAACATTATTTCTGTTTTAAAACTATGTTAAATGCCTTTTCTATGAAGATATGACAAAATTACTTGAAATAATATATGTTTGTATATTTGTGAAATATTTTGTATGCTTTCATGGTGAATATAGAAATTTTATTTAACTTATCAATGATAAATAACTCAAGCATTTAAGTAGTGAATATGCTAGTGAAAAAAAACATTTAATTTACCATCATCAACAATTTTTTGATAAATTATACATATTAACATTATTATTTAAAATAAAACACAAAATACTTTGTTTTCTCCATTTTATTAGATATACAATTTACATGTTTCGAGAATAATGTTCTCTTCTTCAGGAGTGTTTGTGTTAGTATTTAATATTAAGGTAGGTAGGTATTAGATACATGATATAAAATTTTTCAAACATTGTAGATAATGATTAAATTTTATGTCGGTTTTTATTTTATTCATCATCATTTTTATGATAGAAATCTCACTTCACAGAAGAAAAAATTGTTTTAATTTAAATACGAATCCTTAGTCGTGTAAACTCTAACCTGACAATAACTTCATTTTGCAGATCTAGTATTTAGTTATATGATTGATATTATTTAGTTTTATAATTGGGATCACCTCTTAACACCTAATGCTTGCCAAAGACAAACAATAAATCAAACAAATTCCATTATTTTACTACACACAAAATGCCAAAAAGACAGTAAGCATTCTTATTTACTAAATTTAATTTAAATCACAGATAATAAAAGATTTTTCACGATAGATAATATTTTAAGCTAAGTGCAGAAATATTTTTTGGCAACGTGTAAATAAACGTTCAGTGCTGTCGGAACATTTATTATGTATATTATAATAATAGATATTGTTTAAAATTTTATTTTTTAGAAAATGACAGGTAATTGATATATTACTTTTGACCCGGGAATTAGGAACAACGGTATTCTGAAGAAATTAAAACATACTGTAAATATTAAAATATCTTGAACTCATAACGGTTAGTATAATCATATAACAGTCAAAATTGTTTGACATTGAATGGACATTGGTCCATTTAGTTTTCTGAAAGTGTTTATTTCCATATTTGTTTTCTATAGGTAGTTTACAGTGTATTGCAGTTTTTAATTAAATAAATACACAAGTGTCGAGACATTACTTAATTACTGCGCATTGCAATTTAAAAAACTATCTCAATTTATTGATCGAAAGCTGTTTTTTAAAGCAAGCAAGTAGTGTATTTAAAACGAGTTGTATAATTACCTATAACTTCATTTTACCTCAAATATGGTTAAGAATTCCTTTTCAATAATTTTATATCTGGTTGTAGGTATATCTAATTACAATCTTATTAAAATGAAAAATTGATTAAGCGAATTAAAAAACATTGAATATGGTATACTTACATATCGATAAATTATACAATTTACTTCGTCTCTTTTTAATGACCTCATGAGATTTGGACGTACATGTTTGCAATAATATCTATCACATTCAGAGCGCCAACCATCTCTTGATATCACTGTTGCCCAGTTTACTAGGCGCTCAACTCGCTCTTGTATATCTGTTTTTATTAGATATATATAATATGATTCCTTCAGGGTTATATATACTTTTTACATTCCACGTAACACTCCGTTTTTCAGGCCTTTTGTATTAGTCATCTATTCTAGTCGGTTATTTCCCTTTTGTCACTGTTTCATGATGTTTAACTTTTTACCTGGGGTTTACATGGGGTTACAGCCGTTCTCATAACCCTTAATCTTATTTATCAAAAATTATTTTAATATGTAGGTATATAATGACATGTTAACATTCTCTTATATGACATTAAATTTTGGTGTTTAAGCGCTTGTTCAGACACAGCGGGAACCGTTCAGTTTCAGAATCGCGTTTCAAAACACGCGATTTGTGTCATCTGTTCACACAGCCGCGGGTAATAAGCGATTTGTGCGCGCGAAAATAAACGTCAGTTTGACAGTTCTGGTGCCGTTCTCCATCTTTGAATATCAGAGATATATTCGGTCATTACTTTGTTAACGACGGCCGTGTTCCATGGCAAGACACAAAAATATCATTCTATCAGTTCATTTTTGGTGAATAAATACCTACTTCCCTAAAATACTCTTTTTTTCCACCATTTCCAAATATCTCCACCAACTCCTGCCAAGCATGGTTCTTGGCGTATTTGAGTAATCCTCACACTGAAGATTCCATATTACAGGTCTTTTCTCTACTTCATCAATAAAAATTTCAGTGTCAAAGCGATCCATAACCATAGAAAAGAGAATATAATCCACGCGTGCTCCTGTTGTGACATGGAACCGTGCGGTGCCCGCAACGCGACTGAACGCTCCCGTAAGGCCCCCATAGTAATTGGATCGTGCGGGCGCCGTGCGGGTCTATTTTCTAGCGGTTGGGTTGCGGGCACCGCAGCGGTTGACTAACCGCACGGTTGTGTCTGAACGATCACATACAAACCTAGGTAAATGAGACCCGCACGGATCTCATGCGATTCTGAAACGGCACAGTTCCCGCTGTGTCTGAACAAGCGCTAAGATTTAAAATTAGCCTATTTTGGGCAATATGTTTAACTTATTTATAGAATCTAAGGCTATGGCTACTATTTACGACACATTTTTATGTCAGGAACGGGATATTTTTTGCTATCCAGATGCACCCACAGATCAATTTGTGTCGCATCAATATTCTTATTATTTTCAAACTAATCCAAAAGGAATGAGACTCGAACCACCGACCACCAGATCACTAGGCGAGCATGACCACTACACCAACAAGCTACTCATCTTCAACAATATATTTTGTTTACTCACAAACATAGTAGTGCGTCAGACCTTTTTAATTTATTATCATTAACCGATAAATTAAAATAATTTGCGACCAATGATCCCTCGGTTCTGCCCTGAAGAAACAGATTTGGGACCACCGCTAGATTAGAACGAGGCCAAGTCATTAAAAGGATTCCGACCAATCGTTTTTTGCTACACAGGACTCCGAATTCTGGCCGGATCAGGACCGTTCTAAAATATGCGTCCAATTTGAATATATAACAGGAGTTAATTAATAATATGTAAATTTCTGAAAATGTTTTCTGTTGAAGTTAATAGATACTGTGGATTATTTATGGTGTTGTTTTTGGTTATAGTGTTAATTTCTCGTTTCAACCAAAATACACGCGTTGCGGTCTTCATATTCCGGGGATAATGTGCCTGCCCTTTTGTGGGTAATAATTAAAATATTTAAATTATTATGATTTATTTTTGGGTGTGCGCACTGCAATGATAGGTGCTATTATCACTTTTTATAGATAGAATGAAAATTTTAAAAATAGTGTAAATATAAAAGTATTAAAATATTATTTCTGTGTTGATTACTGATGATAGGTTGTATGTGTTAATTAGTGAATTTATTATTACAATATATTATATTTACTAGCGGCGTGATGTCAGTACTTAACTAGAATTTCTACCAAATAAAATATCTATCACAATTGTTGTTATATTGGCTGTAAACCGTCAAAAATGACGCTACATCTAAATTTCGGTTTCTAAGGAATAAAAAAAATAAAAATAAAAAATTCGTAAAAAAAATCCAATAAAAAAAATTTACTATAAAAAGTATCGGACGTTACACGAAGTTACGCGGATGGACAGACAACGAATTATTATAATTGGGATTATTCCTATATGTATGTATATCTAATTTTCTGTGTAATAAATATACCTATATTTTTTAATATACAAATACATACTTACATACAATGCTACTGACTGTGCGCGCCTGATAGCTACTTGACGTAAAGTAAACCAGTGTACAAATACACATGAGACTATCTATCAGGGTCATCAATGAAATAAGTCGTTTTAATCATATCATATAGTCTGCATATAGATAAACTGCATGTTAAAAATAAATTCATTTCTAAGTATAAACTCATTAATAAACCTTTAGTCGTTTAAAATATACTAGATATATGTACCTAATCCCGTCAAAAATAACATACTCTTATTATATATATTTTGGCCGCCTGGTAAGGCTGTTTGAACAGCGCTAAGTAAAATAACGTACCGTCTTGATAACGTCAGTGATGAACATTATTAAATAGAGAATTATGTTTTTTGCTCCTTATACCTTATTATTATATAATACTTTATTATTACTTGAGCCATCTGGTAGCGTCAGTGACGGACATTGTTACGTAGAGGATTATATTCATTTCTGTACCTCATTTTATACACCTCATCATTATTTATGCCATCTAGTAGCGTTAGTGATGGACGTTATTACACATGAATTTGTCTATTTTGATTAATGATTAATACCAACGACATGTGTGATAGTGTAATGGGGGCACTTATTAGTTTTAATTTTCATTAAACTGAAATATTAAAAAAACTCTAATTCAGAGTATTTTATTAAAAGCGTAAATTTAATGTTTCCATGCTTAGATATATTCTTGCATAATAAATGTTAGTCAATTAATAAATGAGACTTACAGATAAGGTCGATATATTCACGGAAATACACAAGGCTTCTATAGCGTAATTGGATAACGCGCCTGCCCCGGAAAGGAGGAGATCCGTGGTTCGAATCCCGGTAGCGGCCAAATATTTTTTCGTGGATTTGACTTTTCTGCGTGTCTTTCTAATTGATTAATTAATTTGGTTTTTAATGTTTCCATTTTATTTAATAGCAATTTTGAAAACATAATAATTTTGAAAATGGAATGTGATCAGCCATTAGATAGGAAGCTACGGACGAAATTATTATTATTATCGAAATTATTATTAGTGGGGGTGAAGAATATTCTCTGGTCCATTCCGAATCCTGTGTTTGACGTCTCGTAAGCTTTATGGGATCAATGCTGCCTTAGGCTAACACCGGCTTGAGTTGACACCGGTCTGACAGGTGTCGCGAAAGGCGTTTTGACGTCGGAAAGCTTCGTTGCAGCCGCTCACCGTCTAACCGTTGCCCGTTCATTTTGAGCTTTTATTCGGTGTGGGTCTCTCGCTGGGAAATTCTTAGGGGATCTACTGCTGGAGTGTCGCTGTTGTGTTGTTTTCCGTTATGGCGAAATTTATATAGACGTAATTTCATTAGTTAGGATCATACCGTGCTTGTTATCCGGACTGGCGAGTCCCTTAATATTTGTTATTTTATTTTAATTTTTCCCTGACGGGAGTGAATTAATATAACAACACTCTCTAAGGTGTAAATCTGTACTCATTTTAATTAATCTGGTTCCTAAGTTGCATGTACTAAGTGTAATAATGTGTTATTATCTTTATGCATATTACTATGAACACTATAGACTTTGTGCATTCATATTAATCATTCAACGGCAATTGAACGAGTCCAAAAAAAATTCTTAAGATTTATTAATTACAAATTAAATATACGCTTGGAAGATATCAATTATGAATATCTCCTTAGATATTTACAACTTTTAAACTTGTCTGTGAGACGTACTGTAACATACCTAATATTTCTTTATAGGATCGTAAATAGCATGATTGATTGCCCCCAGATTATTAGTATGATCGACTTATATGCCCCATCGAGGTCATCAAGACACAGTGCATTGTTCTATTATAGTGAAAGTGTCAGAACTAATGCATTAGCAAACTCTGTAATTCCCAGATTACACTTATTAGGGAATGAACATGCAGAGGCGGCTGACATTTTTGCTGATAGTATGACTGTGTATAGGACAAAGCTGATACAATTCTTTACATCTCAATGAAATGGAAATGGACAATAAATTTCTCTGTATTATTATTTTACCTTTAACTATTATTATTTGTACCTTTAACTGTATTATTGTTTTATCTGTCTTATGTTTTTCTGTATTATTATTATTATTATTATTACCTTTTAACTATTATTATTGTAACCTTTAACTGTCGTATGTTATTTAAAAAAAAAAAAATTATGTAAAAGCCCATTAGGGCGTTAAATAAATGAATAAAAAAATATTTTGTACTAAAACTGTAGCACTTCTTGTACATATGTAACTTGTAATTCCCACTTGATGGATGACAGGTATGTTCTATTTATCGTTTTTCCTTGCGTCTTGGAGGCAGAGAAGATGTTTAGTGTGGACGCCTCCACGTCCCGCTCTCATTCCCACGAGTGTCAGCGGGGCGGTGTGTACGACCACTTTAGCATTAAAAAAATGCGGAAAATGGGTGGCGAAAATATGGGAGCTATTTAAAAAAAAAATTACGCTTCAACAGGCCAGGAGGTCCACCACAAAACATCCAGGCTTGAGTACATCAAATTAAATTGTGAACTCACGGGGAATCGAACCTGGAACCCTCGGTGTGGGAAGCCAGTGTCATACCCACTGCGCTACGAGGGCCGCCTATTGCTCGTAGAACGGCCCTGGGTGTGTGGTGGGTAGTGAGGGGTCCGCTCTGTACTCACTGCTACAATGTAGTACTACACTACATTGAAGTGCACATTTCGCACGTTTTGAAGTGTAGTGCACACTACAAACACCAAAGTTATTGAAAGTATAATCTTCAAATAGAACACTTCATTTCAAAGCGAACACTACAAAGTACATACACTTCAAAGTTATCGAAAGTATGAGAAACATACTTTAAATAGTGCATTTTCTACGTGAAATTTTTGAGAAAATGATGTAGATATATGAAGAAATCTCTGGAAACTGTAACAACCCCTCCCCCATGGTTTGAAAAATTTTGGGATCGAATAAATAAATTTTTGGGAAGCTGATGTAGCTAAACGAAGAAACCTCTGGAAACTGTAACAAACCCCCCCCATGGTTTGAAATTTTTTTGGAATCGAATGAAGAAATCCTGCTGGCGACCTTTTTTTTTTTTTTTTGATAAAAATATTAACTCACTTGTACTACATTACTTCATTAATACTACAATTACTTCATTACTTCACTTCATTTCGTAGTACTACAATTACTTCACTTCAAGTAGTTTTTACTATAATTGTAGTGTACACTTTGTAGTCTTCAATCTGGTGAACGTGTGTATGTTGTAGTCTTCATTTTGAAAGTCATTCCCCCGCGAGGGTGTCCGCTGAGCGGCCGCCGGCCCGCGCTAATTACTCCGCCACACATCAAATTGTTTTATCTTAATGGCGTTTTCGCTATAAAACCCCGCCTTAATTAATATTACACGGAGTAATGCTGAGTTTCCAGCCGCATTAAATGTTTATCCTTCTTGTGGTTTATCAGCGCTCGACCCTTAATCTACGGCCCTTTTAATCCTTGGCGAGACGTCGCCTCTCAGGTCTGGCCTCGGACAGTCGGCGGTCTTTCTGGACATCGCGATGCGGTGACGCGAGGCTTTCTTTATACCGTGTGGTATAATAAATGGGGAGGTTTATTTTAATGTGAGAAATCACACGTTAAGTAGACATATAAATGCAATTAATAACTGTGTTGACAATATTTTTTTTATATTACAGTTCGTGACGTCACGTCAGTTTACAATTTTAAGGTAGAAAAATATCGTTTTTAATGGCCTTCTATATATATAATAATAAAAAAAATGTGCTACATATTTATATTCAAAGTACTACTATATTATCAAGTATTAAGTATATTCGATTTTCACTGTGACGGGTTTAGAAAATGGTACAACGTATTTTAAAAAATATAATACACACAATTAGCAATAACTTAAAATAACACAGTAGCAATAACTTATAATAAACAAAAAAACTAACCCATAAAAACGGGTTTCGTGTCTACCAGATGCGTCGGAGTTTTTTCATACAACTTACTGAGTTGTATGAAAAAAAACATTAAAAATTTGAAAAATCCGAAATTATACTAAGAATAATTATACATTTTTTTTAACGAAAATTTGATAGATCTTCTTAATCGTCGCCACGAGTCTGCGTGCAAAGTTTCAGCTCGATTGAATCACGGGAAAAGGGTTAAAAATCGATCCAACGTCTTTTCGTCAGACAGGCAAGCAATCAGACGCCATGAGTTGAAAGAAAGGGAGTAAAAATACCTAAGATTAAAAGAAAAATAAAATAACACCAATATATAAACTAATTACTAACAGAATTACTACTATTATGAGTCATGCTCCACAAATTAATCAAAATTCTGCAGAGTGGAGATTTATGTTCGACTTTGCTAACATTATTCAATAATGTAATGCAATATCTTACATCAGATTAAATAAAATTTTACAGACACACGTACCTTTTCACCCCTGCGTAGAAGACGCACCCCATCTTTTTTTTTAAATATATTTATTAATTTTTTTAAAAATATTTATTACATTGTAGATATGCCAAACTGCACAGCAGTTTTACGGCATGGTTGCCTTCAATATTTGACAATAATTTTTATTTTATAATGAAGATAGCAGGTCATTATCGAGTGTTGCATGTTTTTTTACAAGTGATACATGATACGTAATTATAAATTAATGTAAGATTAGGTACATAGCTTTAATATATATTCTTTTAGCTTGTACTTTTTTGAAGCCAATGGAGTTTTTTGTCTTGCATCATCTCAAAGAATTTTTTATCTAATTTATTAAAGATTCTTGGCACAATATAATCTCTTTTCCTTTCGCTATACACGTTGTTAGTGATTGGTATTCTCATTGTTCGTCCTGTCGATCTGGTTGCATAGTTATGGTGCGTGTCAGTGTGTATATTAATATTATTTATCATTTCTTCTAGTATTATATTATATTTTACTTTTTGGTAAATTGGTAATATTTTGCATACTTTGAATAATTTATTATAATTATACATTTAGTTCTATTATCTACTATAAGTTTTAGGAATCTTAATTGTAACTGTTTGATTTTATCAATGTATGTTTTATAGGTAAGACCATAACTGCTCACGCCATAACTGATAACCGAGTCAACCATCGCGAAGTAAAGAGAGTACAGTGTGCCCCGAGAGCTACATAGTCTTAGCATGTGAAATGCACATAGCACGGATCTCAGTTTTTTTACAAATATTATCACCCGTATACATATCATTGTATTTTGTTTCAGTCTCTAAAGCCTACAGATGTTAAATACCCCTTCTCATTGCCGTCTCTAATATTACTAAATACCTGCAATGTTCTTATATATTCCACATCCTCCACCAGTGGCCTCCTTCAAATTTTTTAATGGATTTTTTACCACAGATTCATGATGTATTTCAAGCCTCCGAAAAAAAAACTGCCAATCTCTCTGCATCCGGAAATCCGGCTTTGAATGTTGAATATTTGGACCGGTATTTCGCTGTGGTCCGGAACGTAAGCGTCAACAAATCGGACCGATTGATTTCGTGCATCGCCTGTACGGGAAACCGAAATTCCAAGAATGCGTTCAAGTATTCGTGATGCACCGCCACCTGTAATCAATTGACACGAGGACCCACGAGCGGCGACTGTCGCCGTGGAGGACCTTTATTTTTCATTTTAGATCCTTTTCTGTTTGATTTTTTCCTTTGGATAGCGACTAATGTCTGTCGGGTCAGTAGTCCAGGAGCGCAGCGGCGCAGAGCCAGGAGGGGACAATTGTAATAATTGAAGACCCCATGGCAAGAAGTTGTTAACTAACATTTCTGTCAAAAATGAGTTAATAAGCCGTCTAAACTAAATATTGTACGCTCTTTGCATTGGAAATAAGTTCAGAACTTGAAAATAATTAGAACATGTTGAAATCATAGGGATGAACATGAATTATGATCTGAAATTGCAGCTTTACTCGCGTTAGAAGTTATAGTTGTATACCTTGCGTTGCAACATAGCAGGACAGAATACGCATGCGCATTTTATCCTGCCCTTACTAGGTACATTCGCTGTAGGGTCTTCCAAGTAAACTTAGCTAATATTTCATTTAGCATTATAGCATTTTGGTGCATACTAAAATTTCACCCTAAACACGCCTAAAAACGTATAACTTCAGTAACTAATATAATGAATTGAAATTTGACCGAATTCTCGTTCGTGTTGCTCTTGTCAGTTTAGTCTTTCTGCGCTTTTAAAACGATATTCAACGTTGTTAATGTAGGAGACGTATACTCATACCTACTTATCGACAGTTATCTATGCTAATATTATAAAGAGGAAAGATTTGATTGCTTGTTTGCATTGAATAGGCTCCGAACTATTGGACCGATTTGAAAAATTCTTTAGAATTCTACATTATCCCTAATGAACATAGGCTACAGAATATTTTCAAAAATGTCAGGGATCCGTACGAAAACTTCGATAATGTAACCCAACGTGTGAAAAAAATTCCAAAAAAAAACATTTATCGCGTACGCTGCGAAAATTATTGATCATAGAGCAAAGTGATGTACTACAGTTTTATAGAGGACATGAATATCTACAGAAAAGTCTGTAATACCATATATCTAAGTATTACAGTTATGTTACAATAAGGTTGTTTTTTAGAGAACAGGGAAACCTTTGTTTTCCCTCACAAACTTATTTTTTTACTAATTGTTTACCCGTACAACGCCGGGTGCGACCAGCTAGTGTAAGAATATGTTGAAATCCGCAGACGAAAGGCGTGACGATAAACATTATTTTTGCCGTTTTCCGGGACCCATTTGCGAACCTTCCCCAAACACCGCTGCGCCGCTGACAATCCACTCTTCCTTTTACGTGTCCCCCTAATCGTCCCGCGGGGGGGCGGGGCGGGGGTGACACGCGATAAAACAATTCCGTTTAGTAGTTCCGCGGACAGCCGCCGGCGGCGCTAGTCTCCCGCCCGGGCGGGTAATTGACTTCGAGCCCAATTTACAGCACGTACAGGGAGAAGTACTCACCCTTAATATTTACTAATCTTTATTAACTTCGTGCGATGTCGATTGAGACATCGATGAAGGCTGGTTCATCCGTGTGACAGATATCATGTCATGGTTTTATAAACGTTTGGCTGATAGTAACAAAAAATCGAAAAATAACGTTACATAATAATAATTAGTAACGACCCCAGCGTGTAATATGACCCCCGCGCCTATTGATGTGTCACACTCGGGCGCCAGGGACTCATTAGCGGCTAGTCATCATCGGTGTTGTTGTTGTTGTAATTTCAGCCTTATTCCAGCGAGTTACGAACAGACAGAAAATATTCAAGCAAACATGACCTAATGTCACTAGTTATGGAGATAAGTGATATCAAAGTTTGCTTTTTTTAATGTATTTTCTAAAAAACGTTGAATTATCATTACAATATATCTATTATGAAAAATTCATTCATTTCAATACCTTGCAGATATAGAAAACAGTTTTTTTTGTATATTGTAATATCTACTTCCCATTATTTTTAATACAATTTAACACTCTTGTAATCTATCATTTAAATACAGTCTGTAACCTACAATGCTATACATTTTTTTGAAATAATTATAGCGTTTATTTTTAAATTCATTCAGCTTATTTACATTTTTCATATTTTCCAGTATCTCATCAAACTTTTTTATACCTCTGTACCTGTACATTAAAAAAATTGTGTTTAATTTTTTTACAAATATTTTAGCAAAAAAAAAATATTGATTGTACTATTTGTATAAATCTTCATATATTATTTGATTAATTACACCTACATTTTTCGGAAATACCTTTCCATTACAGGGTGTTATATATGTCAAAATATTAAAATGAATAATGTTTTTTGTTTTTCTAAATTATTTGAAAATTTATTTTTAGGAAGTTTTTGATTACTCGCAATTGGAAAGTTTTTTAGAATTGGGCTTAGTAAATTTAATTGATTATTAATAATATTTTGTTTACCATTACACGCTTTACTAATTTTTAATGATTCTAAATTACTCAATTTCAGACAAAAAATTTCTAATAAATGATTTACAAATTCAGAAAAACCACGATTATTCAGAAATTTTATTTATTTAATATTTTAGCATTTTTGTGTTTTGTACACAGATATGAGAACATTATAAACGAGTATTTTTTTATTTCCGTCCAATTTCGTTGAAGAGAGATTACAAAAGCGAACGCGCGCCAGATGAATCGAGGTGGATTCCCCACCCGCCGGCTAGATATAATTTTTATCGGCCAATGAATTACACAAGGCCTTATTAATTTT
The DNA here is from genome assembly GCA_016648135.1 of Agrypnia vestita. Lineage (NCBI taxonomy): Eukaryota > Metazoa > Arthropoda > Insecta > Trichoptera > Phryganeidae > Agrypnia > Agrypnia vestita. Next base: position 76,210 of record JADDOH010001847.1, read on the forward strand.
TATCAGCGGCATAATTTCCCGATAAAAGCCTCACGAATGGTCCCCGGACAAAGGCACAAATAACACTCGCAATAAATATGTTGGCCCCTCCACCATTCACAGGGCGTTATGTTTGCTCGAATAAAAATATTATTTACGGCCGTAAACCCAAAATATTACCGAAAGAGTGTCACAAAATTCAGAGAAAAAAAAATTGAAAAAAAAAATCGTTCTTGGTCAATAAAAATGCCGACAGCGCTCCACGCGACCGTAAAACTAAGTAAAATGTTAATACGACCATAAAATGTTCCAAATTTAAAATCCCAGCGTCACGCCAAGTACCTATCCGCCCACTATACTCGAGCCATCGTAAGATGGCATTTTTGACAGATCGTAATAGTGTCGTGACACACTTAAGATCATTAACGAAAAGATTCAGTCGAAAAAAAAATTCGTCGCACGGTGTGAGTTGAGAAAGTCTTTGTACATAAAAAAGGTTATAGAAGAATAATAAAACACATTTTTTTAGATAAAAATATTTACTTGAATGTTTCAATCTGATTCATCCCCATTACTATCACTCTCCATTGAACTATCGTCGCTGCTATCATTTCCTAAATTAATTATAATATCATTATCTAAAATATTATCGATTCTAATATCTCTTTCGCAATCTTCCTTTATTCGTCGCACGGTTAGCCCAGTCTGATCCGTCTTTTATTGTTTTGTAGCCGTTTTCTTTGCCCTCTAATAAATCCATAGAAAAAGATCATATTTAGAGGGCACAATCGATCTGTCAGATTTGTTGTGTTATTTTGGATACTTATTCTGCGTATTCTACGCATATTATACAGGCAATCAATATCCTATAACATTTTGAATCATTTCGTTCATTCCATATTTAATGTTGATGGACATCACTACTCTGGCGTTCGCGCAATAAAGTATAGCATTTGTCCTCCAATGTTTAGCTGTCATTAATTATGAAACTTCATGTAAGTCTAAACGTCAAAAGTGCCATCATAGAGTGGCCGTACTGTAGAAACGACGCGCGACCGAACGCCGTTAAAAAAAACATTTGCTCGGTCGAGTAAAACAATGTAAGGAAAAGTGTTTTCCGTTTGTTGGCTTGTCGGGACGGCGTCGGGCGGAGGCTTTGTTCCTTTGCGGGAGGTGTCGCCGCCTTGCCCGCCGCGCGCCGGCGCGCCCGGCCCGGCCGACGACAACAAAACACGGCGAGACAACGCGAGCATTTAGTCGGGACAACATACAAACAGGTGGGGGCGTTCGCATTCTATCGGCGTATTTTTAATTAAAAAAAAGTAATAAAATTATTTAATTTTATTACTTTTTTCTCCGTTCGCAAAATACTACACCAGGAATGAAAATAGGCAACATTAAATTGTTTATGAATTTATGTATTATGTAATTGTGAATGGATGTTTCCGTTCGTAAAGGTACTGATATATATGCTCATTAGTGGCACGTGAGCATGCGCAGTATTGAGCTTCTTGAGCCATTGCTACTTAGTAGCATGAGCGTACGCACATGCTAATGTCATTCGCGGCTAGTATTGATTATCTATGCAATCTTCTCAGTCCGCGACAGATGAAACAAATATGGCGCGTTAGCGAGATGACAAAACATTACTTATTGTGACTTATTATAGGAATCACGAATGTCTGTAGAACATTCGGTTACCGCTTTATAAAAATAATATAGCAAGTAATAATGCTTATAAAATTTTATTAAAAGACGTGAATGATTCAAATCTTACAATAATAATTATAAAAACTAAAAAAAATGTGCGGATGGAAACTTGGGAACTGTTTTGATTTATTGGTTCACATTTCAGTTTGCAATGTTTCCATTTTGAACAAGAGTGTCTCTGTTTTATGACAAGAGTTTGCCAGTAATAAGCATGTGTGTCGATCATGAGCATGTTTAAAATAAGCATACTAATAACGAGCAAGTGTGTACAGTTGTTAGGGCATGCTAGTTTTGAACATGCTAATAAGCTCGCTCAAAAATAAGCATGTGTATCAGTACCTTAAGTTGTTGAATTCAAGATTGCATAATAGTTCACGGAATACCATAGCGGGCTTTGATGGTGACGACGATTTTCAAGGTATTTAAAAAAAGGCTTTAACAGGGTATCGTAGCTAATAGAAAATATTTCGTGGAGTCTTCTGTATTAAATTTGAATTTCTAACTTATCTTTTGTAAAATGTTGGAGTATCATTAATGTATCTTATTTCGAATATTTAAACTCATTGGCTTTCATACAAGATAAATAAAAATATTAAAAGCGTGCAAAAGTACGATTCGTTGTATCGATATTGATCTCTTTTTTTTATGAATTTAAAAGAATTCTTTAGATTACATGTACTAAATTGACTTTGACCATTCACTCACTACCTCCTCATCCTTTTTCTCCCATTATTTAACATGATATACTTTTTCTTTTTTCACATTCAATCACTTACCATTATTCATTCTTAACATTGTTTGTTGCTAACTACTATACATTAATTAATTAAAAATAATTAACTTAAAAATATCTCATCTAACTTTGTTTAATTGATTCTTTTTAATTGGTCTATGAAATAAACACTATGCTTTTACATTATATGTTTAAAAAACTGTTAAGATTCCTAAATAAATAAATAAATATATTTTCTTTAAATATGAAAATTTTGATGTCGCTCATTTTTTTAACTGTAGATATTTCACCCAATGTGTAAAAAATATTTTATATTAAAAATTTAATGAAGAAGACTCTCCGAAGTTTTTGTTACTAGAAACGAGACACTGTAAGTATATAGTTTTAAATAATGGAGGTCACTAATTTAGAGGGTTGAGATGAAGGTGTATGATTGTGCGAAGGTGTCCCACTTCTAATTTTTGGGCTCCCTTTGGTGTTCGACGCGTGAATATATTTTGCGAGTTGTGTAAGTATACAATGTGTAAAAGAATTCAAGCAAGTAATACTTAAAAAATAACTAATAACAGAACATAAACTGAATATATTTAGTTAAGTTACATGGCTAATTTCTACTTCTCTTAAGTGACTGAATGTGAGTTATCGCACGCGTCACTGGCAACAAGGCCAGGCTCGAGAAGAGACTGAGAAAGCGATGGAACTTCGAGCGTTCATATGAAACATCACTTTTGAAGTTTTCAAAAATGGAATTATTATTTAAATAGAGAATAAGGTGACATGAACGGCCCCCCACAGATGTCGCTGGTTTATCGCCTCCCTCCATTAGCGGGCGACGAGGTTTAATGGAGGCCTTATCGTCCGGCGGGAGGGCTCTATCTGCGCCACTTGTCTCTGACGCACCGCCATTGTCTATGCCCGCCCGCTGCCCGCCGCCCGCTGCCGGGTCGCGAATCTATGAATTTACATTTTTGAAATACAGATTGCGTATCTTCGTAATGGAGACAATCTATGGAGTTCGATTTTTACAAATTGTAAAAAATTATGGAGAAATATTAGAATCCCTATTTAGTCATATATCGAAGGGTTCCCACGTAAGCTTAGACATTAAAAAAAAACTGTTTTACAGGAGAACTGTTTGATGTAAGGCTTTAGATAGAAAATGAGCACAATTGTTAGCCTTTACGTTAGTTGTTTCTCTGAAAAAAATAGGAACATTGTTTTTAAATCTTGTAAAACGTAGAGGAGTATTTTCTATGTATTGGTAGAAAAAAGTCGATATATTATATTTGCCGACACCACGTTATTTCTGCTAAGCTGTGCACGTAATAATAATAACTATCACAACGCATACACGAATTTTAACACTGACTTCTAATGAGTACTTTGTATAAATAAAAACTCAAATAAATATGCTTAAACTAATAAGGTGTAATTTTTCTTAATGTATTTCCCAGCACACAAATTATAGTATTGGATCAAAAAATTAGGTGTGCCTGTGATACAACTATCGCGGTACTTTCGTACAATTTTAAAAATCGAAAAATAAAAAAAGCCTTCATTAAAAACTCGCTTCTTTGAATGTTAAATACTAACAAATATACAATTTGAGATGTATGATAAATACAAAATGAAAAAGTGCTTCTGTATTTACTTGCTCACCCTTTTTAAAGTATATTATAAGTGCACCTTTGATGAATATCATTATATTTGTATAGACTTATAATCATAGTCAGTTATGCTGTTTTTATATATCGTTGATAATTGTAATTTGTCGTTATAAGTTTATTTTCAATTTCATTTTATTTATGTTTCAATAATAAAATTAAATCAGATGTTTAGAAACAAAATGCCACGACATTCATTTATAAAGATAAAATTTCTATTCCTTAACGTTTGTATAATTTCCGTTTCCAAAATATTAATGTTGATGTCATTTTTAACTTGTTAAATTAACAAAAAAATTCATATGACTATATTATGCCCATACAATTACAATAATTTAATATAAAGTATTTTAACATATTATTCAAATTATTATATGATATTTTGGTAATATTTTTTAAGTTCAAGGATAATTTATAGAAATTCTCAGTACCTACGTGTCGAATTGGTACAAATTAATAGTATTTATAATTTATTATTTATTTGACACCAGCGCCAGGACATAATAATAATTAATAACGACCCTTGCGTGTAACATGGGCCGCGCGCTGATTGACGTGTCACATTCGGGCGCCCCGGCTTCAATGTTGTTGAAATTCCAGCCTAATTCCAGCGAGTTACGGACAGACAGACATTCGAAATCAGGATAGTCGATGATGAAGTTGATTCAATTAAAACATCAGGATTAAACTTACAAGATTTTCGGTACTCAACAAAAAATTCCGACTGTCGAGCAAGAACGAAACCTGTAGATACTTGAAAAAGATTTTTTAATAATTTTACATATTTTGTCTAATTTGAAACTCAGTAGCCATTGCGTAGTCAGACACACGTGATTAATTGATTTGACACATATTTCAATGACTTTAAAAGTTGATTAATTAATGCACTGGCTCTCTATGTAGGAAACAAAAAAAAATTAATTAGTTACATATCGAATTAATGACACTTGGTGTAGGTAGGTCTACCTACACACTGCAGAAAAATAAATAGATTTTTTTACAATAATTTGAGTGATTAATGATCTTCATAAAATAAATATTTATAAACGAAATTTAAATGAGATAATTGCGCATATAGCTAAGGAGGTGAATTTTCTAAATATTGAAGAAGAATATAATTCGAAAAATATTATTATTAATGATACACAATTAATAACATCTGTGACTGACGTGAGTTCATATCAACATAAGCATGGACATCTACCAAAAGTGCATTTTTTACCTTTTTTTTTATTAATACATAGAAAATAGTCTCAACTGCAACACATTTTTTTTAAATACCATATTTTTGACAAGTACGCTCATTTTATTTATGGTTTTTGTGTTTAATTTGTAGAACTCCATATTTATTTTTAGCACCTTTAATGATAAGTGCCCGGAAAAAACGTACATTACTACAGGGCTTCACCACAAATATCTAATTACTCTAAAGGGGAAGGGGTAACTTAAAATTGTATAAATAAGTCGTTTGTACGTGGTATATCCACTGTTTGATAATGGCCTTACAAGCCGAAACAGCTGTAACACATAAAAATACTTAACCCGTAGAACTTAATAATAATATTTATTAAAATTTAATTTATTTTAAATTTCGCTAAAAAAAAAAAAACGCTCATTTTACATGTAAAGCCAAACTTCAAACAGCACCCCTGTAAAATTGATTTTTTTAAATGTCAGTTTACGTAGGAACCTTGGATAATAAAACGAAATTCACAGAAATTCACGTGAGTTGTATGAAATTTAATCTTAAACAAATTGAGATAAATCACAGAGAAAGATGAAAGACTACTCCTATGTCTCCCTTTTCTCCCTACCTTTTGATTGCTTCCCAAAGTTGTGAGGTCACCTAATTATTTTGGAGAACCTTTGATAATATTTTAGGGGGACATCACCTAGGGGGGGTAGAAGAGAAGATGAGAGAGAGAAGAATTTTAGTCTCTTTCATAATTCATACCCATCTCAGATGCTGCCTGAATGAATAATAATTTAATATTTAATTTTTTGATGATGTTATCAAATGACCAGATTTCTACCTAATGCGTAATATACGATCATCTCATAAAGAATGTTTCTAAATGATGACGCTAATTTAGTGGCTCGTGCTGCAGAGTGCTGTTATCTGCGGAGAGTATGGCACTAAATAACCCGGGCCCAGGGTCGGACTTCAACAGGGCGATTATTCAATTAAAAACCCTATGTGTACTTTTAACGAATTTGTTGAGAATAATTTCTGACAACCAAAATACAAATTGTTGTCTGGTAAAATAGTAATTTGCTATATAAATATTACACAAAATTATTCTACGTATTTCTTAACTATACAGGGTTATTTGGAAAACATTAACAACCTCGCAGGGCTATAATCCTGCCTTGATGACGAGTCGAAAATGTTCAAGCTATTATGGCGTAATATCAATAGTTATGGAGATATGCGACATTAAAGTTTGAAATTTTTTTCAAAATTTCTGACTTTTTTCTTGTAAAACGTTAGACTATCATTACAGTAACTTATATCGAATATGAGAAATTCATTCCCTTTAATACAAGTCAAATAAAATAATAAAAACCTTCGAATTCCAATTGGAAATTTTTCAGGGCTTTTTATCATTTGTATTGAAACGAATGAATTTTTCGTAATCGATATAAGTTACTGTAATGATAATCCAAAGTTTTACAAAAAATAAGTCTAATATAATAATAAAGAAAAAATAATGCTAACTTTGACATCGCATATCTCCATAACTATTGATATTAGATCATGATGGCTTGAACATTTTCGACTCCTAATCAAGGCAGGAATATAGTCCTGCGAGGTTATTAATGTTTTCCAAATAACCCTGTATACTCTTGCTATAGCAAAAATGGTCATTAGTTATTACGTGGAGATGTCGAAACAAGAACTTAATTTATTAATTTTTTAATACATTTTATTTTAAACACTGTATTGAAATACAGAATACGTTGTTATATTTGATTCGTGAACTTCGTAAATTTATTTACTCCGTAGCAACACCACAAATTGACGAAGTGTCTAGAAATGATATTATCCTGGGCCACGCTTTGGGCCGAAGAACACTTCGAAGCGTATCACTGCGGTGGACGAATGCGTTGCATCTGGTTGGAGAAACCCTGGCGACCCAGGACCAAGGCTCAACATCTTCATCTTCATCCCCTTGTCCTATTAGGATCGGGGGCCCAAAGACTCGACAAGGCATCTCCATATTCCCCTGTCTTGTGCTGCTTCCGTGAGAGCTAACCAGTCCAGACCCATTCTGTTTTCATACACTTTTTTTTATTTCTCTCATTGTTTTCTGGGGCGACCCCCCGGTCGCCTTTCTGCCAGGAGGCCGAGGTTGACTCCTTGGTACTCGTTCCTCTGGCATTCTTAGCACATGTCCAAGCCACCTCATTTGTGATTTTTTTATATGTAGAAGTAGGGGCTCTATGTTAAGTGTGTGAATGTGAATTACGAGCTGTGTTACAGTTGATTGAAGCTATTGTATGCTAATACAAATAAGCGTGTATGCGTCAATATAGGTACTCTTTATTAGTTACATATAATCTAATCCAATAAAAATTAAAATTCAACTAGAAATGTCTCTCTCACCATCTGAAAGATGCTGTACAACATAAAAAAAATCATTTCTATGTGTAGATGTCCAGAGAGGATTGAATATAAGCTTTGCCTTACAATATTTAAGGCTATTCACAACATGGCCCCTCAATACATAACCGACGTCTGCACTCCATTCTCCGCAAATAATAGACAACTAACACTTCGCTCAGCATTAACATCTAATAGGTTAGCTGAAGTAAATCGCGTCCACAAAACTAATTTCAGTGATCGTGCTTTCGCGGTGGCTGGACCAAAGTTATGGAACAAACTACCTAATAAACTGAGACAAACAGACAGCTTACCACAGTTCAAAAAACAACTTAAGACGCATCTATTTAAACAATCCTAAAAAGACCTATAGAATCTGACCACAACAACGCTAGCTAATGTTTTCCACTCCTATTGTGCACTCTGCGAAAACACCTAATTCTTTCAGGCACTCCCAACTATTATAGTACTCAATTTTAATTCCATTTCTTGCATGCCACCTAGTGTATAAGTAATAGTAAATAAGTTTTTTCTTTTCTAGCAGTAAGTTGTTTTGTAAGATAATAATTTTCCTATGTAAAGCGCCCTTGAGGTGAGTATTCGCGAAACCGGCGCTATACAGGGTTATTTGTAAAACATTAATAACCTCACAGGACTATATTCCTGCCTTGATTATGAGTCGAAAATGTTCAAGCTATTATGACCTAATATCAATAGTTATGGAGATATGCGACATCAAAGTTTGCATTTTTTTTTCAATATTTCTGACTTATTTTTGGTAAAACGTTGGACTATCATTACAGCAACTTATATCGATTGCGAAAAAATCATTTGATTCAATACAAGTTAAATAAAATGATAAAAACCCTGAAAAAATTCCAATTGGAATGTTTTCCAATTGGAATTCGAAGGTTTCTATTTTTTTATTTGACTTGTATTAAAGGGAATGAATTTTTCATATTCGATATAAGTTACTGTAATGATAGTCCAACGTTTTACAAAAAATAAGTCAGAAATATTGAAAAAAAAATGTAAACTTCGATGTCGCATATCTCCTTAACTATTGATATTAGGTCATAATAGCTTGAACATTTTCGACTCATAATCAAGGCAGGAATATAGTCCTGCGAGGTTATTAATGTTTTACAAATAACCCTGTATAAGTTATCCAAGTATTATTATTAACGCATTGGAGTGCCATAATCGAGGCACAGACAAATTTCATACGACCCTGTGCAAAAAAAGGCTACAAATCAAACGGTGTTGACACAAGGCAAGAACCTCCGGACAGCTAAGAGGCACTAAAATTGTTTTATGACCTTTTTATTGTTCCATTTTAAAACTTGCATTAAAATGCGAAACGCCATCACGGATGATATAGCGGCTCCTTTCCCTTTCTCGCGTGGCTTTGTAGTTTTTTTAGCGCGGATATTTTGACCAATCGGCGGTGGATATAATATTCGCACTTTTGCGAATGATATATTATCAGCACATCCGCATTCCGCATAATTTTAATTATAATTAAAAAAACAAACCATTATGCACAATTTCTTGCGATCCTTAAAAATAAATATACGTAATTTCGCCTAAACAAAGTTGTCAAAATAAAATATTGCAGACACAGATGTACCTAACAACAATTTATTCGAGTTCAACTCAAAATTTTGAAAACTTTTATGAATTTATGAAAATAAAACAATAGATACATTAATATTATGCTTCTTCTTCTTTCGTATGGTGAGGGATCAGATGGGGATATCTAAGTTTGTGAGCCAGTCTTAGGCAATACTGTTTTATTATTTTATTTTATTTTATTTGGGAAACATACAGTACAATTTTTTTTTAATATAATATCAAAAAAAAATATTCGTGAGTATGACCAGTAAAGTTTCCTCAAAGCTGGTAAAAATAACTAAATAAAAAACAATTATAAAGAATATATGATAAATATATTCTTTATAAATTATATATAAAGAATATATGTATGTTCTTTTTAATTTTATGATATATTTTTTTATGTAAAAGCCTATACGCATTGCTGCTCGTTACCTACTCTACATTTTTAATTTTTATACTCATGTTTTGGTGCTATACAGATATTGTTTAATGTATGTGCTTTTTGAAATTTATTTTATACTCTTTATGTAAAAGCCTAATGGGCGTAAACAAATAAATAAATAAATAAATAAATAAATAATAAATACTTCAAAGATTTAAATTATGATAATGCATAAAATGGGAGGGGCGGGGAGAGGGAGGGAATGGGATTCAATTAAAGAAGTATCAAATTTATTTCAATAATCATAAATGAGATTACGGAGTTTCATTTTAAATAAAAGCAAATTGTCAGTAAAAATGTCTAGATTATTTGTAGAATTTAACAGAATGTATTTTTTTATTATTTACATATTATTATTATTACTAGCTGTAACCCTTAAAAAATGACGGTAGTTTTACATGGGAGTAAGTATGTATTTATTTTATTTTTTAATAAAAAAACGTAAAAAAGCATATCTCAAAAAAAATTGGAAGGAACATTGCCTGAGGACGATAGCCAAACCGATAGAAAGAAGACTCAGCCTAAATTGTAGCACTGTGCTGACAATGACGACGATACGATTACACCGTCAAAATTATCTGTTACAAAATATTTCTAATTTATTTCACAAGGGTCACGCGCGCTTTTCGCGGTCCAATCAAGCGGCCGGAAATTGGCGTTTAATGCTGTCAGTTCCCGGCCAATGGATCCATATGTTGAACGAGACCAGGTAGGCGCACTTCCTGGCTAACTGCATTGTGTCTGAAGGGCAGAACGGGGGGAGGCTGCGCGAAATAAACACAATTTAGCCGGCCGAACACGCCCCCCGGAATTATAATTGAACAGGGTGTGTTTTGTCAGGCTGCTAGACGGTTAGGGGTTGACGGACGCGCTGAGTTATCGACGGAGAACCTCCCCTTTGTAATTGAGTTATGCGATATGAGGAGCTATCAACACATCGCGCACTGCCCCATTACTCATAATGTAATGGGTGCAACTGCAACGCATTTCGTTCCGAGGGGAATCGAGAGGCTCATAAACCGCCCTTAAACCCGCTGTACTGATGTAATTATCAAATTCTGCAGAAAAATATGGCAGTGAATAACAATCAACTGGGAAGAGGTCATAGAAAACACTAAAACAGTCGATAATGATGGTGATAACGCAGCCAATTTCGGACAATTAGTCATTTTTGACATCTTGCATAATAAAAATACAAGTGTCGTGAGTATCATGGATATGATTGTCTTGATAGACTTCACCCACTATACAACTATGAATCCTGCGAAACTTCACACCCGTTGGAAGGTTACCAGGAATCAACAATGCTGTGGAGATGGTGAAAGGGAATAAAATGTTCTTCCGTCACTAGAAATGAAACATTTGGTTTGAGTTCATCATTATACAATATTAGAAACGTCCATTGACAGTGATGTCGCCTGTTCTAACTATAAAAAAACTAACCCATAAAAACCAAGTTTTTACAATACTCCCTTTCTCATTTTCGGGTTTCATGTCTACCAGATGCGCCGGAATCTTCATACAACTTACTGAATTGTATAAAAAACCATTACAAATTTGAAAAATCCGAAATTATACTGTAATTATTTATATTTTAACAAAAATTTGATAGATCTTCTTGATCGTCGCCACTTGCTCGATTGGATCACGGGAAAAGGGTTAAAAATTGATCCAAAGTTTTTTCGTTAAGCAAGCAGACGTCACGAGTTAAAAGAAAGGAAAGGAATAAAAGAAGGACGAATTTATTTTACCAACAGAACGGTACATGTATTTAAATAATTTGAGTCACGCAGCTTGTGCTTAAATCATTTTAATTACTCGTATATGCCTTATCAGGTACCAGAATACCAAATATCGAATGCAGGCGGAAAATTGAATGGGCATATATTTGGCGAGAGCATTTGATTTTGTTAATTTGTTATTTCAGGTTGTACTGAGGTAGACTACTGTAGTTTTAATGATTTATTATATTTTCAACATTAAAAATAAGTATTATTGCTTGCTGCTTGTTGGAATTTAATTTTAAAAACATTTAATAATATTTGTCATTAATGCGTAGTGCAACTATTAAAAGTTTCATCTTTTATTTCAAAATAAACAGATCTTCAGTATTCCTAAACGTAATCTTCTTTTATTAAATTATATCAACTGTTCGGAGAATATTTTTTCTTCTGTATGAAGACTTGAACTTTGTGGTGACATTATTATTAAAATAAAACACAAATCACTTTGTTTTCACCACTTTATTAGATTAAACAATCTCGTCGCTGTATATATAATTAATCCTATGTGACGTTCTAGTACATTCTGAGTAAACGAATGAAACTGTTTTAAAAAATAATTGCACAGACTAGATTTATAAAAAATATTTTAAGTAATTTACTAGGCAGACTATCCAGATGTACGACAATGTTTTTTTAGTAGGTATATCTCTATTATTTATATGAAAAATTAACAAATTGATTCGTTCATCTCAGAATGTACTAAACGGCACATAGGCTTTATTATATATAATGCTTGAAATAAAAGATACAAAACAATAATAAACGGAAATAATTCCATAACTTTGCTCAGCCCTGTGTATGGTATTACCGACCTGTAGGTACAAATTAAAGTTTTTATGGCTTATTTTAGGGATATATAAACAAATTAAATAATTGCCACACTTATTAGGAGCACTGCGTGACTTCAATTAACTTTTTACTATTGGCCGACTGCAACGAGCGGACTGACGGGTTTCAGTTCCAAGAAAACATTCGAACTAGACAATTTCCGTCAAAAATTAAATCAATCTACCTCCATTACCTGTCGTAAATCCGCGGTTTGGGCCATAATCTGTATTATCTAGCTGGGAGCACGGATCTTGATTTATTTATTTAAATAAAGTGAAATGAAATCAATTATTTTCTTATTTATACGCAAGTTTCTATATATATACTACAGACCACAAAAATAAATATTATATTAAATAAACGTTTGCTTTGTTTATAAAAATTTCTACGAGCATATTAATTTTGTAACAATCATGAAAAGGTCAAACTAAATACTCTTAGTAAATAAGTCGCGCTTTATTACAAGACGTTTTTATTGAAGATATTCAGTTTGGTACAAAATGTTAAAATGTACGTATTTTGTAAAAAAAATCATTTTATTTAATAGGAAATAATTCTATGTCTATAATCTGTTCGTGTTTGTATGTTATTTTTATATATTTTTGTCTGTAATTAACAGGATGCTTGATGAATCATAAAATATAGAAATATTCCAAATTGTGACATTTTTCTATATAAGACGAATGATATTGTATTCAACTTTCATGATAAAAGTGAGAAGTATTAAAAATTACTTTATGGAGTAATAATTCCATGTTGCAGACTACTTGAAATTGTAGAGAAATCTGACTGATGTTTAAATCTGTCTTTATGGTATTGAAATAGAACTCAACAAAGCATTAAAAAAAATGACAAAAATATAGAATATCTATAGAAAAAAAGTATAGAATCGAAATAAAATAAAATACTTATTTCATACACAGGGTTATTTGGTAAACATTAATAACCTTGCAGAACTATATTTCTGCCTTGATTATGAGTCGAAAATGTTAAGCTATTATGGCCTAATATCAATAGTTAAGGAGATATGCGACATTAAAGTCTGCATTATTTTTCAATATTTCTGACTTATTTTTTGTAAAACGTTGGACTATCATTACAGTAACTTATATCAAATACGAAAAATTCATTCCACTTAATGCAAGTCAAATAAAGAAATAAAAACTTCCGAATTCAAATTGGAAAACATTCCAATTGGAATTTTTTTCATTTTATTTAACTTGTATTCAAATGAATAAATTTTTAGTAATCGATATGAGTTACTGTAATGATAGTCCAACGTTTTACAAAAAATAAGTCAAAAATATTGAAAAAAATGCAAACATTGTGTCAAACCAATGTCACAATTTGAACTACGACACTTGTCAATAGAGATAAAAGAACTAAGACACTAATGGCCCCTTGGAGTCATTTTTGATGTTGAGTTGCGAGTTTTGGGATATTCTTCACAATTAAATCAAATTTACATATTCATCATGTATCGTTTTTGTCAACGGAGCGATATTACCTTTCGGCTGATTTATAATAAATAATAAAATTATCCGTTTGTGTCATCACTCCTCGTTTGTAATGACACTGATGGATAATTGTATCTTTAATACAACTCTACCGAAAGATAATATACTTGTGTGGTAAAATTAATTGTTTCTCGGTAGAGGTTGCGATTATTGGTGCCAGAGCGTCGGTCGACACCGAGCAGAATTACACTTAAAAACTATGAATAATGCCGAATGAATGTATCCTCGCGGCTGAAGTGGCCGCGATGGGGGATCGTGACGCACGAATGGATCAAATTCTCGAGAGGGACTGCCCGACGTGCCCAAGGTCTACCGAGACCTTCTGCAAGCGCTTGTTCAGACACAGCGGGAACCGTGCCGTTTCAGAATCGCATGAGATCCGTGCGGGTCTCATTTACCTAGGTTTGTATGTGATCGTTCAGACACAACCGTGCGGTTAGTCAACCGCAGCGGTGCCCGCAACCCAACCGCTAGAAAATAGACCCGCACGGTGCCCGCACGATCCTATTACTATGGGGCCTTACAAGAGCGTTCAGTCGCGTTGCGGGCACCGCACGGTTTCATGTCACAACAGGAGCACGCGTGGATTATATTCTCTTTTCTATGGTTATGGATCGCTTTGACACTGAATTTTTTATTGATGAAGTGGAGAAAAGACCTGTAATATGGGAGAAAAGACCTGTAATATGGGAGAAAAGACCTGTGAGGATTACTCAAATATGCCAAGAACCAAGCTTGGCAGGAGTTGGTGGAGATATTTGGAAATGGAAAAAAAGAGTATTTTAGAGAAGTAGGTATTTATTCACCAAAAATGAACTGACAGAATGATATTTATGTGTCTTGCCATGGAACACGGCCGTCGTTAACAAAATAATGAGCGAATATATCTCTGATATTCAAGGATGGAGAACGGCACCAGAACTGTCAAACTGACGTTTATTTTCGCGCGCACAAATCGCTTATTAACCGCGGCTGTGTGAACAGATGACACAAATCGCGTGTTTTGAAACGCGATTCTGAAACTGAACGGTTCCCGCTGTGTCTGAACAAGCGCTAAGGCTTTCAATTCATCCCGCTTCCTCCCGCATCTGCAGTCATTACGAATTTCAAAAATGTTGTAATAACTGCAGTTTAATCATTCACCATTTTCAAACATTCAAAAGGTTTAACCTTGACTACGTTAGTTCACGAGTCTATCAATATTTCGTAAATAATTGTGTTTCAACTGTTTCTGTGGTTGAATTATCATTTTTGTTGAATTAATCAGTGCATTATATTTAAATTCTTAAAATAATAATATTGTTACGTGTCGTGGCTCGGCCGAAATGAAATGACTAAACTCGTATTTCGTAATTGATCACTCGTAAAATAAACCTTTACTAGCTGTGTCCGCGCGGCTTCGCACGCGTAGATTTTTAGTACACTGTTTGGATCGTCATAGAACTTTCGCGAACCTTCTAGAACATTCTTCTTCCAGAACTTTCAAGAAATTTATCGAATGTACAGGAACCTTTTAGACACACCGACACATTCTGCCACTGTGTTTAGAACCTTATAGAACTTTCGGGAATTTTCTAGAACCTTGTCCTTCCAGAACTTTCTAGAGCAGGTTTTTTCGGAACCTTCTATATCACCGACACAGTCGGCGCGCCTATTTTGAAACTATCTGAAGCATTTGCGGCCTTCCCATAACAAAACGATGTACTAGAAAACACATTTTCGTCACCCACTCCCACCCACGCACAGCCACCCCCAGCAAACTCGCATATTTTCGATGTGATACCAAGGGCTATCCACCATCATAACCACCGGTGGGTGGTTGTGGCTGGTTGTGGAGAAAACTTGGCGGGTAGGGAAACACGGGTTTCTTTTTATATATATATGTATTGATTGATTGATTGATTATCGCCTGTACATTTTATCTGACATTTTACATTCGCTGGAAACGCAATACTACATTTTAAACTCAAAGAACCGCTTCGCGTTTGTTTCGCTACTGCGGTTAAGACTTTTATAAAATCTTCGCTTTCGATTTATCTGTTAGTTCGTTATTTCAACGACTGAGCACACCGGCCCGCCATTATGCGCGTGTTCTGCGCTGTTCTCTGCGCGCATGCGCCTTCGCTTGTATTCGGCTGTCAAACGTCAATCGACAACTCGATACAATATTTAGAATATTGAATTTGAGGCTCTGTACCAGTCCGCCCTAAAAAAACCCTCAATAACATCCACAAATTTGAATTATCGATACATTAGTAGGTAGATATGCTGTCCAGAAATTTTCTTGGAAACTAAAATAATAGCTTTCTGCATTATGTCGTACTTTTTTTCGATAGCGATGGAGCCATAGACCGCTTAACTGACTTCACTGACAACTCAGCTACCTCTTGCAGGCCTATTTTTATGTTGGCAGTTGAATTCTCCAAGTTCATACATGCAGATGTACAATAGTGATGGTATTTTAACAAGTGACACACTGATTCTTCAAGTTTGTGTTTGCTGGGGTATTATGCCGTGTTGTTACGACCTTTCGGGCCGACGTTTCGGATCCCATTGCAGGGTCCATCATCAGGGCTGATGTGTTGTCTTGAATGTTGGTGTTGTGGTTAAGTATCAGCTTGCAATACCGTGCCGAAGTCATGATGTGTTTATATTGTGTTGTATGTATGATTCATCTGTTGTCTGATCACTATCTCTGCGGAGTCTGCGACGAGAATGACTTTGAAGCGCCGGATACCAAGATGTTTTTAATTTGAGACCATCATCTCTATTAATGTTTATCGGATGCTTGTAAATTTCTAGTGCTTCCTTTATAAGACGCGCATGGTGACTCTTAGGCTTTCCAAGGATTTTCGGTTCGAATGCAAAATGATGGCCGGTATCCAGAAAATGCTCAGCCAGTGCTGATTTTTCGGGATGACCGAGCTTGCATGCCCGTTTGTGCTCGTTGACCCTTTTGGAAATGGTACGCGCCGTTTGCCCCACGTATACTTTATCGCAGTCTTGACAATCGAGTCTATACACACCGTCCGTTTCTAAGCGATCTCGATCCTTTGCTGATCTCAACATATCTTTAATTTTGAAGTTGGCACCAAAAACTGTCTTAATGTCTCTTTTCTTGAGAGCTCTGGCAATTCTGTCTGTAACGCTTTGGACAAAGGGCAGAAAGGCGATGCCTTTGCACTCAGGTTCTGTATGTTTTTCAGGGCGAACAGACCTCGTACTTATGACGCGTTGTATCTGTCGCTTCTGGTAACCATTGCCTTCCAGTGCGTCGCTGAGTGTTATCATTTCCTCCTGTAGATATTCATCTTGGCATATCCTTTTGGCCCTCGTGGCCAAAGTGTTGATGAGACCTCTTTTTTGAGCAGGATGATGGTGGGAGTTCGCATGTAGATAACGGTTGGTATGTGTAGGCTTCCTATACACTCTGTGTCCGAAACTCCCATCGGCTTTCTTTTTTATTTGAACATCAAGAAAAGGCAGCACGTTGTCTTTCTCTATCTCCATGGTGAACTTCAGGTTCTTATGTAGTGAATTAAGGTGTCCCAAAAAATCACCTAGTTTGTCTTCACCATGCGGCCAGATTGCAAACACGTCATCGACGTATCTCCACCAGACCTTCGGAGTAAAGGATGCTGTGTCCAGTGCTGTTTCTTCGAATTTCTCCATAAAAAAGTTAGCAATCACCGGAGAAAGTGGATTACCCATCGCTACGCCTTCCACTTGTTGGAAGAGCTCACCTTGGAAAGAAAAGTATCCACTCGTCAGGCAGTGCTCAAACAGTGCGCAGATGTCTTCATCATAAATTTCTTCCAACAGACTCATAGCGTCGTCCACAGGCACATTAGTGAAGAGGGATATGACGTCAAAACTGACTAGTATATCACCCCTTTCACACTTTATTTCTTTTAGCATATTGACGAAGTGTGCTGAGTCTTTCACCCATGAGGACGTCTTCCCCGTCTGCATCTGTAGGAGACCGGCCAAATATTGTGACAGCTTGTATGTTGGCGCTCCTATTGCGCTCACAATTGGTCTTAGTGGCACTCCATCCTTATGTATTTTGGGAAGCCCGTAGATTGCTGGTGTTTTTGACGCTTGCACAAATAGTTTGAAATGCAAATCGGCTGGAATACTGGAAGCTTTGACCAGCTCCCTAGTTTTTCTGTCGATTCTATCCGTTGGATTCTTTTTGATTTTCTTATAAGTGCTGCTTTCCAAAAGTCCCCGCATCTTCGCTATGTAGTCTACTTGGTCCAAAATCACTGTGGCATTGCCTTTGTCTGCTGGAAGAATCAGGATCTCTTCGTTTGCGCGAAGGCTCTTTATAGCTGCGTGTTCCTCTTTGGATATATTGGGACGCGGAGGCTTAGCCTTTCTGAAGATTCTGAGTGGCCGTGAAAACCTAAGAACATTCTTAACCAACCTCTATGGGGAGGAAGTTTATTTATCTACACGCCGGCTGGAGAGCTTAAGGAGTAAAAAAGAAAAGCTTCTAAGCAACTTACCTTTTTTACAACGCTGTAAAGCACAGTCGGTGACACCATCATTCATCAAATTGCGAAGACACATCCACACGGAGAAGGCTGAGAGAATATTCCAAAGAACTGAAGCTGCCCTTTTGAGAGAACGAGTGTGCAACATCCGCCTGGAATTGGACAAAATAACAAGAATTCTCTTTGACCTGCACCTGAGCCTGAGTGGTACATTGAATTACGAAGATTGGACGAAAGTGGACAAAATGACGTCAATGCAAGCGTGGCGAAACAAACAATTGGTGGAGACTCGGCAAAAACGGAAATTTGAGTCACTCAGCCGACATAAGAAAAGCTCAACTAAGGAGCTGGATTCTACCAAAGTGGTCAAAAATTTATCCAGCCTTTCATTGGACAAGGCCGCGATATCAGTTTTAGCTAAAGGTTTGAATTTCGCCATAGCACCAAAAAGCATTCCAGTTGACGACATAATCTGCGGCGTAGAAGCGGCATTGCGCAAGATTCCAGTGGCCATCGCAGAAGAAATTAGACAGGATACATGCGCTATATTAAGAAAGGCTAAGCCTCCGCGTCCCAATATATCCAAAGAGGAACACGCAGCTATAAAGAGCCTTCGCGCAAACGAAGAGATCCTGATTCTTCCAGCAGACAAAGGCAATGCCACAGTGATTTTGGACCAAGTAGACTACATAGCGAAGATGCGGGGACTTTTGGAAAGCAGCACTTATAAGAAAATCAAAAAGAATCCAACGGATAGAATCGACAGAAAAACTAGGGAGCTGGTCAAAGCTTCCAGTATTCCAGCCGATTTGCATTTCAAACTATTTGTGCAAGCGTCAAAAACACCAGCAATCTACGGGCTTCCCAAAATACATAAGGATGGAGTGCCACTAAGACCAATTGTGAGCGCAATAGGAGCGCCAACATACAAGCTGTCACAATATTTGGCCGGTCTCCTACAGATGCAGACGGGAAAGACGTCCTCATGGGTGAAAGACTCAGCACACTTCGTCAATATGCTAAAAGAAATAAAGTGTGAAAGGGGTGATATACTAGTCAGTTTTGACGTCATATCCCTCTTCACTAATGTGCCTGTGGACGACGCTTTGAGTCTGTTGGAAGAAATTTATGATGAAGACATCTGCGCACTGTTTGAGCACTGCCTGACGAGTGGATACTTTTCTTTCCAAGGTGAGCTCTTCCAACAAGTGGAAGGCGTAGCGATGGGTAATCCACTTTCTCCGGTGATTGCTAACTTTTTTATGGAGAAATTCGAAGAAACAGCACTGGACACAGCATCCTTTACTCCGAAGGTCTGGTGGAGATACGTCGATGACGTGTTTGCAATCTGGCCGCATGGTGAAGACAAACTAGGTGATTTTTTGGGACACCTTAATTCACTACATAAGAACCTGAAGTTCACCATGGAGATAGAGAAAGACAACGTGCTGCCTTTTCTTGATGTTCAAATAAAAAAGAAAGCCGATGGGAGTTTCGGACACAGAGTGTATAGGAAGCCTACACATACCAACCGTTATCTACATGCGAACTCCCACCATCATCCTGCTCAAAAAAGAGGTCTCATCAACACTTTGGCCACGAGGGCCAAAAGGATATGCCAAGGTGAATATCTACAGGAGGAAATGATAACACTCATCGACGCACTGGAAGGCAATGGTTACCAGAAGCGACAGATACAACGCGTCATAAGTACGAGGTCTGTTCGCCCTGAAAAACATACAGAACCTGAGTGCAAAGGCATCGCCTTTCTGCCCTTTGTCCAAAGCGTTACAGACAGAATTGCCAGAGCTCTCAAGAAAAAAGACATTAAGACAGTTTTTGGTGCCAACTTCAAAATTAAAGATATGTTGAGATCAGCAAAGGATCGAGATCGCTTAGAAACGGACGGTGTGTATAGACTCGATTGTCAAGACTGCGATAAAGTATACGTGGGGCAAACGGCGCGTACCATTTCCAAAAGGGTCAACGAGCACAAACGGGCATGCAAGCTCGGTCATCCCGGAAAAATCAGCACTGGCTGAGCATTTTCTGGATACCGGCCATCATTTTGCATTCGAACCGAAAATCCTTGGAAAGCCTAAGAGTCACCATGCGCGTCTTATAAAGGAAGCACTAGAAATTTACAAGCATCCGATAAACATTAATAGAGATGATGGTCTCAAATTAAAAACATCTTGGTATCCGGCGCTTCAAAGTCATTCTCGTCGCAGACTCCGCAGAGATAGTGATCAGACAACAGATGAATCATACATACAACACAATATAAACACATCATGACTTCGGCACGGTATTGCAAGCTGATACTTAACCACAACACCAACATTCAAGACAACACATCAGCCCTGATGATGGACCCTGCAATGGGATCCGAAACGTCGGCCCGAAAGGTCGTAACAACACGGCATAATACCCCAGCAAACACAAACTTGAAGATTCTGAGTGGCCGTGAAAACCTAAGAACATTCTTGACACACTGATTGTTATTTGAGATTTGTATCTAATTTTATCGATGATTGGTAACCAATTTTTCGCTATTCGACGGGCAACCATCGGTGCTAGACAGCAGTTGTATCTTATAAGAGCCCTTCGCACAACCCTTAATCTTATAATAAAAACTAAAATTTATATTCTTATATTTGCACATTATTTAAGTCAGTATTTAAATGACGTAGTAAAAAATACGACTTTAGACGATGTATTGTATGCCCTCATACTTATAGGGCTTCAGCAGTCATTTAAAGCAACAATTTTTCATCAATTTATTTTTTTGATTATCTATAAATTCTTAGCACGCCGTAGCCTAGAACAAAAAAAATTAAGTGCATGATGTCATACAAAATATAAAAGGAGTTAAAAAAAGGAAAATATTATTTTCAGGCGTATTCTAGTGTATATGTTAAATAATTCGTAAAAATGTCGTATACATTATGAAGAACATTGCTTTATACTATTTAAAAATATAGAGGTATATTTACCAGCTGCGAAATTTATGAATACTGTGTCATGAGAAAAGACTACAGATGACATTGTCCAGAAGGTTCCCAAATTTGTAAAATGTGTAGGTACATACTTTCAAAAAATTGATAATGTGTGGATTTTCTTACGATGAAGTTGGTGAATGTCGCATTGTGTAGTGTTATAATTTAGTCTGCTCATACAGGCCATACTAGGCCATCTTATAAGAGTCTTCTATACACGTTTCTTATATAAATAGCTTTGTCTCTGTTTGACTTCTATAATTCATCTTAATCAATCAAAATAGTTCGCTAATTACGAAAATCCCCCTCTACTAATCTAATTGACTTACGTCTGATATCCAAAGTAATTAATTAATGAAAATGGAGTATTATGCAACACAAAGCAATGTTGCGCCGTTACGAATCGACCAAATTGTGGAGAATATCCGTAGAATCGTCGGATAAAGCGAGTTCGCATCAATTAACACGGAGGTGGGGGACCAGCAGACCAGCATGCCGGGCAGGTGTCGGGCCTGATGGTGCCGGCCATCGGCCGTGACTGCCGGACTCTTCGCCAGCCCGGGTTGGAGGAGTGTCGTCCAAGCTACGCGGACAATTCATCAATTCAACGCACCGACGGCTTTGGAGAAATATCGTAAAAAATGATGAAATTGTTTTAAGCCATGTATTCACTAGGGGACAAATAGCGCAGCATTCCGCGCGGCATGTCGCATGAACATCTACGTTCATGTTTCGGGGACGAAATGTCACCCGATGAGGTTATGATGACAGCTGCGGTATCTATTTACACGTCATTTAGCGAAAACAGACCACGCAATCCAAATGTTTTTTTGGGTAGCAATTTCAAATTAACAAGGTTTTACTGTAGTAAATTGAATATTATTAAAAACAAGGTCCTTTTTGCAAATAATTATTGTTTTCCACACGTCGCGGAAATGTCGCCCTCTGAGGTTATGGTGACAGCTGCGTATCCATTTATGTTATCGAGTTTATTGAAACGTAAGAGGAGAAAAAGGTGGTGGATGCGAAATTATTTACTGCAAAGAGAAAGAAGGACGGATATTCTATGCGATCTTCGATCGATACAGCTCGATGAGTTGAAGAACAATTTCGTTTCCCCACATTGTCATCTTGACAGATACAGCGCATGCGTATTCACTTGTAAACATACCACGTGGTACTGACGCTTCGCGTAATGTTGCAGTGAGCTCGCTCGAGTACCGTGCGCATGGCAACGTTGCCACGGCACGTAGAAATGCCGCGCTATGTTGTGCGCGACGTCGCGGATCAGTTCACGACGTTGCAACGTCACGTAGACTCTATGCCGCACGTGCTGTTGAGGGATACGATACGAGAGATAGATTTTTTAAAAATTCCCATACTTAGCATTTCAGCTTTTTTTATTTATGTTACGAACTATGTGTTCATAATACATAAGTGGAAAAGGATATAGTTGTACAAAAAATTTCGCTCAAAAATACCGAATCTTTTTTGAAGGATTCTTACTCTTCTCGTTTCATTTGACCTCTTCGCAAGGCTTGAATAGTTGATATTCAGACCTGATTACGCCGGTATATTTGAAACTTTTTACATGAGAAAGACGTATGGAAGTCGCTCTTATAGAATGGCCCGGGGCTTACGACTTGTATGAGCTGGCTTAAGTAATCACTCTACACAATCCAACTTTAACCAATTCCATCGTAAGAACATCCACACATCATCAAAATTTTGAAAGTTGTATACATACATATATGCTCCAAATATGAAAACCTTTCTTTTGTTTGAAGGGACTATGCTAGACACTGTATTCTTTTCTCGTGAATGCAGATGTCTCTACATAGATTTCAGAGCTGGCAATATCTATATTATAATTACTCCAACCAATGTCGTACGTTTCTGCATTTGGATGATGATTTCTATTCGTATACAATAATTTTGCCGCTTTATTTATCGCTTTCGGTCGCACAATGAATAACACGCCTGACTGCGGATCAGAAGATGCCAGGTTCGAATCCTGGCAGGATCGAATTTTTTTTACATTTTTAGTTTTGAACATTCAAATTTGTTTATGTAAAAATTAAACGAAGATTAATTTTTTATAATGTTGTATAAAAGTAATCAACACTGCGAGAAGAGAAGAGAGTAGGTACCTACCTATCGAACTATGGTTTATTCCGCTCTGACTTATTAATCGGTTAGAAATTTTGAATAAATACTTTGTCTTAATTATATCTAAACTGTGTTTGCTGCACAGCAAACACAATTGTTTACTACTTATTATTTATTACGTATTTTCACGTACACTCACTACACTATTTTCCATACATGTACTATGTACTGTTGGCGTCTTACGTTTCTAGTAACATGGGAATTGAGAAGTGTATTTAGTAAATCTATAGTATACCATTTCTGTTATTTTCACTGTCTATCTTTGTATCTTTCCCTACAAAAGTCGCCGTACTTTACATTAATTTTAGATTTACTTAACCTGTTGAGCCTTTTTTCTTCTTAACAATGCTCTGTCCTCTGAGGATGACAGCGCGGGACCACAATGGACCCGTGGCTGCGCTGGTGAGCATGGTGTGCATCAATGGGAATAATAACACCAATAATGGTATAATAAACAGCCATAAAACAGGCCGTAAAGTAGCGGACGGTTCGGGGAGGGACAAACCACATCCTATCCCCCTGCCATCCTGACAAAAGGAAACCTTCATCACTTTTTACGGCCTCGCGCCGCTATATCACTAATATAATTAATGATTATATTGCCTGCTGCACTGACCTGTCTCTCTACGACTATTTTATTACCATGTTTAGGTCAGGTACATCCACAGTACATAATAATAGTTGTTTGGTTGCACAGACATCCTGTAAGATAAAATAATCTATAAACTCTCGTATTGCTAAGTTATAGAGAACTTACTAGGTGTATAGCCCATACTCACTTAACACCCAGGAAAGTGAAAGACATGAAACTGACTTACTGGACATAAAATTGAGAAAAGAGTGAAGTGCCCGGTAATCAACATTGTTCTTGGCGCTAGGGTAGACGACACGACACATCTTATAACATTAAGTGTCTGTACCCCGCTGATGGCAATGGGACTGATAAATAGCCTAATAAAAATATCTTTAACAAAAACACCAAAATGGGGAATCTAATGAAACTTTAATAAATACTTTACAACAAACTGAATATACTTTTCAAGTTTGTGTTTACTGGGGTAATATGCCGTGTTGTTGCCATCATCAGGGCTGATGTGTTGTTGTGAGTGTTGGTATTGTGGTTAAGTATCGGCATGCAATACCGTGCCGAAGTCATGATGTGTTGTATTGTATTGTGTGTATGATTCATATGTTGTCTGATCACTATCTCTGCGGAGTCTGCGAAGAGAATGACTTTGAAGCGCCGGATACCAAGATGTTTTTAATTTGAGACCATCATCTATATTAATATTTATCGGGTGCTTATAGATTTCTAGTGCTTCTAGATAAGAAGCTTTCCAAGGATTTTCGGTTCGAATGCAAAATGATGGCCGCTATCCAGAAAATGCTCAGCCAGTGCTGATTTTTCTGGATTACCGAGTTTGCATGCCCGTTTGTGCTCGTTGACCCTTTTGGAAATTGTACGCGCCGTTTTTCCCACGTATACTTTATCGCAGTCTTGACAACCGAGTCTACACACACCGTCTGTTTGATTATCGCAACAACATGGCATAATACCCCAGTAAACACAAACTTGAAGATTCTGAGTGGCCGTAAAAACCTAAGAACATTCTGAATATACTTTGATTCTATCATAAATATATCACCCCCGTTCGACATTTGAGATCTCCAACTCTATTTCATATTTAATATGTGCAATACCAAAGTCTTTTATATTGTTCTCTCTTCAATGCTTAATAATTTATTACAACGAGATTTCCTTCATAATATTTTTTACGACACTGGCTCAGATCAAGGGCGAAATTGTTTTGCACTTTGGTTCAAGGATGCAATTAGGGATGGGCGTTGAATGGACGGACTAGTTGAAATCAACCGTTGACGTTGCATCGACGCGTCGACCGTTTACGTTTATCGCATGGACTAGTTGAATTCGTAGACGGTGGACAGCGGACGCCGTGGTCGGTGGACGATTCGAGATTAACGCAATGCAAAGCAACGAGCGAGAGCAAGACAAAACGTCTCCGTTTATTTCTCTCTCATCTCTCGCTGTCGACTTGTAGGGTATTGCTTGTAGATGCCATAGACGTCATAGACGGCTCGACGGGTAATTTCATTTCAACTCTAAAGTACACTACCATAGAGTGCAGATCTGTGCACACGAACTATGACTAGAGATTTGAAATTTGAATACATGCGTAGGGCGAGATAGGCTTAATAAGCTATTATCTATTATTTTTTTACTTGATTTTTTGTGATGTCACGTGCGACGATTCGGTGAATTCCCAATTTTACGCTGTATAAAATAAAACAATTCTGTTTAATTATTTTATTTTTTATTGAACTATTATTAATTAACAGGCCGGCTAGATATTTTTCTAAAATCAATATTTTATTCGATCGATCTCGACTTCTTATATCTACCTGAAAAGGATAAATTTAATTATTGTGTTATTTCCTTACTTTTCAACTTTAGCATATAAATGATAAACAAACTTGTAGGGAATAAAATTTTCTATACCTAACTATGGTCCTTATTCAGGAGTCCAACATTAATTATTATATATGTAATATAATCTTGAATTTAGGTTTAATTAATTTTTATTAAAAATTCCCTATTTTCAACTTTATAGATAAAAAAATAAATCTATTATAATTTTGTTTACACCACTTTTTATTGGTTTTTTACATGTTTCGGGAACAATGTTCCTTTTCTCAGATTGAGCCTTAAACTAAAGTTGACAAATAATACAGATATATTTATTTATTAATAATGTCACCACAAAGTGAAAGCCTGACTTTGAAAGATGTATTCTTCAATAAATTTCTATATAACATCTCAAATGTAAAGAATTTTTAAATTCTGTATTTATTTATAAATTTATAGAAAATAAATAAATGTAAAGTATTTTTTACCGCACCTCATAACTGGTGCCTTTATTACGCAAAAAAATTACACAAAATCAAAATCCATTTTATTTACTCATAACTGGTGCCTTTATTACGCAAAAAAAATTACACAAAATCAAAATCCATTTTATTTACTCACATTTTAATGCTTATACCCAATACTTTCACTGCTTATATATGTAGTTTATATTTATATTTTACTGCTAACACCTGATATTGCTGTGTATACCTACTTCTTTCTTTGTTATATATAGAAAGAAGTATATAAAACAATATGTAAAAGCCTATAATGTGCGTAAACAAATAAATAATAAAATATTTCTTTTTACATATAAGCACAAGTAGCGGTTTTACTTTCCCCGAAACTATATTCCTTCGAACTTCTTTAAATTTTAAAAATTAACGTCATAAAAATAGCCAACGGTTGAGCCGTCGAGAAGCGTCGCGTTGAACCGTAGACAGTTGACCATCGTCCCGATGTTTAGATAGAACGTCCGCGACGTCCGCGTAACGAAGTTGACGCGTCAACTAGTTGACGAATTCAACTAGTTGATCGTCTCGTCGATGGATGGACGTGGACGGTCTCGTTTCGTCGACGGAAAATACGTCGACGACCCATCCCTAGTTGGTATACATGCTTGACATGCTCGTTGGTTTCGTGTTTAAGACACTTACCTAGGGATGAAGTAGTCGCGGGTTCGAGCCTCATTCCAGATCAGTAAGTTAGTCTTTTCATAGCGCAGGTGCTTAGCTTAGTTTTAAAATAGTAAGAATATCGATGTGATATGTATTCCGTGGACGCATCTCTGTTTTTAATATAATTTAATAAAACGACTTAAATTTGTATTACACATAATTCCATCAATTATAAATTTTGATCAATTTCACTCTAGGACCCTGAGAAAAATACTTCTCTCCCCTTCTCTTTGCTGGATCAAATTTTTATAATAACGCTACTTAGGGTCAACGTTAAATGGTCACCCTTTACCTATCCCCCAAGACCCTACAGGAATCCCGGGCAACATATTAAATTACAATAAAATATAGTGATCAGTGAGGTTGCTAACTAATAGTCCTATAATACAATATGTTATGTTTTCGTTATTAATGTTAATAAGTATTTAGTGTTTATATTGCATGGGTGTTCGCCCCGTTCATAATTTAATCCTGCGTACAGAATTTCTGGAAAATATATCAAAATTAAATATTTATGAGTTAATACCCTGGCGCAATTATTATCGCAATGTTCACATTTTAATCTATCAAAATACTCTATCGCGTGAATATTTCATTTTGATTTACAGTCCAGCCGTTCTAGTAACGAACAGCATTATTTAACCCTATAATTGTCAACCATATTTGACGTGAGGTACACCATTAAGGGTGGGGGTGGAATATAACGGTGTCAACTTCAAATGTACAATTTGACCGATTTAAATCAAATATGGCATAGTTGAAGGCATCCCTATAAAAAGGTCTACGTGCAAAAATAACATTTTACAGGAGAGAAAAAAAAACACTTAGTGAAATAAAAAAACAAATTTTCAGATTTTTTATTTATTTTCTAATTGCTTGCCAATTATGGATATTATTTTTATCTTTTCTTTGTGTATTCATGTTGTTAAGCAATCTCAGTGACATTGTCGAACTGACTGTCGGCATCCATCATATTTGTTAATTATGAATAAAGATTAATAAATTTAGACCTCTTTTCCACGATAGTCAACTTTTGAGGTCGAATTTCGGGAAGATTGAATTGAAATTATAAATAATTAAGTACCGCACATGGTACATACTGTTTGTACAGGGTGTCTCATAGCTAGCAGCAAAAAATTTACAGGTGGATTCCTGCCTTTATAATGAGTCAAAAATGTTCAAGCAACCGTGAAATTAATATCAATAATTATGGAGATATGCAACATCAAAGTGCAAAGTGCAAAGTTAAAGTATCATTACAAAAACTTATATCAATTTTGAAAAAATTATTCGTTTTATAATATAAGGGAACATAATGTCATATGATAATGTTATTACATTTTAATATGACTCCGTTATTATTATTATTTATTAATTAACGCCCTATAGGGTTTTTACAACAGATAAGTAAAGTGTACATTAACAGAATATATAGTTTAAAGAAAAAGAAAAAACATGTAAACATAATAATGACAAAGTGGAAAGAAAATACTTAAAATACAGTTAAAATACTAATTATATGACTAATTACACTCTTCATAATATGAGCTTATGGGAGAAATATTTACAAGCCAAATTAAATTATAAAAGTAGAAAGCATACCATTTAGAAGGTAGTGGTTTTTATTATACAAAACCATTTGAAACATGTGGGCAATGTAACAATACATCGTTGTCCAAAATGAAGGATGTGCCTTCTTTCTTAAACTGTATTTTAGAATGTTTCTTTCTTGAAATTTGTTTTGTGGCAACAATGTATTATACCATTCAACTCCCAAGTATGTATAGTGGTATTGTGCAATGGTGGTTCTTAAAGTAGGTATCTTTATTTTCCCCTTTGTTCTACGTCTATTACTTACACAGTATAAGGGGTGGGATTTATTTATAAAATAATCTTTATAGGTTTGGCGTTAGTTTTGTATATTTATGTAAGAGATGGTATTTTAAAATCATGAAATGTATTTATAGTATGATAATCAAAAGTTTTTTTAAGAATGGTTTTAATAATTATTTTTGTATATAATTAATGGCTGTACGGTGAACTAATAAGCTCCTCCCCACCCAATAATACAATACTGTATATATTTATGTTGTGATTATTCAATTCCCTAAAATTTTTCTATAATGTGTGCTGACTATAAACTACTGAGCGATAAATTTTGTACAAATAAAATATGTGCGGACAAGTTGCGGTGAAGAGACGTATGTAGCGTACTTTTACAACTATTCCAACAAAAATGTAAAAAGAGTTTAATAAAACAACGTAAACGTGAGAAATAAGTCTGGAAGAAAGCGTGGGAAAACATCTATAAGTGTGCGGCCGCACACCCGCACACCTTACAGGCAACCGATTTCGCGAAATATTTATTTATTACGCCATACATAATCGTTAGGATCGTATAAAAGATAATCTTCTTTTAAACGCAAGTAAACCGTAAACATCGGGAACGCAAAATTGCTCTAAATTGACTACGATTTGCCACTGCGTGTCACCGCAAATTAATATTTAGGAGGACATTCGGCCGGTTTCATGGGCAGACGTCAAATGTAGTTATCGATCATTTTGTTATGACAGTCGGCGTCTCGAAAACATATGAGAAACATTCATGGTTCCATAGAAAATGTTTTTAAAAGATCTCTCAGAAAAATTCTTCCGAAATAGCCTTGCAAAAAAATTTGGTTATATTAAATTTTCAAAGCATGAAAATACTTTGTGGCTTGACATTATTTTAAATTTGAAATAAATAATATTCTCAATTTTAAACCACTTATTACTACTTATACAGGGTTATTTGGAAAACATTAATAACCTCGCAGGACTATATTCCTGCCTTGATTACGAGTCGAAAATGTTCAAGCTGTTATTATGTTATAATAGTTATGGAGACATGGGACATCAAATTTAGCATTTTTTTTCACTACTGACTTATTTTTTGTAAAACGTTGGACTATCATTACAGTAACTTATATCGAATATGAAAAATTCATTCCTTTTAATACAAGTCAAATAAAATAATAAAAACCTTCGAATTCCAATTGGAAAACATTCCAATTGGAAATTTTTCAGGGTTTTTATCGTTTTATTTAATTTGTATTGAAATGAATGAATTTTTCGTAATCGATATAAGTTATTGCAATGATAGTCCAATGTTTTACAAAAAATATATCAGAAATATTGAAAAAAAAATGCAAAATTTGATTTCGCATATTTCCATAACTATTAATATTAGGTCATGATAGCTTGAACATTTTCGACTCATAATCAAGGCAGGAATACAGTTCTGCGAGGTTATTAATGTTTTCCAAATAAACTGTATTTATTTGTCAACCAATTTCGGTTGGTTTTAACCTTATTCAGGACAAGTACAATATAGACCAATCTAAGTATTGTATATACATACTTCTCTTTGTCACAATTTAACACGAGATGATTCACAGTTTGATTTTTGCTAGGATCCGAAGATATTTCCCTTTGTCACACAAGTCACAAAACGAGTCTCAAAATAAAGGCAGAAAATAAAGCAAATGTTTCAAATATTAGACCTGCATTTTATACAAATAATAATATAGGGAAACTCTTCATGAATTCAGAAGATAAAGATAATATATTTAACAATTCAGGTGTTCATAAACATTCGTGCAAAGATTGTACATCGTTTTATATTGGAAAAACCGGCCGAAATTTTAATGTCAGAGTAAAAGATCATTTAGAATGTCTGAATAATCATGGTTTTTCTGAATTCGAAAATAATTTATTAGAAAATGATCACGGTTTTGATATAAATTTAAGACTTTCTATTTTACATATACATAATTTTGGTCTGAAATTGTATAATTTAGAATCATTAGAAATTAGTAAAGCATATAAAAGTAAACAAAAAATTATTAATAATCAATTAAATTTAATTACTAGTCCAATTTTAAAAAAAAATCCAATAATTTTGTGTAATCAAAAACTTCAGCAATAATATATAAAAATAATTTTTCAAAAAATTTAGAAAACCACAAAACAAAAGACATCATTCATTTTGACATTTATAAAACACCCTGACGATGGAAAGGTTTTCCGAAACATGTAGGCGTAATGAATGAATATAAGTAGATCACAACAAATAATAAACTTAATTTTTTTAAATGTCAATCTACAAAGTTGCTCAACCGATTGAAAAAAAAACTTTATTGTTTCTGACGCCCTCCTACAAATCAAATCATTCGAGCGCCGTCCGCTGAATGCTGCTCTAACACTGCAAACTGCATTATTAGCGATGTGGCTTATCCGTCAACCTAATAGATGCCTAAGGCCGGCCGCACATTGGATACGAATTATTACGTACGTATTCGTACGACTACTTTCGTACGTATTGGAGCGCGCACATTGATTGCGTCTTGCGTTGTCACGATCAGTTACTTTGCGCATTTCTCCAATGACGTTTGTGCCAAATGAATAATCAGTATCGTCTGGAAAACTCTATTATGGCAGACTTAAATAATGACAAATTTCATGACTATCTATCTAATAGATTCACAAATGCTGGGGAGAATCGAAGTGCAACGAGAGCTCATAACATCGGGGAAATATTCAAAAGTTTTTTTGTCCGAAGTACATAAATATACCTCACCTTAGGTATTCTTTAGTTCTTTAGAGATTCTCCGCTATGATCTGGACTGATGGTCACGTAGTTGAATCACTTTGGTCCCACAAACATTTATAGTCATGTGTTAAATTAATAAAATTTTCAATATCCATCGTACGAAATCGCAAAAATTTCCGAACAAATCCGGATCGTGTCGGACGTCGCATCTGTACGTGCGTACACGCACTACTAAATCGTGTACAGTGTGCGATGTTCAATACTACTTCGAAGATCATGATGTACTTGCGTATTCGTACTTCTCAATTTCGTACGAAAACGCATCCAGTGTAAGCCTCTACTCGCCATTAATTATATCGAGACTAAAATGGTTAGCGAGAAAAGGGTTTAACCTTTAAATGCATATTGTGCCGAAAACGGAACAATGAGTTTGTTTTCAATTATCACTCAAAATATTTGTCATTCTTTATATCGATCCTTATAAAAGTATTCCTCAGTCATTGAATTTTAAAAAAATAAAAATTTTGTCCATGCCCAAACGGCCATTTTTTACTAAACTATCAAATTATAGAAAAAATCAAAGTCTTTATCGAGAAGCCGTATTCGATCTAAAGAAATCTTGATTATTTGACAAATTTATTACCCAGAAACATATAAAACGAGCAGGTATATTTATCAATTTTGTATTCATACAATTATTTTAATCTTTTTTATACTAAATGCACAGGAATTAATGCATTAATTTAGTATTAAATGCATGTGGTACCAAAAACGGCACATGGTAATTTTTTGAAAGAATAAATGAAAAAATAAAACAATGATTTTTTTTACTATTTTTCCCTTAGTCTACGGGTGAAGCTCTATAAAATATATTTTTTTCATACAAAAATCAGACTTCATGCATTTAAGGGTTTAAAAACACGCACGAGTCGGCAGCCCCACAGAATACAAACTCGCGCCCGGCAGGAATTGAAAATGTCGGTCATGCGCGCGCCGTTCGGAACCATCGGAATAATTGGCTGTGCAGAAAGCGGCATCACTGCACTCGAGTAAGTAATACAAATTCTGTACAAAGAGCATTACGTGTCCGTGCTTAGCGAATTCTCTTTCGGGAAACTTTATTCAGCCGTGGGAGGAATCAATATTCATGGCGCAGTCCCAGGGGCGCAGTCCGAATGGCCGCGTTCCTCATTTCCCCGAATGTCTTTACGTGCCAAATATTTCCGAGCGAGCAAACAACTATATCATCTCTTTATTTTATTTTTTATATACATATTTTTATTTTTATTTTATATCTATTGACACAATAAAGTACATGTATAGAATTTTTTTGGATTACAAAAGATTAAATTACAAATACTCCATCCTTCAGCTCGTCATGAAGGGGAAGATTGAGGGTCTCAGAGGGGTCGGAAGGAGGCGGCATTCCTGGCTTGGAAACATCCGAGAGTGGACCGGGATAAGAAGCGTGGAAGAGCTGTTCCGCACTGCCCTGGACAGGGAAACTTTCTCCCAGATGATCGCCGACGTCGGGGGGACCCGACAGGGCACATGAAGAAGAAAATTACAGAATCATGTGCCAATAAAACGCACCACACAAAGTCAAAGAAAAATTTCAAATTTAAGATAATAAATAAAATATATGTATTAACGTGGAATATTGTTTAATACATTATTTATAGCCCGCTTGGATGGCGTGAGTGTGTTAGGATGAATTTTGATTTATGTAGAATGTAAGTGGTGGACTTGATGAGGAAAAAACTAAATAACCAAAAATTTATTTTTGAAATATACGATATTATCGTAAAACATATCCAGGTTATTTTCAGTTTTTTATATTGTTTATGGCACGATTTATAGGCGAATTCATATCGGCATTAGTCTTGTAATGTTTTTTGCGGAAAAAAGGTTTATGCCTCGAACGACGAACCGCAGAGAGCATTTCAGGGCAGTCGATATTACTATGCAATCAATATATTGTAAAGAAACGGTACATCGATAGTCATTCGACGTTAGTATATTTATTAAAAAAAATTGTACATTTTTAATGGGTAAAGGAAGAATAAAGTTCAGATAGAAAGTGGGTGATTTTTTACAAGATATACGTTCATTCAAGACAGAAAATAAGACCATGTACTTATTTAGAAATGCAATATCTACAAATGTAGAATACGGAATTTTCAACACGAAAAACCATTTGTCAAGAACAATCGTTTAAAAAAAGTTTCAGGGAATTCGTTTTTCAAATTTGCTCCTAATTTACAAAAAAGAATTAAAAATACGATTTTTTTAGCAAAAGTATGTTTTTCACGGCCACTCAGAATCTTCTGGCTTGTGTCTTCTGGGGTATTATGCCGTGTTATTACGACCTTTCTGGCCGACGTTTCGGATCCCATTGCAGGGTCCATCACAACACATCAGTCCTGATGATGGACCCTGCAATGAGATCCGAGACGTTGGCCAGAAAGGTGTTAATAACACGGCATAATATCCCAGAAGATACAAGCCAGAAAAAACAATAGTGTACCGGAGAATGTTGCATTTCAACCATGGAAGAGGACCTCCACGGAAGTAGATATGACGCGGCCTGTTTTTTAAATTTCTTAATAAAGTAGTAATTTAATAAGTGACTATGAAAGTAAAAATAATTAATCACCTCCTTTTAAAATATCATCAAACTTCTAACTAAATTTTATCCTCCTAGCGTGGTATAATCTCTTAAGTAAAATATTATCCCAAATAGAGGAGAAATTAAAAAAAATCCACTGAAATGGATTAGCAACGCAACTGGTAATCTCGACACAAATCGCCGGGAACGAGGAGATGAGGGGTTGTGGAAGGATAAAACGGGAACTGGGGAGGGAGGAATATGGGAACGATTGTGGTCTGTAATATAGGGGATGGAATGATCGACTCACCGCTACTGATAATGTTTCTCTCCTCCAGATGTGAGACGAATTCGATGGTCACACACTGGTCTTCCAATTCTAGCACTCAAAACACACTGTAACGAATTCTTCCGAAAGGGTTGACTTCGAGAATCAGTTCGATATATGGCGACATTTTACCGCTCGACAGGTGGTTTTCGACTATGTGAGGTGTAGGTGAGGAAGGGCGAAGGGGAGAGGGGGTCGTGACGTTAATGTCAGAAATCTAAATTCGTGGTCAAACACCTAAAAATGCTGGATTTACTATTTTTTGCTCCACGAAACTAATAGTGTAGATTTTTACCTTTAAAATAATCACAGCCAACTTTAAATAATGAAAAGTTGTAATTAATCGAGTGGAATTGTTGTAAAATGAGATGAAATTGAAGATTGTTCGATGAAACTAAGAAACGTAGGAACGTGCCCCAAGTCTGCTTGAGTGGCAACATCCAACAATATAAAATGATTCCGGACAGATTTGAATGTTTATTTAATTAATTACTTACTAGAAAAACTCGATTTTTCTTGAGCAACACCATTTGAGAAACACTGATCCGCTTGTATGTAGTTAACGTCACCCAGTTAGCTCACTAACACGAGCGCACTTGAATGCATCGCTCTAATGTAGACGATATTGGATTTAGTGCGAGCGCACTGGGCGCCTGGATTTGGGGAGTGCCAAAAGCCGTAATAATCAAGAGTATCATCGTAACATCATCGCACTGTACGAGAACCGCCCTATGTACAGATATCAGATATGCTGAAATAGGGGATGATTATTTATTTTGTCAACAGGCCTCGAGGCCCAATTATTGTAACGAAACGCATCACAAAATCAGTATGCATGTACCCACGTAACGTTGAGTGCTGATTTGAAAAACAATTGAATAGATTACCAAGTAAGTATTAAAAACTTCTCGGACTTTTGCGTGAGAAAATTTCACTCAAACATTTCGACATTTGAGTCAGTTTATCTAAGGACAAAGGGCAAACCATAGGCAAGAGAAAAATGTTGTGCAAAAATAATTTCATTTTATCAATGAGCAACATCATACGTTTACGCAAGACATATATAACAGACCACACATATTGAATACATTTTTTTTTATTTTTGAAAAAGGTTTGATTTAGTGATTTAAAAAAAATATGTTCAATTTAGTCGAGTCGCACAAACAAAATGTATTACTGAGGTTAGGTTAGATTTTTTTTTTTTATTTCAAAAAAATCCTTGTTTACAAATAAAGGTACTTAATACTAATTTAATAATAACAATATAAGATAAATTACACATTTTTTGTTGTTGTTAAATTTGTGGATTACGCCACTCTACTAGGCTACGCCTGTCCCAGGGTGGCGTTATAGAACACAATAATAATATTTTTTTAAATTCGTCAGTAATATTTATTTTCATAAGATAGGAATTATGTATCTACAAAGTATCAAGTGCAGTGTTAGATTTACTTAGATAAAATTAGGAAACTTAGGGGTACAAATACATTTTGTTCCTATTTTTTTTTTCTAACATTCTCAATATTTTTTTTGTAAAACATGCCTTATTAAAAATCTAAAGATTCATTATTTCATAGCGTTATTCTCTTCTCTATCTGTGGTTTGCGCTTTATCCTTAGATAAGGTGATTAAAATGTCAAAATGTATCATGAAATTTTTTTAACTGTTAAGTGTGATGCTTGCTTGGCGGTCAATTTTTTTTTTTTAATTAAGGCCACTCAAATGTATAGAGGATACTTGCAATCGAACAGATCGCCGTTGCACTCGGTAATCTGCACTTATGCCGTAAAATTTTATCCTAAGTAGTTACGAAGCTCGTTAAGCCGGCATTACAATAATTGCATCTACATATAGTAGCAGAAGAGGAACGAAAATAGACTGAATGCAGTGGAGATGAGAACTCATCACGCGAATATATTTATTTATATTACAATATAAATATATTGTAAAATAAATGTGCTCGCCGCGGCGGATCACGTTTATTTATTTGTTTAAATATTATCATAAAATAACGTATCTGATTGCGTGTTCTGTCTTGCATTACTAGAAGTCATGCCGGTTTTGCAGTGGAAACTGCAGCTAATAACTACTTCTTTAATTCCCCATTGCAAAGGCTTCCCAGACTAGTAAACAGATACGAGCAACTGGACGTCTTTGCCAATAACTGTATATTATTCGAACATATATTAAAAGGTGTACTGAAAGATTACTAGTATTTGTCGAATTGAACTTGAATAATTGATTTGTATTATTTGTATGCATATTTTTTATTATATTATAACTTTCAAAGCATGTGCTTTATCTTTTCACTCTACATTATTACTTTTTTTGTTTTTGAATTCCTATTATATTACGTTTTTCTTTTGCTTTTTACTTTACATTATATTTATCATTATATATTTGTATTTGTATTTAAGTATTTTCTTTCCACTTTATGTCATTATTATGTTTACATGTTTTTTTTTTTTCTTTAAACTATATATTCTGTTAATGTACACTTTACCTATTTGTTGTAAAAGCCCTATAGCGCGTTAATTAATAAATAAAATAATTAAAATAATTACACTTTTTATAAATTTAGCTTATAACGCCCCACTAAGTGAAGCTATTCTGGAGCAGCTATATTTCTCAATTTAATACTTTTCTTATTGTAGGTTAAATATATATGGGGAAAAACATCGAAATGAAATATTTATCTGGCAGAATATAAAATATTAAAATCTGAATAATATGTAAATTATTGTGATAGGAATATTACGAGACATATCTCTTATTTCAATTTCTTTTCAAAATACATGCTTAGGAAAAAAATTATTGTTCTCACTGCACGCCCCTGGTTTGACGGTGCCAAAAGTGAGGGCGACCCCGAAAGACATGGCACGACCAGATTAACCAGATACTGAATGATGGTCCTGTTGGAAGTTTAAAAAATCTTAGAGCTTGCACGCGAAGGTTCATGAAAGTGGATGAGGCGAGAGTTGAAGAAGAACAAAAGAGTGCGGCGCTCAATCCTGTTTTCCCCCAAGGGAAAACGGAGTGATGTAAGTAATTAAGAAATATAATATTTCAAATAAAGTATTATTATGGTTGTAATTCTAATATGAATGGGAAACACAAAAAAAAAATGGAAACATAGGCCGACCGCTTAGAGCTTTGATATGATTATCTCATTCTGTTATCATCTGTCTTCTTCTTTTAGATGTCGCCAATGGTAGTGCGAATGAGAGAGAAATATATATTTTTGTATGATTCATACGAAACCTCTCTGCGGTTGATCTATATTTGTGATTTTAATACGTGACATTTATCACAACCTTTTTTCGAGCCACATAGGCACAGTACTTTAAAAATTTGTGCAATTTTAATTATATTGCTACGTTAAATATACGTGTTACTGAAAAATCGATACTTACATGCGTAAAACGAATCTTTCATTCGAAAAAAAAACAGTAGCCACCGAGACTTGAATCTGAGACATTTCTATTGCCGGTAGAATTCTCTTCCAGCTGAGCTATGAGTTAGTCCCGTCAAATTTGTTCTCAACGATGATTGATTAATCTTACTTAAGTGACACGTCATTTTTCTTTTAATAAACAAGGTTCAATACCTTACCAAATAATACCTTATAATACCAAAAGTAAAAAATTATCTTGCTTGACGTGGTAGTTAACTAAAAATATACAGGGTGTATCAGAGCTAGCAGCAGAAACTTGGCAGGTAGATTCCTGACTATGTTATGAGTCTAAAATGTTCAAGCAACTATGGCCTAATATCAATAGTTATGGAGATATGCGACATCAAAGTTTGCATTTTTTTTTCAATAGTTCTAACTTATTTTTTGCAAAAGTTGAACTATCATTACTGTGTCTTATGTCGATTATGAAAAATTCGTTCGCTTTAATACAAGCCGAATAAAATGATAATAACCTTGCAAAAATTTTAAAAAGTCATTTTTTACAAGGTTTTTATCATTTTATTTAAGTTGTATCGAATCAAATGAATTTTTCATAATCGATATAAGTTACTGTAAAGATAGTTCACCTTTTTGCAAAAAATAAGTCAGAAATATTGAAAAAAAATGCAAATTTTGATATTGCATATCTCCATAACTTGGTTGCTTGAACATTTTAGACTAGTCAGGAATCTACCGGCCAAGTTTCTGTTACTAGCTCTGGTACACCCTGTGTATATGTTTTTTATTTATTTATATTATACATGGAACAGTGCAGGACTATTTATAAGGGGAAATAATCTATAAGAAATGAGATCTGGATGCATTAAAATATCTCTTATTTTTATATTTATTCCTCTTTGTTTAATGTGCACACTGAAAAATTACAACTTCAAGAGCTATACCTGGAGTTTAAGGGCAGTTAAGAATCAGTACCTAAGGTTAGCAGAGTTTAATAGCATCGTAGCTACGCTTGCGAAGAACACCGAGAAGAATTGCGGAGAAAAACCAAATGCAAACTGATATAAAACTCTGACTTTAAAAGGCCGCAAGTTGGGATGCTGCAATCTCGCTGCACCAGACCCAATTTCCTCTCGTCTATGGCTTCTCTCGTTTCTTTATTCTCCTTTTTCTTTCCTTCTCAGTAAGCGGTTTCAACTTCTGGTTGTACCCACACTGCGATGCAGTGCCGGCAACGTACCGGAATGAAACGTAGAGCGTTCCGTTGGCGATATTAAAAATCAGCGTAGATCATCAATTTTATTATAAAATATAGAAGTCTAAAAATGTCTCAAAAATGACGTACTTTTTTATATGGGAAATACATTTAGAAACATGTCTCGAATAGACGTGCTGCGAAATGGCGCAAACGTGTATTTGAACCGAATTTAAATGTATGCGTTTTAATATACACATTGAATAAAAAAAATATTATCACGAGATTCTAAAACAATAAAAAATATACATAATCGAAGTCTGCCGAATATTCTAGCAGAATCTAGAAAGAGCTCGAATACGCGATGCTAGTATATGCCGAAACTTGGAGTATTTATAAATTCGCGACGGCACTGCGTCGACATAATTGTTTTGACAAGTGAAGCAGGACTATAGAAGTGAAACTAGCGAAATAAATGGGCCAACAAAAAAATATGAGAGTACTTACTGGGCGTTCGATAGCGAGAAGTGTCTCACAGACAATTGGACAAGTCTCTCAACGGTAACAATGCAAATGACATAAAAGTGATTACAATTATTTTTCGGTCCAGTGACTTTTCGTGATTAAATAAAAATATAATTTATTTGAATTGTTTTATTTGTCTCTCGCTGCCGCGATCAGGCGTCTTTATTAATATTTCCAGAAAAGAAAACGAACTCATATAGGTATATTTTTATAAAAACATGGTTCTCAAAGAGTATATTCAGGGGTATAAAAGTAGAGACCGCAATATTCTACAGAGGTGTTTCTAAGATAAACAAAAAATCAAGGAAATTTCTATGGAATCTATAAAAAATTTACGGGATTTTGAAAGCAGTATTCTATAGCAATATACTGATCTATACAATACTGGTAAAAAAAAAAGAATTTAATAAAAATTGGAAATAATATTTCCTGGCGTATCCTAGTGTAATGCTAGTAATTCTGATGAATTTCATTACACAGAAAAAGTATATTGCTTTCAAAATTCCGTAAATCAATTGTAGATTTCTAATTAGCGACATTATTAACGATATTAAAATAATTAGCGACATCTGTGGTGATTTAGGGGGAATGAAAATGGCTGTCACGGGCCGCGTATGAAAGGTGGTTACAACACACATGTGAAATGTGGCATGCAATTCAAATATACACAACTTCCAAAAAAATAGTAGACATGGTATATTCTATCATGGGTGGAAATGGCGAACGTTACATATGTGTAAAGTGATCACTTAAGCCAACCATACGATAGGTCGTAAGTCCTATGTACACCAAAAAATGACTTCTATACCTACTTTCCCGTAAAAATACAGTTTCGTCTCTGTGAGACATCTATAATATACATTAATTGATTAATTCCGTTCTGTGACAAGAAATCCAGCACTAACGTTCTGAAAGATTTGAACAAACTCAAAAAATTTTCTGAAAAAAAATTTTTTTTTTGGCTATTGCTACATTTGCTTTTACCCCTCATTTTATTCACTGGTTACAATAAAGCTCATCATACTTAATGGTTACCTAAGTTCATGCCTAGTGCACGGTACATAATGCGTAGATAAATATTCCTTTATCCCAGGGAATAAATTACGTCTAAGGTTCTACATTTTGAAGATCCGAGTCGGGCAGGCCCCGCCCGCCCTGAGTACGGCCGTTCCGTTCTGATTACATCCGCTCGGCCGGCTCTGTGCCCGGCGAATAGGAAATTGGATGCAGCCGGACGACGGGAGGGGAAAATACGAAAAATTAAGATGGAGCGTCGATGTTCAGCACCGGGCTGCCCCGTAAATAATGAC
The DNA here is from genome assembly GCA_016648135.1 of Agrypnia vestita. NCBI lineage: Eukaryota > Metazoa > Arthropoda > Insecta > Trichoptera > Phryganeidae > Agrypnia > Agrypnia vestita. The sequence goes on from JADDOH010001847.1 coordinate 117,327, forward strand.
CAACACCGGTAGCCACCAGAGAGGCGACAACACTCGACCAGATATCAACAATAACAAAAATTCCACGGTTTACCAAGTTTTCAGCTGAGAGGAAAATGAGTTTTTTGCAATATTGAGAACTGTTTTTTAGCTAATATAAAATAATAAACAAACTAATTTTTAAAAGACACCTATTAGGATTTCATAAATATCGACAGATGCCAGTAACTTGTGGTTAGACATAATTATTAATTATGTCCACACAACACAAAGTTAACGCTATAAACATCAAAAATACCTTAGAACATTTTTTATTTAAATAGGTTTAATAGCAATAAACCTATTACGGATCTCATAAGGGATCGCCAAATACAGGTAGCTGCCGAGAGGAATCTTCTCCATTCTATCACAGTATACCCAGAACAATAGTTTATCTCCGGCCTGTCGGCGAGTTATCAGCCTACTCTTGCGTTGACGCTAGGGTTGTCACTTTATTTTTACTCCCTTTCTTTTAACTCGTAGCGTCTGAGATTCCGACGCATAAGGTAGACACGAAACCCGAAAATTTCTGTAATTAATATACCTAGTTTCTGCACTTAAATTGCAAGAACGCTGATTAACATCAACGTAGACTTTTAAAAACTCGCAGTCTTTGTGATAATCAACACACCTTTTTAGTAAAGCACCACAAACATAAAAAAGGCATTTTTTTCAGGAAGCGCATTTTTTTTTTCTAAAGCGGCGGCTGCGAGCGCGAATGGCACCGAAGGCACGGCGCTTACTGCCGCCGCCTTGTGCCCCCATATTCTATGTCAATGTGTGCGTCACGGTGCGTGCGTACACGGCGCCGGGCACGCACGCACACATTCTAATGGATAGCGGCCAGTTTGTATGAAGACGTATTACTGTTCTTAATATACTGTGATTCTATCGAATAACAACAGTAAGTCGATGACTTGCCAAGTTTTTAAATCATCAAATCAAGTACAAAATGTTTTTAAAGGATGTAAAAGAAAAAAATAATATATTTCTAAAGGATGAGGGATCAAATAGATCACAAGTGAACGTATTCTTGGTAAGAATAACAAAGGATGCAATTACCGGAACACCGAAAATCTCTTATCTGGTTACGCAAGTCTGAAAAACGGAATACTCTGTGAGCCCTTGATGCCTCGAAGTACGTATGAATATATTTTATATAAATCATAAAGGTATCGCTCTATTGGTGGAGGAGTGGTGTACGTGGCCTTGGCGTAGAGGTTCTTTAAACCAGATTGTTAGTTAACTTTGTAAAAACCACTACCAGATTTTAGGTCTACCGGTTTCGAGACGTACCCGTCTCTTCGTCAGGACCAACACTACACTACTACATTCACAAAACTACACACCTCAACCATAGTATTGCTACACTTCCACCAATAATTGATCACATGCGTGTTAGTCTTGTCAGGAACAAAGATGCACTTCTTTAAATTCATTCACATTCTTTAAACCAGTCAAAAACAGGTCTTAAGCCCTGTAGCTTCATTCTGTTAAAGCCGTGAAAGCTAATTTTTCCATAAAAAAATGTAAATTAGGTGATTCGTGTTAGGGCAAACGGCATAGGGCTGATTGTGCTTTGACAGTAGCTTTGCCCACACGCACACCGTTTTGACTCTGGTGATGGGTCACAAAGAGGTGACCATTCTCTGAATGCCTGCTTGATCAATGTTTATTATAGGTTTTTCGAAAATCTAGATATGGTTTATATTTTTTGTACATACATTTGGGAAGCGAATTAAATATTCTGGGTGTAAGAAGTCATCCTGGAAATTGTAAAGTTTTCCTTATGTGAGATTCTGGTATTTTCGGTATTTTCAGAGGACCTTCAGGAATTGTATTACTAACAGGATTCAGAAGCTAAACCAAATGAAATTTTCGTACTAGGAATTTGAGTAAAGATTAATAATTTTAACAATTTATTTTGGTGAGAAAGTTCTTCATCGTAACGGCAGTTCCTCTTGAATTCTTTAGTGTCTTGTCTTAAGTAGAGATGGTTTGTGTTTAAACTATCAGGAATCGTTAGCCCCCATAGAACATTTTGTGATAATATGTACCTAACAGGAGTTAAATTAATAATTTGGTTAGATACACAACAGCCTAATAATTATCCAAATATTTGGCACAACAATATCAAAACAATTCATGGTATTTAGATAAACAGTGTTAACGAGTATTCTATTCTTAGTTTAAATTCCTAGATTCATTGAGAATAACATTTCCAAGAGAAAGCAAACTATTACTTGGGAAAACACGATTCCCAGAGATCATTCATTTGATGAGCAACATTCGATTAATTTTTTATCTATGGTGATCTGGGGCGTACAATGTGGATGAGTCCTAAAGCGGCTTAGCGACCCTGCAGAAATTTAAACGAGATTTTTTTGAAAGGTTTAATTTGACTTGTATTATATTTAACCTGTTAACCGGGCGGGACGTATAAATACGTGAAACGTAAACAATATCGGGTACGGGCAGGACATATAAACACGTCCTTGAAATATATGTTGCGCCCTGGATCGGGCAGAACATAACATATATATTTTCAAACAACAAAGTTATTAGGTCATCCATACATGTCTCGACATGAATTCAAGACATGGAGGGAATCATTATCATTTCGCTATTGAGAGTGGTGGACGCGTTCTGGGTGAACAGTGACAAGTACGTACTTATACTTACCTACCTATTTTCGTACTATATATTATTTACTTATATTTTTTATATTTCCAACCTTTTTATTTAAGAAAACATTTTTATGTCATGTTTTACATCCATCAAAATGAATGAAAGCGATGACGAAATCAATGTACCAATCCATTTTTTTGTTGGTATTCTTTTCTATTGGTATCAAATTTTGTACTTTATATATAAATAAACGAAAAATATATATTTCGTTGTCTTTTCATTTATTTTAAGCATAAATAAAAATATAAAATAAAATGAAATTACGTCCACCGGGCGTGACGTATTTACACGTCCTAGTGAAAAAGTTCGCGCCCGTTATATGTTGCATAATTAAAAAAGGACTCGCCCGGTTAACAGGTTAAGTGAGTGAATTAACATTCGATGTAAGTCGCCTATCTCCAGAACTATTGATAGGATATTGATATTGGAAAATTTTTGGCTCATAATTTAGACCTACCTGTAAAGTATTGCTGACTAGCTCTGTTACATCTTAGTATATTTTCTTGAGGAGGCGTGAGGACATCAAACCTTTTGCCGCCACGCAACCGGTCAGCAAAAATATTTAACAAAAAATTATGCGGGGAAATTTACAAAAATCAAAATTCGGTTCGAGGCAAATCGCACGGAAAATCGATTTGGGAGCAAGGGCAAAAGGTGGATATCTGTCGGAATAAATCCTGAGCAACAAACCTCTTATAAATCACCCCTTTCCACCCGCGATCGCTCCTGGAAGGGTGAATCTAATGACGTAATGGCTATGTTTTTTGGATTTACTTGACTTTGAGCAGATGTATTTACATGATATTCCGCTGAACGGCATTGTTGAATTGACAATGTTTTATTTACCGTGTATCTTGTCTCATTCGTGTACTTCTACCATATCATGAGAATCGAGGTCTTCTTCTTCGTCCATTTTACCTGCTTCATGCTTTTCTTTTTTCCACGATTTCGTACTCTAGGCCGTCGCTTCGTCCAACTGGATATTCTTCAGGTCTTCTAAATACTACTCCACCAAGTGGCGCTGGGTCAACGTCTACCTCTTTTTATTTCTTGTATTTTGAGTGCAGTATGCACGGCATGATCTCCATGCCTCATTATACGGCCCCATATCATGAGAAACGAGGTCTGTTATAAAATAAAAATCTTCACAAATCTGTAATTACTCATCATATTAAATAAATCCCCTTCGATGCAGTCTTCCATCAGATATTAGTATTAAGTGTATACTCATGCCAGTGCTTTTTCCAATCGTCGAAGCATTTCTGGAATGCGATTTCCTATATGTTATTAGCTTCTTCAGCGATTCTGTATATCTTTTCAGTGTTGACAAAACGTCATCCTTTGAAATTGATTAAAGTTATAGTAATTTTAAGTTTATTCCAGCGTAACTAGTCTGAATATGTAAAGCTTATAAGAACACAAGTTACATACAAAATTAAAAAAGTTACATAAATAATTACAAATGAGAAGCAGTAGAAGAGAATGATAAAAAGAGAAAAAGAAAATAAAAAATCCTGATACCAAAAAAATAATAGTAATACTTCATTGGGCGCGTTGGCCGTGAAATAAAGAATACAACGAAATGCAAATACATCATGCGACGAAAGTTTTCACACCATGAAGTTAGCCGTCAAAGAGAGTGAAGTGTGTATATCTCATATATTGGCTAAGCTCACTTGAACTTGAAGAGATTAAGAACATCCAGGTATGTTTCAACGCAAGTTATACAACACGGCACGTGGATAGTTGCAAAAATGATTTGGTTATTTATCATATTTAATTAGCTATTAACAATTTTTCTTATTTATAATTTATCTAACTTTAGTCCTTTGTTGTAAATTTTTCAACACTTGTTAATGTCAAAAGCATAGATTTTTTCGAAAAGGTTAATTCAGAATGGTTATCAATTTTACTTATATAAAAATATTTACAATCATTAAAATTATTATTAATTATCTGTATTTAGAGCACGATGAAGTTAACGAATTTCCAAAATTCAATTGTTCCGGAATACATTCGATACGCAGCTTAAACAATTTACAAAACAGACAAGTGTTTCGCTTTTCCACCCCTATTTTCACTGAGCTTTATTGGTTTTATCATCTCGGAAGAAAGCAGGTCAGTCCGCCCCCGGGGACCATAAACCCTGAGGAGTGTTTGTAGTATGCATCAAGTTTATCTGTCAATACATACATCACCGTTGATTGTAAAAGTTGGCTAAGTATCGCCGGATCGGAGGGGAGTTTTATACCCCGGGATAAACATCTTTTCTTTAGAGATCGACCTACAAAATAACACGACACTAAATACGAAACACGCGTAGATTTTTAAAACGCCTTAAAATTTTGTGCATGGTATACCTGCGAGATACGTAACGATCTGCCTAACTGTTTCGTTCACATATACATTTTTGAAGCAAGCGTCTATGTACTGAATTCATCAAAAATTGTAGCGATTTTTTCAGCATCACTTCAAGTGATGTAAGGCCTTTTTCGAACCGGAATCTTTCGGAATCAAATGAAACTGTTTGACATGAAAAACGAAACAACAGGAGTAACTGCTTCAAATATCAAAATCAATACAGACGAATATGCATTTCCTTAAGTAATTTTTGTTATTTTAATTTTTACAAACAAAGATGCGTACACAAAAGTCAAATCAATATTCTTAAAAATCTCAAACATAGTTATATAGGTACCCTTGTCCTATGAAAATAATATGAACTTTTTAGTTTCCTGGGATAGATCTCGCAATAGGCAAATGTCTTAAGGCAGAATTATAGTTAAGGCAAAATTGGAAGGAAATGATCTTTTGGAACGCTCAGAAGACATGTTGTAAGGTGCAGGCATCGCTGATTAAGCGTAAGATAATTTTTTTGAGATTTTTCCTTTACAAAAACTTTGAACGCATTTATCTCTAAACTACTTTCTTACACCGCTTGGTGATAAAATTTCCGAAACTACTGAACCGATTGTTATGAAATTTTAACCACAAATTTTATACATCTATAGCAATCGACTTAATTTGAATTATTTAAAAAAATTGATTTCTACAATTTTTTTTGCCAAAAATCATGCAATTTTTTATGTTCCCCTTTTTTCACCGCCACTTTGTTATTTTTGCACGTACATTAAAAATTGTAGTTCAGTCAGTTGCTAGTGACATATTGAACCTAAAAATTCAAAAATTATTTATTTTAGTTGGCCCATTTTAAACATTTCACTACCAGCGCAGGCCAGCCTACTAATCGAGGCATTGTATTCATATTAATATGGTATTTTTGTATGTTTAAAGTGCAAAAAATAAATATATTTTAGAGCGTATTTATTAAGCCTAACAAACCCTTCATCAATACCTTTATTCATAACCTCATAAAAAATACCCTTTTTTCGACCGCCCAAAGTAGAATCTTGCATTAACAAGCACGTCAACATACCTATGTATGTTAATGTGACAAGACAAAAGGCCCACACGACATTAGATCTAACGAGGTGATAATAACAAACAAAATTTTAAAACGTTTTCATTTATGAAAGAGCTTTAAATAAATTAATGAATTGGTGTAATGGTGACGAAATTATTGAATATACGATCATCATTAATACACGATAATATACTTACATCCTTGTCGCAAATTGCAAGAGCAGTATCATCGGCGTACATTGAATAACACAAATCAAAAAAAAAAAAATACTATTCGTCTAATACAGACATAGATCGCTTCAAATTGATTTGATAAAAGAATTGGGATAATACCCTTTGCCGTAATCAATCCGGAGCGCATAAGCCCGCCGGGGGCAGGACTCGCGGCCACGTTTAGGATTTTCCACAAAATGACGCGAATAAATATGAGGAATGAATTCCGCAAGGCGAATTGGGCCCAACACCGCGAGGGCCGGGCCGATACGGGCGGCGCGGGCCACATACAGATGGGGGATTATCTCGGGCAAAAAGGACTCGTAAAGCACTCCGCGCCCGCCGGGGATATTGCGACGCCAATGGCCGGGCAATTTTCACCATCGTAAAAATGGTGTTTCCGAAACAACGAGAAAGGCAATTTTTCTTTCAAATGATTGTCTCTTCCACGGTGTTGCGTCAGAGTAATCGTAAAGCTTCGGGACACTGAACTGAAAAATGCTAGTAAATATTTTTTTTAACCGTAATTAGAACAGAATTTTATGGAGATCATCATCATCTTATACATACCCTTGTCCTAGTATTCCCCGTATTCTTCCGTATTTCCTTGTATTGCGCTGCTTCTGCGTGAGTCAACCAGTAGTGTTGCGTAGTTCGCGAACGAACTAGTTCGTAAGAGCGCTCCCACAGAGAATTACGCGAACTACTTCTCAGATTTCTTGCTCTTTAGTTCGTTTTAGAGATGTGTCGTTCATGACCGAAATCCCAGGCAGCGAAAGTTTTGTTAGTTTTGGGATGTTGATGTAGATAAAATGAGATTTTGACGGAAACTAAAAGCACCCCCTTCCCTCACGGATTTGAAAATTTTGGTAGAATGAATATGAAGAAATCTCTGGGAACTAATGAACGATTTTTTGACGGGAGCTGACGAACTAGAAGAGCGAACTAGTTCACTAAGGAGCTGCGAACTAAACCGAGCGCTCTAAGTCGCGATCTACTACGCCCAAGACTATCAACCAGTCTTGACCCATAGACGGAGCCGCGGCGCGAGATCAGTTGTCGTGTTTGACAGTTCGATTCAGTGCGAAGTGTGTGCGAGCCACGAAACAATGCCCAGAATGGCCAGTCGTAAATTGCGAAACGACAGATATTGAGCGAAGTACCTGATTGGCGAAATAAATAAAAGCGATAAATAAAACGTTCGAAAATCGGATGGTGTTTTAGTGAATGTTAAATACGTATTACCCAGAGATAATAAAGTGTTCATTTACGCGTGATATATTGAAAAAATGTGTGATTAAAAGAATGGCGTTAAGTTTAATTCGTTTTAAATGTCCTTGTGCATCAAATATTTAATTAACCATTAATTAATAAATCTCTAATTAATGTCCACTATTTTAATTCATCCCTCCTTAGTGACGACACGTGACAATATTTTCTGTATTATCCTCTGGCTACCTTACTTACCTTGCCGATTTCTCAAATATTATTCACTATTCAATAAGGTACCTCACGCTAATACAATAGAACCTTCCAAGGGAATGCTATTCAACCCTTAAACAATATACAAGACCTACATAGGCATAAACGCTAGAAACCTTTAACGCACGTTAGCACATTGGTTTTGACACAAATTCATCTTAATTTTAAACATTACACCTTTCATAAAAAAGAAAAAAATCTGCATTTTAGTAGCTTTATGTTAAATATGCGTCTCAAATACACTGACGGAAACCTGAGTTAAATTTTTTTTAATTTGATAACGTCAAAAGCACGTGTTTGAAATGAGTATTTTTATAAATATGAGAGGTAGGTACTGACAAAAAAGTGCTTTATAAAAAACTTATATTTCGTAAAATAAATTCGTTATGTAAAACAAAACCATTTTAGGCGCAACAGCGATATGAAAGTGTACCAAGGAAAATTATTTTCTAATATATATTAAACAATTCAGCGAAAATTCTTTGTTAACGAAATTACAAAAAAAAGTGATATTTATAGCATACCCATACTCATGTTATTAATTAATGCACGAGGTTGAATTTTTATAATATGTATATGCAATGTAAAAATTTCGATTAGAAATATTTTTAAAAGCGATTGGAAAAATTTCCCCTCTAGTGACCCGAGCACACACTAAATCTCAGAGATTCGAGCACCGTCAGATGCTGCGAAGGCAAGATTTGATATTTGTTTTAATTTTTTTGTTCAAACGTCAGCCTATTAAGATGATGTTCCGTTCGTAAGTTAAGTCAATTTGAAAATAACCGCAATTGTGAATAATCTGTGCTATTTTGAAAATAGGAATATTGTGAATTGTAATGTCAGATCTTTATCCCAACACTTAATAGACGAAAATTAAAATAAAAAATAAACGATACGTAGGTATACGTCGATATTCGGTGATTGTCCTACTTAAATAAGAAGATTTGTATCTTTTCACGTATCTCTCTTGTAAAGGAGAGAGATACATGAAAATATACCAATCTGTATCATGTATCTCTCTCGTCTAAGTAAATGCCATTATTTGTGAAGTCCGATTTCTCCGGTCTGCTGTAACAGCTGGGCTCTGGCGCAAACGTAACCTCACAAATCTCATGTTTCAACTAAAATTATATGAAATAGTAACTAATGCAGTATTTAAAGCTTGTGGAAAAAAGATAATTTCATATGCACTTATTAATTAATATCTTTTCTCACTGCGTCCTGATGTAAAATTATGGCAAAATTGTCATTGTCAAGTAGGACCATAGAAAAGAGTTATTTTTGACTTTGACGGATAACTGTCATGCACTACTATCTCTCTCTGACAAGACCACCGACGTATAACTACGTCTTGTTTATTTTTTATTTTTATTTACGACTATTAAGTGTTGGAATAAAGATCTGATATCCCAATATTGATATTTTCAGTATAGCACAGAATGTCAGGAAAACGTAACAAATATTTATTTTTATTGACATTATATTTAGGATTGGTCTGCACCAAGCATTCGATCTCTCCATTCCTCTCTGTCACCTGTCAGCCTCCTCATTTCTTTGTAGGTGCTACAGCGGACATCTCCGATAGCCTGATCTATGTAGCTTGATCTCGGGCGGCCTCTGTGTTGATTGCCTTCAATATTTTCTTCGACGATGGTAATAAGCAGGTCTGGGTGACTTATGTTATGCCCTATCCAATCGCTCGTTGTTGGGCGATTCTGTTCAGGAGCCACCTCTTTTCGCCCACCCTGCTCAACACCTCGTCGTTTCGGATATGTTCAGACTAATGGATCCTCGCCATGCACTTGTAGCACCATATCTCGAAGGCCGCTAGCCTCCCGGACATGTTCTGGCCGATGGTCCATGTTTCGCTGCCATACAAAGCGCAGTCCAGACAAGAGTTTTAACCAAATTCTTCCTAACCTAACCCTTATATCAATGTTAGGAGATTTGAAGATCTTGGATTTTTTGTTGAAGGCCTTGTAACGTTTCCAATTCTCTTTGAATTATTATCAGCCTCTGGCTTTTTCCTAGATCCAGCCAAATTATCTTCCTTACTTCGGACTCTCCTCGACAAAGCCTCCGCCGACCTTTAAGCTGAAAACTCAAGTGCCGCTTTCTAATTTGTAACGCCTAAAAATAGTCCCTATCTCGCGCCATCTTTGATTCCAACTAGCGTGTCAAAGTCAAAGTCTAACTCTAAGGACGCGTTTCATTGGCCAGATTCGTTACGCGGACAACCGCTTCTGATAGGCTCGCTTCGCCAAACTAAAATAACATAAAGCCTGCTTTACACGCCCGCGTGCAGAAATAATAAAGCTCGTCCGCACCTACTTATCCGGCAAATATTTAATTATAGAGTATTTAACGGTTTGTGAAGCTTCTCTTTATTATAAACTTTAGCAGATAGATATTTTCGTATAATTTTTCAGCAATGTCTATTTGAATAGGCCAATATCGTTACAGCTTCCCCCTGGGGCGGCGCGGCACGATCGCATGAGCAGGAACGCGTCGCCACAAACATAGGTAGCTATTAGACCCCTTCGTTCCTTCGTTTGGCATCATTTGGTATACCCTTAGAAAATTCATCCGCGAACCAGGTGTTGCAAGTAGCTATGGTAAGACGTATTAGCTAAATTGACTAAGTCCTACGCGCAGGCATGTTAGAAAGTTAATAAGAAACCAAAGATCCGTATCTACATCATTTAAACAGCAAGTAAGGCTCAAATACCCACAATTAATCGAAAGTAACTTGAACGCCTCATACGATCGCGCCCGTTATTCAACTAGATCTTAAAATCTTCAACATTGTATAAGCAATCCTGCTTATAGCTATGCTTCCCCCGTTCTGAAAGAATTTGATTTCATGTTAGAATTTCGTCCCCATGTAAGTGTTCATCAACACGTTATACCATTGTACACCCTTCCCCCATCCAAAATTGGTCCGTTTTATCCACACTTCCTCTCTCAAAACGCGTTCGCCGCAAGTTATTAAAATAGCACGCCTTACTACAATAATCTACTCCCCGTAATAAAGAAGTAGTTTAGCAATCCCGACGATCCCAAACGCACGTGTTCACGCAGTGATGAAGACGCCTTGTTCCCAACTACAACTGTTTTTTTTTTCTAAAAGTGTTCGGTTAATATAAATATTAGAAATCGAAAGAAAAGGTGACCGCATCTATTTTACTCAACTGATTGGGAAGATCCGAATTCCTATTATCAATCGAACGTCCCATCGTTGTGCCTGTCAATTACTCGACCCCATTCCGCTTTCAACAGATCAAAAGAGACACCACTTCCCCCGCTCCGTCACTCCTCGTTCCCCTTTATAGATGGTACATCCCTAGTGCTCACCAGCTCGTTACATTGCAGCACTTCCCCCGGCGTATACTTCCCCTAACACCCTCTGACCAGCACCAATACCCGAATATACACGACGACAAGGACACTATACAAACAAATTCGAACGCGAACCGCGATAAGTTTTTAAAATTCCAGAATTGTGTTAAACTATGATTTTGATGTTCATCTTATTCGTGTGAGCCAAACAACCGGATTCCTAGTATATAGAACCACACATTGATCTCAATATCCCCCTGTACACGGGTACTTAAAATGATGATGATGCTTCGCTATTACCCCCTTCCCCAAAGCTATATGTGGCACGCATCCAAAATCTTCCAAAGATTAGTTTGTAAAATCGTATCCCCCTATAATAATTGCAGATCGCGTATCAACAAAAGGTACATTCCTATTATGATTGTTCTCAACTAACTACACGACTAACTCTCAAAGGAGATATCTAAAGACGATGCACATCCATTAAAAAAGCGCGCCACGTACCTAATTGTTGAAAAAAGTAATCGACAATTTGAATCTACATTACACTATTGTTCCCATAGTGAACACGCACCCGCATCTCCCCTCTCTGTTGATAAAATACTAAAATTGCTGGCACTACACTTGTACGAACCTAACACCCTTCCCCCTGTCTATAAGACTCTATTCCCATAACCAACCGAACATCCGCTATCCGCCAGAAAATATGTAAGTCCAAAGCTAGCTCACATAACCGTCCTGCAGATATAACGCTTCGCCTTTCACCACGTCGACAGGATTATCCGAATTCCGATTATTTGCAAAATAATTCAATGTACTCGACCCGATACGTAAGCGTTGAAGAAGCGGTTCTTATATCAAGTACATCGCGATATTATCAACCTCAATAGACATATATATCATAACCTTACTCCAGGTCTAAACCTTTTACAGCCCTCTCTAAACGTCCTGCTTATAATTCTCATGTAGTCACTAATCTAGGAATTGTAAAAGACGCTTGACGATACCGTTTCGAAAGCATGGGCTAATGTTACTACTCCCTAAAGAAACAAAGATTTTTCGCGAGGCAAAAGAAAACGAAGAAGGGTGACAAGTACATACATACAAACACACACGCATGTACATGTGTACATGCATACATGCGGTTACAACTTCACATCATGCATGCATCGAATATAAGTCCGTAATATACATCATGAAATAACCAAGACTGTAAATTGTAGATCGTAAATCGTAAATCGTAAATCGTAAATCGTAAATCGTAAATCGTAAATCGTAAATCGTAAATCGTAAATTTCGTAAATTGAAGTTCAGCTGAAGTCGAGCCGAAGTTGAAGTTGAAACTAAAAATGATCAAACATGCCAAAGATAGGTATAACGAAGGAGAATGAAGTGATTCAAATCATAACCGCCTGTAAAACTAGAGGCGACGAAGGAGCCGGAACCGATCTCTCTATACCGTGTCAAACATTATTTGGAACTAGTTCTAAACCGGAAAGGAATCCAACTTTCGAAATGTAACATGTCCAAAAAAGATTTTATCTGTCCCGAACTACAACCGCGCGCATATAATATAAAAATCCCTGAAGTGAAACTCGCACAGATGTCACTACTATCCTGTCAGAAGATTTTTCAAAGTACCTAAAATTATAGAAACTTATTTTTTCTTCAAGGCATACAAGATGTTCTAGAATTATCAACCTTCACGTTATATACTTTCAATATTTAAAAGGAAATATTTCCTAACACACCGCTTCTTTAAAAGATTGCTTAATTACCCATGGTAGCTATCACTTATATCTATAAAATGTATATGGCGCGTGTATACTCAATATCACCAATATCAAGGTCAATACTCGGCCGAGCGCGATTCCGACTGGACCGCGTAAGCCATTACCGCTTGGCCACTACAGGACTTTAAATAGATATTTTAACGCTCTTGTTTTTGAATAACTACGTGATTTATATGGACCGTGCGAAGACTAAATGATTTTTGATAGAGCGCGCGTAAAGACACACTTATGCGTGGAAAGAAAAATGCCATTATAATTAAAACTTTTTTTTTTTTCTTTTTACAATATTAACTAATCTAATAAAATGAATACGAATCTCACTCTTGAAACATATCTCCTGGTCTAACGGGACCACTGTAACGTTTCCAATTCTCTTTGAATTATTATCAACCTCTGGCTTTTTCCTAGATCCAGCCAAATTATCTTCCTTACTTCGGACTCTCCTCGACAAAGCCTCCGCCGACCTTCAAGCTGAAAACTCAAGTGCCGCTTTCTAATTTGTAACGCCTAAAAATAGTCCCTATCTCGCGCCATCTTTGATTCCAACTAGCGTGTCAAAGTCAAAGTCTAACTCTAAGGACGCGTTTCATTGGCCAGATTCGTTACGCGGACAACCGCTTCTGATAGGCTCGCTTCGCCAAACTAAAATAACATAAAGCCTGCTTTACACGCCCGCGTGCAGAAATAATAAAGCTCGTCCGCACCTACTTATCCGGCAAATATTTAATTATAGAGTATTTAACGGTTTGTGAAGCTTCTCTTTATTATAAACTTTAGCAGATAGATATTTTCGTATAATTTTTCAGCAATGTCTATTTGAATAGGCCAATATCGTTACAGCCTCTCTTGCTGCCTATGTCTGCTTTTGAGCGGCCATCTTGGGAAATTCTGCTGCCCAAATATGTTAATTAGCAAGCTCGATAAGTTTGACTCAGTGTGCTACGGTTAAAATAAGACTTATCTTATTTAAATAAGTAAATAAATTTAGTGCACAGCAATGTTTATAACGCGAAAAAACTGAACTAACATTGAGCACGCGTACTTACTGTCAAAGCCATTGAGTCAATCAAAAAAAAAAATGAAATAAAACTGAAAAAAGACATTCCACTTAAATACGCTGTCAAGCCACACATAAGCGAAATAATATTGTCGATGCCTGAAAAAGACTTCCCGAAGAAAACGAAAAATGTATTTAAAAAATATATATGAAATGTAAATTTGTGCGCAAGGCGTTTCGGCTTGAGCTATCTGCTTATTAAAAATTAATCATATTCAATAATTTTTAGCGTCCGCTAAAAGCCTTCTTTTATTAGACGCAGGCAGAGAGAACCTCTTATGTACGTGCGAGCTTAAAAAAAACATGAATGAAAACGGTTTTTTAAAATAGAGGTGTAAACTCATCACTTTCAGGTTGCCTGCTTTGCATACTCGAACGTTTAATTATTCTGCGAGGCTTGGTACTAAAAATCGGTTATTCATACCGCCATTTTGTAACTATCAACCTATCTCCGACAGAATTAAGTGCAGAGAGGGTAGAATGCCACAGTCTTCTGTTCGGAAGCACCAATTTTGCCTCGTCCACTTTCTATTAACTGGGCCGTCCTCCAATTTTTTTGTCCTGTTTTTTATTGTCTTTGCGGACGCCCTCTGTTCATCCGTATGGTTCAACATAACCAAATTCTTTCTATATTATATCAACTACACTACAGCCAGCATTATATACACTCCTAATATCTTAATTAATTCTAGCGTACAAATATATTCCACACGTATGCATTACTGAACGCATTTTAGTCTTTTTTCGCTCTTTATTTGCTTCTTTAACGTTTCAATTCCATAAGTTGATGCTAGTATTGTCTTGATTCATGTGACGGATTGGGAATAATTTCATAAAGCGGACCATCCCATAAACAATTTCTTATTAACTTCTTTTATTTCTAAAAATTGAGACAATTTTTTTATTCATAACATACTTTTCTTAATTTTCTGCGTGTACTTCTATCTCGTAGTATTGAAAAGCCCCTCTTCCGAAATTCACATAAGCGCAACGAAAAATACTCTTCCGGTTCTGACTTTGTCCTAACGTTTTTGAAGTCTACAGAATAAATGATATATAATTATATAAATATAATGGTTTATAATATGGCAAATGGCTTGTTGGTCTTGTGGTTAGGACTCTCATCTCGTCATCCAAAGGTCGCGGGTTCGAATCTCACTCCAAACCAGCAATTTAGTCCCATTTTCATAGCACAAGCGTTTAGCTTAATTTGAAAATAGTAAGAATATTCATGTGACACGTATTCCGTGTTCGCATTTTTATTTAAAAAAATAATGCGTGGAGGTCTAGCTGGTTCAAGCCAAGTAGCACTATAGTGAATAAATGGGGTAATGTCCGGCGAATATGGTGGGTGGAGCATCGTTTCGATTTCAACCTGTTCCAGCCTTTGTAATGTCATTTTCGACATGTAACTGAGTATTATCCTGATAGAATAACACCTTTCTTCGCTTGAAACCAAAGATGGTCGTTTCCAGCGCTGAATTAAGGCGTTCAAGCTGCTCGCAGTAGGAGACATCCTTAGTTATGGTTTGTTTTGAGTTTAAAAGTTGAAAGTGGACTAAAATTTGAATATCCCACTAAATACATAATGACACCTTTCATGAGTGAAGATTTTCTTAAGCCTGGGGTGCAAGTAATTCACGATATTAGACGCGGAGAGTTTGTGAGGAACACATTTACTCAATTAGTTCACCGATAGCATGCAGGTATCGATGAATTTGTAATACCAAATCCAAACTTTTCTGTTAGTTCCTTAACAGTTGCAACGGGATTTGTTCCACCAGTGACTGCGGGTCTTTTAGTTCATCTAATTGAAAAAAATACCTTATTTACGGGGTGAAACAATATTTATAACATTAAATGAACAAACATTACCTTACATTTACATTGAATTTTCCCCCTAACGTGCGGAATCATCGATTTTTACAAAACCAACGATATTATTGACGAACGCTTCGTTTCGTTTCGTCCCAAGATTAATCTATTCAAATTTATATGGCGACCAAATGGGAAAACAAAACACAACGAAAACAAATTTAAACCGGCAATGGAGTTTATTTCAAATATCAATACGATGGATGGCGGGGAAACAATTGGAATCGACGATTCGATTAGCGAATCCGTTGGCTCGGCGAGCGAATTGCGCGGAGGGCTAGCTGGCTCGAGCCAAGCGGCATTATTTTTAAAACCATTATTCGATTTACCGGGAGGTTATAATAACACCATCATAAAAAGCACGAAAAAGGTTAGCTTAAACTCTCGATGATGTAGGTACAATATACACGTTCGAGCTAAGGGGCGCAGCTATAAAAGGCCAGAGCACAAGTTCTCGCCCTCTCTCTTTCATTAGCGGGCAGTTAGCAAGGAGACTAACTAAAGGGTCGGTCGACACAGAGTATCTGAAAACATTGGACGCAACCACCTGTCTTTTATTATTGGTATTCGTATTCTCGGAACTGGGAATACATCACATCTACGGTGTTGTGTATTTTATGGAGATATTAGCAATTTAACATTAACAGAGAAAATTAACAGACTATGAAAAAAAAAAATTAAGATTTATTATTTCAATTAAATCGTTAGCTTCTCATTTAAAATGCAGTCGACTAGGCTGTAACTAATTAAATTGGTTTATAATTATTTTAACCTTTTTTATTGGGAGAAATAATTCTTCTTATGGTGCCATCTTTTATCGGAAGTTGGCGATCATTCTGGCGATTACGGTTTTATTTACCGCCGCACGGAACAACATAGACGAGTTACCCTTATACCAGTCCCTCAAGTCGCGCGGCCATGAGATGCGGCGTCTTCCAGCGCTTCTTTTGTTATCCCCTGGATGATGAGTTGGTTTAGAATATATTTTGGTCCTCATAATATCTCATAATATGTCTGAGAAACTCCAGCTTTCTTACATTGACAGTTCGCAGCACTTCTCGGTCATTTTCCATACGCCGGAGGACTTCATCATTCGTCACTCAATCCACCCAGGAAACTTTCAATATGCGTCTATAGATCCACATCTCAAAAGTCTCGACTTTGCGGATTAATTCTTGGTTAAGTGTCCATGCCTTCACCATTCTAAATTTTAGGCTTAGGTCACGGTTAAAAAATATCGGTCTCGTTCTGAGAAACGTACTTCTTGCCGTTATTTATTAGGGTACGCATTCAACTATTATTTTATTGAAAAATTAAAAAAAAAATACAAAATGGCTGCTTCGTGTCCATTCCTGTTGAGCTCCTCCGCCGTTACTGAGATGCGACATTCTCCGGTGCATGTTTGTCCGAGTCAGAAAAGAAGGCCTTTCATTCATTCATATAGTTAGTATACGGATTTTTTAATCTTAAAATCATTTGTTTATGATAATCGTTTATAAAAAAAAAATTTCGAACTGCTCCCAATTTTACAAAATGCGGTTTTTTCCAAATCGGGTATTCTATATTATAGATAATCAATTTTTTAATACGTATTATTATTATTTATAATTGTTCGAAGAATATTTTTTCTTCTAAAAGAAGGCTTGAACTTTGTGGCGACATTATTATTAAAATAAAACACAAATCACTTTATTTTCACCCGTTTTTATTAGATTATACACTCTACATGTTTCGAGAACATTCTCTTCATCAGAATTGTTTATGTACTAAAAATTGAAAAAGTTAAACCATGCAAGTGTGTTACGGTGGAGAGGATGATGAGTGGATGGGGAGGGGATCGGAGGTGTTAATTATTAGGAATATCATCTGAAGAGGATGGAATTTTAAGTGGAAAAATATTCAGTAGTGGGTTGTGCACAAATTTAGTCTGAATGTTTATTATATTTGAATTAATATTAACATTTTTCCTTATTTCAAGTATTTCTAAATTATTTATTTGTGGGATATTATAACTAATATGTAAAAAATTTAAACGTCTATTAATTTTAAATTTATACAGGTATTTAATTTTAAATTTATTAATAAGCTGGATATCAGTCATGGCGGAGGAACTCCACGAGAATGGACATGATGCGGCCATTTTGTTTTATAATATACTCTATTGAGTACCAAAAATATATACTCATCTTCTTGAAAAAATCACCAAATTTCTTCCTAACTTTCGGGCTCCCGCAGTTGTGTACCCCTTAAGAGATCGAGCAAAATTACAGATTCAAAAACCCAAATAAATCTGTCAATTATGATTTAAGTTGTCGACGCAAGTTTACACAAAAATGTAAATATAATGTAATAAACCTTACGGTTTTCGTACGGAAAACGGAATAAACTCGTTGTAAAGTTCCGCAATCGCGCCGCCGTAGACTGCGAGGCTGATTGTCTGGGAAATTCGAACATAACAATAAATTTCATTGTACCAAGTTATGGCAACAACCAACAATAAAACCCAACAAGTTGAGATACAATTCAAATACACTCAACAAAGTTTTCGTTTACATTATTACAAGGTGAGATTGTTTACTGAAAGTAACAAGTTTCAGGTACCTGCTAATCATATCTTGTAACAAATTGATTTCGATTTGAATACTTCGGTAATTCACCAATAACGATTCAAAAAGCGTTTATTTTGTGTTTGGTATATTATAAATGTAATAATAATTATTATTAATTTGATAAAATACCAAACTTTATATGAAACACACTGATTAATTTGATGTCGACTGGTATTGATAATACTGTGTGTATCTATATATTTTAAAATATATATTCGAACGCCTGCTCATGGGAGAGATAGGCAAACACTCCGCCTGACTCCGCCTCCAACGCACCGACCACGCAGGGTCGGTCCGCCGCTTGTAACATTTTAAACTGTCACTAGCTGTGCCCGCGCGGCTTCGCACGCACGTAGATTTTTAGTACACTGTTTGGATCGTCATAGAATTTTCGCTAACCTTCTAGAACGTTTTTCCTCCAGAACTTTCAAGAAATTTATCGAATGTACAGGAACCTTCTAGACACATTTCGCCACTCAGTTTAGAACCTTATAGAACTTTCGGGAATTTTCTAGAACCTTCTCCTTCCATAACTTTCTAGAGCAGGTTTTTCCGGAACCTTCTAGACTCACCGACACAGTCGGCGCGCCTATTTTGAAACAATCTGAAGCATTTGCGGCCATCCCATAACAAAGCAATGTGCTAGAAAGCACATTTTCCCCACCCACTTCCACCCATGGTCAGCCACCCCCGCCAAACTCACATACTTTCGATGTGACACCAAGGGGTATCTACTACCATAATGGTGGTAGTGTCTGGTTGTGGAGAAAACTTGGCGGATAGGGAAACACGGGTTTCTTTATATATATATATATATCTATATATATATATACATATATATAATATATATATATATATATATCTATATATATATTGATTACGCCCGGTCCTGTTCAAACCGCATCTTGTTCTTTCGTTCGATCCTGACGCCGCTTCTCGAATTCATTCTTCTCAGTGAATTTATTCTGCAAGTTAAAGACGGCAGCATCGTTGATACAGTCCACAAGAGAGTACCGAGTTTATGCAAATCGGAAGGAATCTAAGGTAAGTTTTTGCATTGTCTTTTCTATGTACAGGCCCTTTCGCATTGTACTGGACAGCTAACTTGCCTTGGAAGTCCCCGCATAGTTAAACGTTCTCCAGCGCACTATTTCGTACCTGCCGCCGATCCACTGTATCTTAGTCAGATCCATAAAATAAAATACTTAAAAGACTTCACTGGTAGGAAAGGGTTAAGAGATAACGATATTCTCTCCTAAACTCCCAATGTTTATAAGAAATCTATTTTTAAAGCGAACTATGGTGTTTTTTTTTAATATCATGAAAATAAGACGTAGTTTTTAAAATAACATGATCTTGAAACAACAAGTTATCATCTGAAATTTTGGAAAACATTATATACATACTCTTTTGTATGAATAATTTTCTCTTTAAAACTAAATTTCCAACTGGTATTAGAAGGTACAAAAAAAACAATCGATATTTTAGAAGCATTTGTAATATTTTTTAAACTATCGATTCGAAAACAAATGAAATGTACTATTTATATTAGGTCCTTACATATGAAATTCACGTTTTGCCGTACTGGCAAATTTGATCTCAAATATCTTCTCTTTGGTTAGGAATTCCAAATCCAAATTTATACAGCTATTTACTCATGTATTTGTGTTTTGAAAATTATAATTCATTTGTTTTTTCCTCAATTGTTTTTTTCTTTGCGTCACTCAGTTTACAAAATGAAAAACTTGAAATATCGCGTTATTTACGAGTACGAGTTCCACCGTAGCACCAGGCTGCAGAAACGGCTCGAAGGATTAATGATGTGTATGGCGACGGTGCCGCAAAAGAAAACACAGTGCGTTTTTGGTTCCAACGTTTTCGTTCTGGAAATTTCGACTTGCAGAACAAGCTCCGTGGACGGCCGGAGACCAAAGTTGATAATGAAGAATTGAAGGCTATTGTGGAAGCGGATCCATCGCAAACCACATCCGAGTTAGCTGCAGGCTGCGGTGTTAGTGATAAAACTGTTTTAATCCACTTGAAGCAAATTGGTAAGGTGAAAAAGCTTGAAAGGTGGGTACCTCACGAATTGAGTGAAGCAAATCAACAAACGCGCGTTGACTGCTGCGTTGCATTACCAACCGGCACAATAATGAAGGGATTTTAAATCGAATCATTACCTGTGATGAAAAGTGGATCCTGTACGATAATCGGAAGCGCTCATCGCAATGGCTGAACCCTGCCGAAACAGCCAAACCATGCCCCAAGCGAAAATTGACTCCAAAAAAGTTACTTGTGAGCGTTTGGTGGATTAGTGCTGGTGTCGTTCACTACAGCTTTCTTAAATCTGGCCAGACGATTACGGCAGATGTCTATTGTCAGCAACTGCAAACCATGATGAAAAAGCTAGCTGCTAAACAACCGAGGCGGGTTAATCGCTCTAGGCCACTGCTGCTTCATGATAACGCTAGACCACACACTGCACAACAGACGGCTACCAAATTAGACGAGCTTCAATTGGAATGTCTAAGACATCCACCGTACTCTCCGGACCTTGCCCCAATAGATTACCATTTTTTTCGAAATTTGGATAACTTCTTGCAAAGGAAAAAATTTAACTCCGGTGGGGCAGTCCAAACCGCCTTCAAAGATTTTATCGATTCCCGTCCGAATGGTTTTTTAAGTAAAGGGATCGATGAACTACCTATGAGATGACAAAAGTGCATAGATAGCAATGGTACATACTTTGATTAAATAAATATATTATAATAAAAAAAATCGGCTTTATGTTCCTCCCATACTAAACGTCAATTTCATATGTAAGGACCTAATATTATACAGCAGCTAGTAGCAGAAACGTGGAGGGAGTCTTCTTGATTCAACTTAATTCAATTATGTATATTATAGATGTCTCACAGAGACGAAACTGTATTTTTATGGGAAAGTAGGTATAGAAGACTTTTGGGTGTACTAGGGCTTACGATTTACCGTACGACTGGCTTAAGTGATCACATAGAACTAAAAAGAAGTGTGTTTTTATTTTCATACTTGCGATTATGGAGTTCTAAAAAATAACCTCCGAAACAATGAATTTAAAAATTAATATTAAAATCATATAAACTTATAATGTCAGTTTGATGTAAATGTCAGATGATAATATCATTGTTCCAAAGACACGGTACATCGAGCCCGTTTGTATTGTTTGTATTCGCTACAGAATTGGTACGTATTTTTAGTGGTAGTATTTTTATCAGGGTATAACAGAGCTAGTCCACAATACTTACAGGTATTTTTCCTTAATTGTAAATCGAAAATGTACAAGCCATAATGTTCTAAAATCAATAGTTATAGAGGTAGTTTTAATTTTCTTCAAAGTTTGCATTTTTAAATAATATTTCTGACATTTTCAGTACAACTATATATATATATATATATATATATATATATATATATATATATGTTATTAGGGTATTAAAAATCTATTGGCTTTAATAATAGTCTAATGTTTTACAGAAATTAGCTCAGAAATATTGAAGAAAATGCAAACTTTGAAATCACACATCTTCACAACAATAAATACTAGGGCATAGTTGCTTGAGCACTTTCGTCTCATACATAATTAAGACAGAAATCTACCTGTACCTATACCTCGTATATTGTTTTCTATTATGTACAATATTAATCTTCTATCTTAACAATAACGCTCAAAAATGTTTTAAATGCACACGAAATATAATAAAATTAAAATGACCTTTTAATGAGTTTTTTTTTTACTTTACGTAAAGGGAGACGATATATATACAGAATATACTGTGAACAGTAAAGATATGTTCTAGAATCTTCTGCAGAACACAGAATTCAATTAATTAAGATGGCGGCCAATAATTTGAGGTGGTCGAGCTCGGTGACTGGTCGCCTGCCAACCAATCACATTTATGATTGAAAAAACAAGCACGAAAAAATACGTACCGGAAACGAGTGAAAAAAGAGGTGAAAATATTGAAAATTCTATGAGGAGATTAAAGCTTCAATAAAGAATTTTATGAATATTGGAATTGCTCCGTCCGCTTTAAAAGGGTTTAATTTCTGAATGCTCTTAAAAGTCGGAAATCCGAACTTTTCATAGGTAAAAGTATTAAAACGTTGAATTCCCTTAAAAATAAGCGGAATAATATATCACGAATGATGAGCTTAACCGAATTTTAAATATAACTGTGATTTTAAAATTTGCTCTGACGATTTGATTCTAACTACAATTGACGAGCATCACTAGTAAACTATTTTTTTTTATATATATATAATTTTTTTATATATATATAAAATTATTTGTATATATATATAAAAAATATTTTAAAAAGCTGTACTTATAACGTACAATGTAATTTCCAACTAAATTCTAAAAATGAAGGCGCATAATCGAGGGTTCCCGAACGATTTGGAATAGTCTGGAAGGAACTCGCGTGCACCAAAACACGCCAGAAGATGCCTAGATTCGAGCGGTTATGAATTATGCAGAAAACGCGCACGGTTTGAGTTTGACAGCCGCGAGAAACCACAGAAAGCACAGGAGCACTGAAGAAATGAGTGAAAGAGTACCTGAGAGCGAAATTACTACATACGTGCATCGGCATTCCAGAGACAAGTGGAATATTCTCGAGTACTAGTGCGAATTACAGGATAGTTCTTAAGTTCGATTCGTGCCAGTGACTTTTGTAAAAAATAAATTATTGATTCAATTTAAGTATTTAATTCGTCTCCCACGACGCGATCGCGTGACAATATGTTTCCATATTCCATAAATCGTACCCAAATAATACACACGGCGCCTATGGGTTACCAGTAGTAAAATAAAGCTTTGGGATAAGCATAACTTAAGCGACAGTTAAAAAAACGGAAGGGACGTTAAAAAGCTTTAAAACCGTCCCAATTTACGATTGCACCTTATCCGCTGTAGGTATTTTTGATCGCACATCAGTGAGGATAGTAAGCCGGATATCGTTATTAAGTGCTCAAAGTTTATAACATTCCGAGCATGTGCTCGACGGTGCCGTTTCCAGAGGGCAGGTCGTAAATGTTTGATTTAGGGCTCGGGGTCGCGTTGTAAATTCCAGATACACAGTAGTATTAACGCCTCGTGCGCGGAATTATAACGACGGATTCGATCTTCACAATCGGAAGTGCTTAATTTCCTAGATTTAATGCCTTCCGCTGTAACGTCCGTTGGCAAATATTAACGGAATATAACGGAATTTTACTAAGGAGAGTTATTGGAATCAGGTAAATATTTGTTCAGAGTAGGTTGTAACAAATAGGTTTAAAACACGACTAGGACGTCCTTTGAGGCGTCACATTCAATGCAAATTCAACTCAATCCGTTTTTATTATTCATTTAAATCATAATGTAAACGCTAGACTACATTTTTAAGATATAATTTTGTTTCAATATAAAAGTAAGTGGTGAGAGGAAATTCTCCCGAAGGCGCTGTGATATGGCAGTAGCGAAACGTCGAGAATCGAATCATTACACGCTTGTTCGTATAAAATATCCGTTATTGCTTCAATATCTTAATTATGTCGTCGTCCTTTTCAATAATAATTTTCACTCTAGCAATATTTATGTAAAAAATTACACGCATGAATGTTAACTTGATATTGAATTGAGTTTAACTTTTAGACCCGTCTTGAATAAGCACGTTTAAGTGACAGCATATCTCGAATTTCAAACTTGTAAAGTGAATGTCCAGCCTTAATCGTTAGATTTTAGGAACTGCATCATCTCTTAAACTTAATCATCATCATCATCATCAGCCGTTTTTTCTCCAATACTGGATGATGGGCTACGGAAGGGCCTCCGACTTTTCTCTCTTCATTATCATTCGCATTTCCGCAGATATTAATAAATTCACGGTACTGCGATTTTCAAAACAGATTTGTTTGTTACTATTTTTAAAAATACAAGC
Organism: Agrypnia vestita; assembly: GCA_016648135.1. Taxonomy (NCBI): domain Eukaryota; kingdom Metazoa; phylum Arthropoda; class Insecta; order Trichoptera; family Phryganeidae; genus Agrypnia; species Agrypnia vestita. The sequence goes on from JADDOH010001847.1 coordinate 141,787, forward strand.
ACGCCTTAAGAACAATAAGGTCACTTATTAACATTATAGTATGCCAAATATAATAACAAAAAGAAATTTTTTATAATATTTAAAGAATAATTATATTCTCACGTATCCCTATAGACTTATAATATTTGGTTATTAAAATAAAAAATGGCCAATTTCAATAATATTGAGAAAAAAATTATGAGAAAAAGTGAAACCATCCTTATACAGTGATATTTGGAAAACATTAATAATCTCGCAGGACTATGTTCCTGCTTTGATTATGAGTCGAAAATGTTCAAGCTATTATGACCTAATATCAATAGTTATGGAGATATCCGACATCAAAGTTTGCATTTTTTTTCAATATTTCTTACTTATTTTTTGTAAGACGTGGGACTACCATTACAGTTACTAATAAAATAGTAAAAATCTTAGAATTCCAATTGGAAAACATTCCAATCGGAAATTTTTCAGTGTTTTTATCATTTTATTTCACTTGTTTTGAAACGAATGAATTTTTCGTAATCGATATAAGTTACTGTAATGATAGTCCAACGTTTTACAAAAAATAAATAAGAAATAATGAAAAAAAAATTATGTCACATATCTCCATAACTATTGATATTAGATCATAATAGCTTGAAAATTTTCGACTCACTCGAGGTTAGTAATGTTTTCCAAATAACCATGTATATGAAAAAATAATAATACTATTTTTGTCTGTAAAGTAAAGTAAATGCCTAATTGATTTTTAGAGTAAATTATTTTTGTATGTAAAATCGACTTGTGCTTGTTTACGTTTTTCAAATTTCCATTGCCTTTTCGATTTTCGAGCAGGTGGTTTCGAAGTATCCTGGTCAAGATCGAAAAAAGAACATCGAAATTTTGCTGAAGTTGCTTTATAGATCGTTGTGTATAAAAAAATAGTCCATCCCAACTTCCTTTTAAACATCCCTTCAACCTGGGGGTAGCGTCCGCCTTATTTAAAATGTAAAGAAGATATCTGTCTACATAAATTTCAGATTGTGAATGTGAATCAGATAAAAAAATTGCGAGAGAGCCAAACATAAAATGGTTTTTGTTTTGGCTACATGAGAACATGATATTTTTTGCGGTTCCGAATCAGCTGTTGAATTCGAATAAAAGTAATATAAATATGAATAAAAGAAGATGTACGTCTGTCATGCCATCTATCACGTCCGTCACGTGAGACAATTTGAAGGACGTGAGAAGTTTCTTTATCTGCCGGGTGGGGAAGACACAACTACTACTATAAGGGTGAAAGAAAAATGAGGCAAAAATGATATGATGCGATGAAGAAAAAATATAACGTGAACTACATATCGCATCCCGAATGCGAGACCCTTTAAAAAAACGATTGCGAGTTAAGAATGTCATCTTTGTGTCCATTTAGTTCTATTACGTGCCAAAAGATTATATTGGTTTCATTACTGTTTTATATTAAAAAGTGATATACATATTTGTAATTGATATTTTTTTATTTAAATTGAGTGATACGAAAAGCCCCTTTTAAATGTGATTGTTTTGTTATAAGAAATATGAAAACAAAATTAATATTTTGTCACGTTGATCAATTTTAATGCTTCAGGTTAGTAGTATTTAAATTACGCGGGCGAAAAATTAAAATTCCATTATTTCAGAATGTGTATTATGGAAAAGTGATAAATTTTATATTCGCGTTGTCCTAAAAATCTCTGTCTAAAATCGCAACAAGCCCTTTTGAAAAATGTATTTTTTGATGCGGAGGGATGTTTATGTCCAGCACCTTCGCGCTACCACCTTCATGTAAGGATCCATTTTGATGAAAATATTTCCACCAGATGAATTAGATGAAGATACAGCATTGAATACCTACGTATTCCGCGTAGCCAAATCACGCCTCACGAGCACTTTTGGGGGAGGGAGTTCATCAAAGATAAGGTTTACGATGCGAAACCTACATCAATCGAATAATTAAAGGCATCTATAATCAAACACGTATATATTTTATTGAGGTAGAATGCACTAAAATATACATTGAAATGTTTGTAATTACATTGGTTTTGGTGTTCAATAGCAGCCCAATATAGAAAATCATGTCATAATTTTGAAAAATCAAGCCTATTTTGACTTATAAAACGTAAGTATTTGAATTCTTATAATACAGCATAATCAACATTGAATTTAAAACATCTGAATATAAAAATCTATTTAAAAATAATAACTTCTTCAAATATAGCAAATTTATTTTGTGGTGACATAATTATAATTTATTAAAATAAAATTTAAAAATATTAACTTAGTAAATTGAATGTTATAAATAATCAGGTCCTTTTTGCAAATAGTCATCTATTAAATTTATTTTCATGTTAAGTAGGTACTTTATACTATCATTTTCCATATATAACTTTCTAATATTCTGATCTATACTTCGATTTTTAAATTTTATTTTTGTTTTCCTGACGAAGAAGCCATTGGCTTCGAAACATGTTGAATTTTTCAATAAATAAGTCGTGTTTACAAAGTTATATAAATTATAAAAATAATCATTTTTATTATTTTATCTTCAACATGTTGTATTTTTTATTGTATACTTACTACATAAATGTGATGTAGTAAATAGGTATACAAAAACACGCACCATGAAATAAATAATATTCCATTATCAAGACATCCTGATGAAATCTATCCATTTAAACCATATTCTTATATATAACGATGATACAAATTCAGTACCTAAGAAAAAAGAGGTAGTAGGCTTACTTGTAAGCGATAAGGTTCAATATTTTTCATAAAATTCCTAACAGCATTTACTTTCCAGATAGAAATTCAGAGGAAAAACTAGTGACAGGGTTGAAAAAATATGAAACATGTTCGTTGATAAGAAAATCAAATTTAAAAATAAACGGGATATTCTGAATATTCGGCGAAACGAATATAAAACAGATTTATTGAAGCGACTATCGATTTAAAGGTCTGATAATTTTGTCATTTAAATAAACTACGACATTCTAATGTTATATTTTATTTTATTTCGTCTTTATTTATTCCTATGACAGTCTGCCGCGTAGGTATAATATTTTATCGTGTCGCAAGTAATTTAATTAGCTATACATTGCTATTGATATGTTGTAACTTACTAACTATATTTATGTAAGCTTAGAAAACTGTTTTTACACTTTAGTATTCAAATTGCTAATTTATTTAACAGCTTTTATTTCGATTTACCATTATTAGACGGAATACCTGCGAAAAACAAACACGAGTCATGAATATGGAAAACCTAAGAGTCTATCTAGAGTATAATTTGAATTGTTGTGAAACATATAAATTGGGTTTCGGTTATTTGAAACTTTTAAATATGCATATGACATTTGAAATAAACATTGTTGACCATCATTGAGCGCTCTTCTTTTTTTAAATTCTTCTTTCGAAAACATATTTTTAAAGCACTGCGTATTGTGTCTTAAATACGCCGCGTCTTGATTACCTGAAATCAGGAATATCGACCAAGATTTAGATTTTATTTGTTTTTATTTTAATATTATTATTATCTATTCTTTTGAATGTTGAAGTAAAAAAGTTGTCAACTTTGTAAAAAGGGTTCTAAAGATCGCAAAAAATGAAATATTTTTTAAAAACAGTTGTAAGTAATCAAACTGACTAAATTAAAAAAAGTAACCCATAAAACCCAAGTTTTTACTATACTGCCTTTCTTTGTAAAATAAAAAAATAATAATTAAAGACGAATTAGCAATATAACATAACAGTAAACTTACAGAAATTTAATATATTTCTAAAATGTCAGATGTTTTGAGATGTCAAGATTTTGATAGATTCAATTATCATCAATATCGTACCTTATGAATTTCCAGCGTCAAATGATTTAGCCCGAATCAGATTTGAGTAATGTAGAATTCTTCAAAACTTAGCAGAAATCTAAAAGAAATAAATTATTATTTGATTTTTTCCCAAAAAACCCAATTTTGCTGTCATCTTTGAACCAATTGTTTTGTAAATTTTCGAAATTCGTAGTGATGTACCTATTATACCGACGGAGTAATTCAAATTTAGAAAATATTCCGCGACCTTATCGGGCCGCCGCGCGGTTGCTAATCAAACTTTTCTAATGATTCCAATTTTAAATCCAAAATTTCTAAAAATCCGAAATTAAACTATAATTATTATTTTTTTTAACGAAAATTTGATAGAACGAACGAAAATGCCACGAGTCTGCTTGCCAAGTTTCAGCTCGATTGGATCACGGAAAAAGGGTCAAAAATCAATCCAAAGTTTTTGCTGACGGCAAGCAAGCAGACGCCACGAGTTAATATAAAGGGAGTAAAAAGACATTTCACAAGTCCATATAGTCACCATAAGGTCTGCTAAGTGGGGCAATTATTTATTGATAAAATCATTCAATTTGCGTCATTTTAATAAGACATATGTATTTCAAACATATGGAACATAATGAATAAATTTTAATATGATATCTTTCCAAACAAAAATGTGATAAAGAAACGCAAGAGAAGATATGAGAAAAGGGGTTAATTTGGCTCACTTTGCCAGACGATCACCTTAACATAATTTTCCTAACTAAATACAATACGCTAGGCATTGAATTTTCATCGTTGTCTCGGAAAATATACTTTCGGGGTGGCAGTAATTTCATTGTCTTAACAGCTTAAACAAAGCCGCCGATCGCAATTTCATAGAGCCTGCGACCCGAGCCCGCAAGGGTCGCAGCCCCCGGCCGCCGTGTTTACCAGCCTGCCCCGGCGGGTCGAGATAAAATCAAATTTCAAATGACAATCTTCGACATATTATTATTACATCGGAAAAACACGGCACGAAGTTTTATTTTTACACCGTCGCCATTTTACGTCTGCCGATAATTGACGAACGAGGCGGCAGGAAAAATGGCGGGAAAACATGGAAAAACGTTTCCCCTTCCCCCTCCCCCCCTCGGAGGCGGTACCGGCAGGTGTCGGCGGAAGCGGAAGTTATCAACAGGAAGATTACAAGTATTTTTCAAACATTTTAAAATGCAAACTAGTCGGGTGATGCAAGAATCGGCGAATTGACAAAATACATTTTCAATAAAAGCACTCGCTACGTGGAAAAATTCATTTTGGGCTACCGAACCGACATAAAATTAAGCCGTTTATTTTTATTTATTGTTCAACGGTTGTGTTAGAATTTTTTTTAGGTATAGCGTTTGGCCAAAGTTAATACATTGTGGTTTATAAATACGACTCATTAAATGCATGAATATTTTTTAAATAATTTTAGATTTTTTTGTAATAGAGATTAATTAAATTTCGTAAATTCACATGTATACGATATAGAAAACTCAAGTTGTGAGAAATATCTTTGCAAATCAGGAGAACATAAGCATTGTAAGCATAAGTACCTACTGTATAAAGCTATTTCTCTCTACTTATCTCCCTACTGCCTCTACCAGAGGCGGTAACCTAAATAAAAAAGGATAATATTAATATAGTTAGTTGACGATCGTTTGAATGTGTAATATACGCTCACCATAAACAAAATTATCCGTACATAATCATTACTTACAGATACACGACGTTGACCTTTAAATTCGCGCACTTGTTTTGAGTATTATTTATAATTTATTTTTATCATAAAAAGTTGTTATGTAACTGTGTTATCTTCAAAATGTTTATTAAATATTTATACTTTCAACACTAATGTCACTCCAGGACCATCTATCAAAGTCAATTATGACATTTTGACGATTTGTTTGTTGAAAAATAAATGTATGCTCGTATAATACGCATGGTACAAGTCATCTTCTCATATGATGGATTCTGAAGGAATATGAAGTATACAAAAATAAAATAAGTGTTTAAAACACTGTTTTTGGTTTTGGCCCAAAAAAGTAACCCGCCCACTGTGTCTTAAGAAAAAAGTCTTAGCATACCCGTAAATCAAAGATCCATACGACACAGCAAAGTATGAAAGCAGTACGTTTAGAATAACTAAAAGAAGCAGAAAAATAAATACGTGGAAGAACGAACTAATGTGAAGAATTTAGATTTCTTTTCGGCGTGGAAGACGATGGGCAACCATCACATTACACTTCGAGTATAATGTGATGGTTTTCCATCATAGTAGACTGATGACACATACGTTATATTAAATTGACTTACCGTAATTATTAGAGCAAATAGGTTTAAGCTGTCCTACATAATCAACGCGTTCAAATAATTTATTTTACCCAAACTTTGGTAGGACTAACTACTTAAAAAACTGTACTTACTTGTAACTCGTTCCTCTTCAAAATACAATCTGTTAAATTCAACAAATAACCTAGACATTTTTATTGACAATTTGCTTTTATTTAAAATGAAACTCCGTAATCTCATTTATGATTATTGAAATAAATTTAATATTTCTTCAATTGAATACCACTCCCTTCCTCTTCCCACCCTTTCCATTTTATGCATTATCGTAATTTAAATCTTTGAAATGATTACCTATCATAATTTAAACTTTTATCACATATTCTTTATCATTTTTTTTACTTAGTTTTTTTTACCAGCTTCGAGGAAACTTCACTGGTCATGCTAAATGAATATTTTTTTGATATTCTATAATTTTTTTATTACAATGTACTGTGTGTTTCCCAAAATAATTGATTGATATGGATAGAGTTTTAGCTTTGAGCTATTGAAACACTTTGTGGTGCAACATGATTCTAAAGAAAATTTTGAGACAATGTCGTAATTTACCAGACGTCTCCGATCCTAAAGTTGTTTCCTCTAGTGACCAAAACAATGCGCGTAATGACGCGAACCGCTGCCCCACTCGAATAAATCAACAAAATTCTCTATTAAGGTTACTTATATATTACACCTGATGATGAGAGGGACTGGTAATCTCAAAACTTTGGTAGTGATAAATATAACTCGTGTGTGTATTACAAAATTTAATTTGTGTATTAAATATAATGATACACACGTTTGATTGTAACCAAATGAAATGAGCGACCTTTCAAACCTTATTTTTTTCGGGAATGGTTAAAGGTTAATTGTCGCTCAAAATATCGTACCTTTGACCGATACGTCACTAGATAAGCGACTGCCTTTCAAGACAAAATAAACACGTTAATAATAAAGTTGCGTATATATTTAAAAATATATATATATGAATGATATAAAAATTCAAATCACCCGTAGTTAAGGATAACCCATGATGTCAAAGCCTAATTTTAACATCTACCTTTTATGGACCAGAAATAATGCTGTTTAAATTACGCGCTAAATATATTTTTTGTGTTGGTATTTTTACAAAATTCCATTTTAGTTAGCTTTGTGAGTCTCCTGCTGACGCGCGCAAATATTTTATTTGTACAAGCGGAAATTCCACATTCGCAACAATTTGAATATTTGAGATGAATATTTAATATCCAGGTTTAAAATTAAAAAAAAAAAACAATGTAAAATCAATGTGGTCAGGTAGGCTTCAATAACCCTTGAATTATTTCTGCCGAAAAAAAATAAGGCCATAGTTATTACGAAAAGGCGTGGCTCAACGGATGAAATGAAAGAGGGAAATTGGTTTCAAACAGAATATTCTTAGCTACGATGAATTGAACTTTAGCACCACAGTTCAAAAGGGCACCTAATGGAAATGTCCATTACTCTGGCGCTTCGTAAATATCAATCAATACGAAGAAAAATGAAAGCCCATCACGACAAATATACTTGATGAAAATTTTATACTATTGTATTTTGCTATTACTTTGTGGTTATTCATTATAAATATAATTAAACGAATTTACTTAGTTCATCACCACTTAATTTTTGGTAAAAACCAACCGGTTTCGGAATCAACCTTCCTTTGTCATATGTCGTATGTACAACTTAATACTAATTAAACATTACAAATTATGAACAATCATACTTCGGTGTCAAGTGTCCAAATGGGGGTAAATAGTGAGGGGTGCGAAAGAAACAGATGATAGGGTGAAAGGGAACATATTCAAGATAGGACTGTTAGTTAGATTTTTTGGTTATGCCAACCAAATATATATACGAGCATTATGAGCTGGCTTAAGTTATCACTCTACATAACGCAACATTCACAAATTCCATAGTAAACACATCCAAACATTATCAAATGTTTTAATATTCTTTATACGATCTAAATCTGAAAACCATTCGTTTGTTTGAAGGGACTATGCTTGATACATTATGCCACTCCTGATGTTTTTTTATCATTTCTCTAATATTATTAAATTATATAAATTCATTACAAAAGTGAACTCACGCACAAAAATCAGCCATTGGCCATGATAGCTTGATTGATTGGCCATTAATTGATGGATTGAGCATTTCATGTTACCCTTTAAAAATGTTACTATTTTTTGAGTATGGCCCGGTAAAAATACTTCCTGAGTAAAAAAATTGCCGAATTTTGACAATATATTTTGGACTTGTCCGCTGATATTTTCAGCAATATTTTTGTCAATTTTTTCGCACAGTTCAAGTGCCCTTTAAAGGTTATTTTCCGCTTTCTATACGAGACGGCCATTTTTATATTAGTATGAAATTATTTTTTTATGGCCCTCTCCAAATCTGCGTTCCCTTGGAATTTTCCACCCTTAAGCATCGCTTTACTTGCCAATGCCCACGGGACATCACTGAAGCATCCTTTAAGATGAAGGAAAATAATCCAATGTAGCGTTTAGAAACATGGGAATAAGAAAACAAGAGATATGAGAGCGTTTTTTAAGGATGAGAAGAGATGATAAACAACCAATAGCAATACAAAATGGAAGATGTTAGTTGCAAAATCGGATATATGTGTTCACTTCAATCAATTTTAACAAGACTTGATCGACCAATGCGACGCACGCAATGTAGTCATTATGCAGAACGAGAGAAAAGGAACAAACATCTATTACTAGGGGTTAGACATAACTTTAGAAGAATTGAAAATCACTTAAATTAATGAAAAATATTAATATCTTTAGCTAAAAAAGCCACACAATACGAAAATCGACAACCTTAAAGCCCTGATATCAAGAGAGATAAAAATATGACCGGTATATAAAATGATAAATGATTGTTTTCTCGCATCACAAGAATGAGTCGTACACATAATATAACCCTAAAATTGATGACTAATATTTTGCAGATACCCTATCAGCATACCTGAACCAATTGAACACCTAAATCAATTCTTAATTAACATATTCGTACGGATCGCAATACGTTGATTCATTAAATATTGCATAATACCATATGTTATATGATACTTTACGTTGATAGAGCAGGCCGAAGACACTTGTAAGTGGGGTAGTGGGCTGAGATTGAAATAAGCAACGTAAAAGTAAGCAAATTTTCCATACAGCCCTTTGTTCAATTTAACTTTCACAAAAGATTTGGTACCACCCACTTTAGACGTCGCCCCCTCTCACTCTCTCTCCCGTTAGATTTCTGATTGTTCTGTAGGCTATTTAGTGCATGCTTGTCTCTGACAAGATTAACACGCATGTGATAAATATTGACGAAAGTTTAGTAATACTATGGTTGCGGTGTATAGTGTTGTAAGCATAGTAGTGTAGTGTTGGTCCCGACGAAGAGGCGGGTACGTGTCGAAACCGGTAGACCTTAAATCTGGTAGTGGTATTTATTGCTTGTCCAACGTCAATTGGCGTGCGGCGAATTTGGAACTAAAACCCGCCCCGCCCGCACCCGGCGGTTACCCCTCGCCCTGTCATTCAGTTCAATTTTGTATTTGCTCGGGAGCTGTGACATCTTGATTACCAATATACACTGAATTATTATGTCCAAAACATCCTAAACAGTCCGGGATGGTGCAAGAACAATTGCCAATGAAGTATTAAAGTTTTGTGAAGCTGATACAGCAAATAATGGACCGATATTACCGTCTGACAGTTTGACAGATGGAACGGCCGCCATTATTGCTTGGTTTTTTTAGTGCTGCCTGACCAAATTTCTGTTAAAGGCTACGACACCGGTCACCAGACATTCTGTACATTATGTATCGTGTAATTGATTTACACCCTGGCAACTTCTGGTACGCGACAGGGACGCCCTCCCTCGCACGCCAATTTATAGAGGTCGCATTCTACTAAGTTAACTAACACTCTGTTAAGCAACGTATTGTTTCTTTTATGTATTTCATCCCCAGTAAAATTCTATCAGTCTCGTTAAAAGAATGAAAACAACTCACCCTTAAAATGTTTGGGGCAGCACACGAACTCGACCCCGGAGAAGAGGCTGATGCCGCAGGGCAGCAGCATGGCGAAGCTCCTGAGCTGCAGCCCCCTCTCCTGGCAGGCCCGGCCGGCGGTCACGTTCCACCGCCCGAACTGCCAGCAGTGGCTCTGGTTGTGGATGTGGTCGAACAGGCAGCTCTCGGGCACCAGCAAGGCGTCGGACTGGAAGGGGCCTTCTGCGGAAAGAGGAGGAGCAAATGTTACCGTGTCTCAAAAATAAAATTGTGAAATTGTTTACGTGTTACATTCTCCTCTTCTGTTTATTTGATTTTTTTTCATGTGTATATGACGTTCATCTGAATTATTAGCATTTATACTACAATACGCATGAAAATTAATTAATTATTTTTTATTATGGGTTAGACGTACATACATGTGTCAAATCCATTTATGAAAGGATGAATAATGAACAAATTAGGAAAAAATGTAAAGCGGATCTTAGCGTGGGATTAAAAAAGATGAAGACATGTTGAAGAAATAAAGAATGAGAGAATGTAAAAAAATATATGGTATTTAGTAATAAGACTAAGCAAGAACCGGTATACTAGAAACAGGAAGATGGTTAATAGGCGATTCTGTTCAGTTCGGAAATCGACGAGCTGAGAGGATGTATGAATGTGGATGAAGCAGTGCGGGGACAACTTTAACCATACATTTTAAATGTAAAGAGTGTGAAAACGCTCAATGACTCTTTATATATGCAACGGTCCTTTTCTTTTTCTTATCTCCTCAAATGTCCTGGCTTGTTTTCTCTTTACCCGTAGAATCCTGTATATCCTTTGTATCCACAGTTTTTTGTAATTGTAATATATTTTGTGTTTATACATTATTTTACAATTATTTTATGCCAACTGCATATAAATATGTATGTTGTTTATGTTTTTGTTTTTTTTTAGAAATAAAGAAGCGAACTGCCAGGGCAATGGGAGCAAATTTTGGATGGCAGCCGTGCGGCCCCGTTGTGCTTGTGCAACGCTGGATCGCACGGTCGCCTTTAGCATTAAAAAATGCCAACCTCGTGGCGAATGAGTCCGTGATGTTCTTTTCCTTAGCATTAGGAGGAGAACTTTTTAGGTACTCGGGAATCCAGAAAAACTCGATGTTCTGCTTCAAGATATTTTATTAATTTGTATAAAAGGGGTTCACCGGACAATTATTGCGGTATTCAGATGGAGAAGAAGTTGTTACTGACGTGATAGCTGAGTGGTAAGAGAGCACGTCAATATAGCGTCTATTAATTTACTCTCCTCGCTCTCTCATTCATTCCGACAGACGATCATTCATTTATAAAACGATCCTTGGTAAGTGGTGGTTCTGCCCTCGTTATACACCAGTCCACGTAACGCAGCAACATGAAACAAACTGCTCTAAACTTGGTTTCACACGCGCATGATCGGCGGCACAATTTCGCATTTAAATTGGGTCTGACATGAAGAATTACGAAAAGAGGCGTACATTCGGCGAACGTAAATAAGAAAAAATATTTTTCTTTGATAGAGAGATCGCTCTGCCGATCACAGGGCGCGGAATCCCTCGATCGCTGCTATTAGGCGTTTTTATTTGCCCGCGGGGCCGCCTCGCATTCTTCGCCTTTCATCGTCCCGGCAAAGGAGCTGGCCGGCCCACCGCCGGCTTCTGGCCCGTAATTCCACTTCAAAGGACCCGCGCCCAGCCAGGCGGGAGGACATTGCTCGTGTGAGCGGAAGGAGATCTCGCGTGTATTTATAATTTACATCGGACCGGGCGGTCTCAACCCCACTGGCGCGAGCGACATATTTCAATCGGAACAAGAAACCATATTTATCAAAAAACATATTTTTTTATTTTTTATTAATGTATTAGAGACACTAAAAGGATACTAGGTAATGGTACTCTGATAATAAACATAAACACTCTATTTAAGGAGCCAAAAGTCACAAAATTAACAAAACTGGGAAGACTTCGGTGGCTGGGCATTAAGCACCAAAGTCCCTGCTGAACTCAAGGCCAATAGGGCGAAGGATCTTAGGAAGGCCAAAACTAAGATGGAGTGACAACGTCCTCAAAGATATCTCTGCCTTAGAGCTTCGAAACCGGAGAGAGCTGGCACTAGACCGAGATGAGTGGAGGAAAACTATTGACGAGGCCAAGACCCACCAAGGGTTGTAGTGCCAAGAATGATGATGATGATAGTGAAGACTATGCCCATTATCCCAATTACAAGTGTCATTAATATGTTTATACAATTCATTGGTTAGAAGCAATTTGGAATTTGGTGTATATAATATATCGTAGATAATGTTATTCTAAGATGTGTGCAAAATTTGAACAAAATCAGCCGAATACTTTCTGAGTAATTATCTAAACTAGTCTGAAAAATGGAATTGCAAAATAATAATTTAATACGTTTCGAAAATTCACCTACTACGCTAGCTTCGAATTGATATTACTCGGCCAAAATAATTTTTAGAACTTCACGCTATAAGATAAAGAAAAATGATTTTTTTAAAAGGTCTAAGTGGTGTAACCCATTAAATGAATCAACATTTACTAATCGCAAAAATATTTTGTTACATTGGGATACGAACCCAGAATTTTTCCACAGCGAGAAATTTTTACGATATGTAGTTATTTTCTGTATCTTCCTAGCGATTTATTTAATTTCTTTTAAATAACTTGTTTAAAAAACCATAGAACTATGTTCTATAACTAAATCTTCGCAGTGAAATGTGTTTTCGTTCAACAAAAAATGTATAATATTGTCGCGGGTTCGCCGCCTAAACAATTATAATGATAAAAAAAGTAACCCATAAAAACCAAGTTTTTATTATACCCCCTTTCTTTGTAAAATATAACAACAATTAAAGATGAGTTAAAACATATAACATAACACTAAACTTACAGTAATTTAATATATTTCTAAAATTTTAGATGTTTTGAGCTTTGATAAGACACTTCATGCTTTGAAGATTAAATTCTAAAAACATTTGTCAGTCAATTTAGATTTTCGACGTTCGTAGTGAAGTACCTATTATACATACCGACGGAGTAATTCAAATTTAGAAAATATTCCGCGACGTTATCGGGCCGCCGTAATCAAACTTTTCTAATGATTCCAACTTGAAAAAAACAAAAAAAATTATAAAAACCGAAATTATACTATAATTATTAAATTTTTTTAACGAAAATTTGATAGATCTTCTTGATCGTCGCCACGAGTCTACTTGCCAAGTTTCAGCTCGATTGGATCACGGGAAAAGGGTCAAAAATCGATCCAAAGTTTTTGTTGACGGCAAGCAAGCAGACGCCACGAGTTAATATAAAGGCAGTAAAAATGGCTAGAATATTTCACTCGTCTCTGGTAAAGCTTTGCACGCCATTGTCTATCGCATGGATTCACAGCGCTATCTTTTCACCCGCTTCTATGACTTCCGAAATAAGACTGACTTGATAGCGTGGCCGTTTATCTAGGGAATGTTTTTTCTCGAATCTTCTATTGTATTCTACCGGCTTTCAGACTATTCCAAAACGTCTGAACTGTTCGGATCACACGCATTTCTTCTCGTCGCGCGAAAGTGTTTATTTAGAATAAAAATCGATTCTCGTCTCCGAAAATCTTCATTACTTTCCGATCGCTGTAATAATTTTATCAATTTGTGTCTGCAAGGCCACGACGACCGGCGAGTTTTCTAATTAGTGTTGGACGTGTTCAGTGGTGTCGAGTTCCGCCGGCGGTAATTCGAGTTCTAGTTCAGAGTCCTTGTGCCCGCCCTAACGAGCCCGCAAGGAACATTGTGTCCCGATAATGAAAATCGAGTTAACAGTGTAATCCGACACGCTCCGACCGTACAAGACGTCTTGCCTCTAATGTGAAAATATGTATTAGATTCGAAGTACGTAAATTTGACGTGAAACTTTTACCACATCGTGTTTATAAACTATTTCATTCAATTACGTCTGTGACGGAATACGATAATTATATTCTGTATATTGTCGCAGGACGCGACGTGAATGAAAAAATTTTTAATACCCAAAAGTCACCGGACACAAACTTAACCAAAGCACTGTTCTTAAATTCAGTCATTTATTACCACTCTTGAATAACTTGTCTCATACTAATGCACGTTAAATCGCTCAGGTCCGCACCAGAAAACTTCTCACACGTCGGTAGGTACTCGCGCCGAATATTTGTTGTTTGGTCACTCATGCGCTGACAACACACGCCGCACGATTTCGCTTGTCTGTGGATTTCTATGGCGTGTAGCCCGCTGTCAATAACACTGATGTTCCTAGTTGATTCTAGATTCATGTGGACCATACGAGAGATTTAGATTGTGCGTCGTTCTTTCTGATTTTACCGTCTCGTGACAATATTTTTGGAGGTTGGGTTGAATGCAATGTGTGAAATTATTGAGCTCAGATATTGTGAGATATAAGGCTGGTTCCGAAGCAGTGGCGTGCAGCGCATACAAGCAAAAAAGCTGAGCATTAGTAAAGATTCTGGAAAACAAATATTAATTAAATAATCCTTATCTTAAGAAAATTTCGATTTAAAACTCTAGCCGTAATTCGTCCTACGGCTAGAAGTTTCATTTCCAACGTTTCTGTACCTAACTTCATGTCAATTCTTAATTTATCTCACTTGTTTGCGCCCAACAAATTTGTTCCATAGGTTTAGTCAAGTCGAGAAAAAACTCGTTCTGAACTGTGTATTTTGACTCATCTCTATGGCTGCAAGCTTTTTGTAGCAGACAAATAAATTTTTCATGGAGTAGTGTTTTCTCGAAGATAAATGTCAGGTGAGAACTGCGCGCACGTCACTTGCAGAAATGACAATTTTTACGAATTCAATCCAAAACTTTTTTTGTGAATTCTATTTCTCTTTTCTATGGTGAATTCCATTTCTATTTCCATTTTTACATGAATTACTGGGTTCAACAGCACAAATTCAATCCGTTTCTATTTACATGAATTAATTTATGGTAATTTATTAAGAAACTTCGTAAAATGTAGGTTTTGATCGAAATAGCCATCGATGACATCATTAAATGTTTGATTTATTTTAGTGAAAAGAAACGTATATCCGAAATTAGTATTATTCCCGATTTAATTATAAATACATCGTCTTCGAAATGTACTGAAAATTTTTGAGAAAAGTATGGATGACACATTGCTCTCATTTTAAGTACCTACTACCTACGCCAAAGGGCCACCTTGTTATTTCTTGCTTGAATTTTTTTAACACGTTAAGACCCTTTACATCTAATGGCAGGTTATTGTATATTCTTGGAGCACAAAATAAGAAAAATCTTTGCCCGAATTTCGTGTTCATTTTTGGCACTGAGAAGTTTCCACTTGAATTACTATTACTGCATTACTATGAAACTTCGTCAAAAATGACATATATAAAAATGTTTACAGAATAGTTGGTACCTAAATATCGAATTAAATTACGATCAAAGTTAAGAGTGTGACCGACGTACAAACGTAGGAGATTGATCTATATTTAATTATTATAAAAAACTATGATGTACCCCATTCAACGAAGATTTTCGAAGAAATGCCAGAGAAAATAAAAAAGAAAAAAAAAATTCATATAAATATGTTACGAGTGAACGAATATTGCGTAATATATTAAAGCATATCGCATCCCTAGTCTCAGACTACGACATGTCAAAAAATGGTTTTCTGAGATAATTGGATCCAAAGTTTCCAAGAATTTTCAGAAAAAAATCAATGAATGTCCGCAGTAAACCCTTCTACTTTTTGGTCTGGACCATAATTAGTATTTTTAATATACGATATAATATAAAGTAAAGTAAAATATGAGAGAGAATTTGTTTTTTTTAATAGTTTTTTTGATTACCCTACTCTAAGAGTAGAGAAACCAATGTTTACGTCGAGCAATTTTAAATTAACTCATCATGTACTTTGAATACATAAAAAATTTTTTAGAGATTGTTAACAATAAAGATAACATTATTTTTTCTAGTATTTTTTGTCAAAGGAACAGAAATCCAAAGATTTTCTTTGAGTGGAACATTCTAACGACTTTTAAATTCATTTTATATGTGAGCTGTGATCAAATATTTTTGCGTGATAAACTTATTATTTAATGAATTCATTATAGATTATTGAATACATTATAGAGATACATTGAGATAGATTAATAAAAATATTTAATTATAAATATTAAACATTATTTATTTTTAACCCAATTATTTAAATTTGAACAGAATCATTGTTAAAATTCTTTATTTAAAAAGTTGACGGTTTGTATTCACCTGTCGATAAGAAATTTTGATTTTCTCAAAAACAGAAGTGAATTTTTTTTTACAAACTCAAGTAGAGATAACAACGTAAATATAATAAATATATTAATGTGTTATGTATTTTTTTTTTTAATAGAGATGCGAACACGGAATACGTGTCACATCAATATTCTTACTATTTTCAAACTAAGCTAAACGCTTGTGCTATGAAAATAGGACTAACTTGCTAGTCTGGGCTGAGATTCGAACCCGCGACCTTTGGATCTCGAGGCGAGTGTCCTAATCACAAGACCAACAAGCTACTCTATTTTATAGATTGCTTTAGTTATTATTATTATTATTATGCTGTAGATATTATAGACCAACAAGCTATTTTATAGATTGCAACTGAATATAATTTGATTAAAATTCGAGACCATATCAGCTATTGTCTCGAAATAACACATTATGAATTATGAAAAATATAGACTGTCTTTTTTGTGTTCCAATTTTGTATAGTTAAAAGTATTTTAATATTATTGAAATAGGTAGGTGGGTATATTTTATAATGTTTAAGTAGTATAATATTTTCGCATTTAGCATTATTAAATCAAAGCCTAGGGGTGCGATATGCATATAGGATTATTTGAAAAGCATTAATAACCTCTCAGGACTATACCTCTACATGGATTATGTCTAATATATTCAAGCAACCATGACCTAATATAAACATTTATGGAGACATATGCGACATCAAAGTTTGCATTTTTTTTCAATATTTCTGACTTAATTTTTTGTAAAACGTTGACTATCATTACAGCAACTTTCGAATATGAAAAATTCATTCACGTTAATACACGTTAAATAAAATAATAAAAACCTTCCAATTCCAATTGGAATTTCTGCAGGGTTTTTATCATTTTATTTAACTTGTATTGAAACGAATGAATTTTTCGTATACAACGTAAATTACTGTAATGATAGTCCAACGTTTTACAAAAAATAAGCCAGAAATATTGAAAAAAATTCAAACTTTGATGTCGAATATCTCTATAACTATTGATTAGGTCATGGTTGCTTGACCGCTGTCGACTCATAATCAAGGCAGGAATATAGTTCTGCGAGGTTATTAATGTTTTCCAAATAACCCTCTATATTTACTTGCTCTATTACGAAATACTCCATAATGGTACATTAATAATAAACAAAAATATAATTATCGCTAAATATTTGATTCGTCGGTCTTCGCGTCGTCAAAATCAGTCGCAGCGCTTTAGAAATAAATAAACCTACGTGACGGACGTCAGCCGAGAAATGGGAAGAAAGGGCTGCAAGCGACGGCCGAAATAAGAAACAATAGCGGCACAAAACACCCCACCGGGGATAAGGGAAATAGAGACAAACGCCGGTAATCAATCCACAAGCGCCGACGATAAAAATGAATATTTCACGCAATAACACGGCCGGCTACATGATGGCGGACCTAAAGAGAGGCTTCAGAGGCGCTCCGGCGGCCAATAAACGTAAAATATTCGTCGCGAGTATTTAGGGTCGACCCTCGCCTCCCGGAGGCCCTATCGGCACAAAGGGTCCCGCGACACGGCGGACGGGCAAACAGACGTGTGTTTCTCTCTGGATATTGGCCGATGGCAATCAGTGGCGGGGGTCGTGGCTCGTTTGGGCCGCGCCAGACACGCGAGGGGTGGAATGAGAGACCGAAAAAGAGTGATCGATTCTGTGTAGCCGAAAGAAGTATTTATTTATGCGGTGCCAAAAATTTTAAATATCTTTTTACAGTTTACAAAGCTTTAACAATTAGAAGACATAATGTAAATATTCAAGAGTTAAGGTTGTTATTACGGTCGTTGGACATATTAATGTGTTAGTGAGGAATTAACAAATTAGAAGTGAATGCAATGCTGGCTGTAGTGTGGTAGATAGAATAAAGAAAGGAGTGCTGAGATGGTTTGGTCATGTGGAACGTATGAACGAGGAAAGGATGGTTAAGAAAATATATGAGGCGAGTGTTGAAGGCAACAGGAATAGAGGGCGTCCGCGAAAGACCTGGCACGATCAGGTACTACAAGTATTTGAGGATGGCCTTGTTAAAAGCCGCAACAACCGTAGAACGTGTATGAGAAGATGTATGAATGTGACCGAAAAGTGGTGTGCCAGGATAGAAGAGTGTGGCGTTCAATCCTCTCTGCCTACCCCTGCATGGAAACGGCGTGATGGTTAGTTAGTTAGTTAGTTAAATAAAACGGATATTTTATAAGAACCGTATATTTTACTGAGAAGCAAATGTCGACGTTTCGTTGAAGTCTTCGGTTCGGCCTACACCTCCGCCGTGATAGGACGCTTTCCTGATGGCGCTGGTTAAGATTTCAACGAAACGTCGAGATTCTCTTCTCAGTAAAATATACGGTTATAAAATATCCGTTTTATTTAACACAAAAAAATTTAAATATTGTCACAAGATCGCGGCGATGGGAGACAAATGGAAATTTAATATACATTTGCATGCGTATGCTGTAGCTGGTCGAAGACGCGAAGACTGGGATAATGGGCTGAATTGTAAATAATATTGTATTGTGTTCTTTATGTACCTATTATGTATCTATTATTCTGTTAGTCTAAATAATAATAATAATAAAAAAGAAACTAATAAAAATAAAATAAACTGTTTATTTATCACCAAAGTCTAGACGGAATGTATATTTGATTACGCATTTTTATCGATTGTTGCGCGCTATGATCGATAATTCTGAAATTATGCGGAGCATTACTTTGTATGTTCCTGTTTTACATTCCAAATTCCAATACACAGGGTTATTTGGAAAACTTTAATAACCTCGCAGGACTATATTCCTGCCTTTATTATGAGTCGAAAATGTCCAATCTGTCATGACCTAATATCAATAGTTATGGTGATATTCGGCATTAAAGTTTGCATTTTTTTTATTAATATTTCTTACTTATTTTTTCAAAAACGTTGGACTATCCTGTATAGGACCAATCTGCCGATGGTTGTGCCTGTTGGAAGAGCTAACACCATGCTGAAGAATATCACTATGGACATTGATGTGTCCCATATCTCTGAGAGGGTTAACCGAAGTGGGATTTTCTTACGCCTTTGATTTGAATTACGTTAATTATATTATGTTATTTATTTTTAACATTTACGAATTAAATTTATGTTTGTTATGTACATGTTACATAAAAAAAAATGATCAAGCGCCACCTATTAATGATTTTCTGAAGATTATAGATTTCGAGTGCCCCCATAGAAAGGCGTGTGATGACTCTTGAGGTCTCCTATGCATGAGCGCCGAGTAATGTACACCCTTTACATGACCTCATACAGCAATTCTGCGCAAATTCGTGCTAAAAGCCTTGTATCGACGTGTACGGGATGTTTACGATGATACCGACAGGGCATCACATTAATCACAATTAGCGGCTACAGAACAACACATTATTGGCTGTGGAACCAACGTTGAAACTGCGAACGCCAAGCGGTGTTTACAGGCCGGTGGACCAACGTACCAGGTGGATCGAAAATCTGGGCTCCTCATAATAACAGAGTTTCGTGCCTCTAAAGAAATTGCAATCATTGAATAGCTTAATGTTCTCAGGAAAAAAATACGAGTTTTTGTTTTTCTCAAAAAAAAACTTTATTTATTAATTAATATTAATTTTATTACCTTTAATGTAGTTCCCATCAGATATAACGGTTTTTCAAATCATAGAGCACTTCTGAAAGGCAATGTTCTATATAGAGTTTATTTCTTTCAGCGATCATGTCTTTTTTTTTCATCTTCTGGAATAGGAAGAAATCGCAGGGGACCATGTACGTCCAATACGAAGGCTGGGGCATCATAAGGGTATATGTAGTTTTTGATATTAAAATCATTTATCAATTAATGTATATTATAGATGTCTGACAGAGACGAAACTGTATATTTTTTTATTAAGGGAGAGAAGGAATAGAAGTCTTTATGGGTGTACATAGGACTTACGACCTATCGTACGGTTGGCTTAAGTGATCTTTTTACACATATGTAACGTTCGCTATTTCCACCCATGATAGAATGTCATATTTCAATTATGCGCCACGTTTCACATGTGAGTTGCAAGGATCCTCACTGCGGCCGGCCACAAAGCTTTTCCTTCCCCTTGAATGACCACAGATGTCGCTAAATGAGACATCTATATTTGATTTTGGAGTTTTTTAGCTATATATTTTATCTTGTCTAATGGAATTCATCCGAATTTCTATCATTACACTAGTATACGCCAGAAATATTATTTCACTTTTATTAAACTCCTTTTTTTACCAGTATTTTCATTCAGAATATTTTGAGTATGTCCAAATTTTTCAGAACAGAACTGGATTGTTGTCACAGGGACATCAATAATCAATTAATGTATATTATATCTATCTATAATATACATTTATTGATCATCGATGTCTCTGTGACAACAGTCCAGTTCTGTTTTGAAAAATTTGGACATACTCAAAATATTCTGAAATCATTTATTTTACCTGAATTCTTTCAAAAGATTAACAAAATATTTTGCCGCAAAAATGCAAAAATCAATCCGCCGACGTAACTAGTACATATTGCACACTGGCGACCTCTATCGTAGAAGAAGAGAACACTCCACAACAAAGTGCATACAATTTACGCCCTAGAAAGCAGCACCTATAATCAGTCCGACCTCCACCTCCGCGGGTAAAGGTCGTCCTCCTGATGACGTTGGATAAGCATCCAACGAAACGTCGAGATTCGCTTCTCGGTAATACATTAGGTGCGTATAAAATATCCGAAATTACAGTTAAATATCAATGTGTCTATTAAATAAGCAAGAATAACGTGAATATAAAATAATGTTTCAACGACTTCAACACGTCGCGTTTGAGCTCACAAGATGGCGAGGTGTCGAGTTATATTCCAAACACGGTCGCAGCCCTGCGAAAATTCGACACCCAATAGCAAGCTGTCGCCGTATCGACAGCTCCGAGGGCACACACACACACACACACACACACACAAAAGGTAGACAAAAGGCAGTGTAAAGTGCCTGAAAATCGTGAGCTCACGAACCTGGTGTCAAAGAGGTGAAACACTGGAGCGATATCGTTACAAATGGAGAATATTACTTCACCGTCATCACTTCTTGACGTCACCCGACTCAAGATGTTTTCGAGTATCCTTTATATTGAAAAAAGTCTCAGGTTCGATGTTTTACTTAAATGTATACAAGTACAACGGAAAAATCGGTCTAAAACTCGTCAAAAAGAATTTTCTCCATGGTCTGTAGGTTTTTCACATTCAAGTACACTATGTGTTCCATAGTTTGAATATTTCAGCACTACTGTACATAATTTGCTGCATGGTTTGTATGTTTCAGCACACTTATATAGGGTTATTTGGAAAACATTAATAGCCTCGCAGGACTGAGTCGAAAATGTTCAAGTTATCATGACCTAATATCAATAGTTATGGAGATATGCGACATCAAAGATTGCATTTTTTTTTCAATATTTCTGTCTTAATTTTTGTAAAACGTTAGACTAGCATTACAATACAAGTTAAATAAAATGATAAAAACCTTCAAATTCCAATTGGAATTTGAAGGTTTTTATTTTTTTATTTGAATTGTATTAAAGAGAATAAATTTTTCATATTCGATATAAGTTACTGTAATGATAGTCCAAAGTTTCACAAAAAATAAGTCAGAAATATTGAAAAAAAAATGCAAACTTTAATGTCGCATATCTCCTTAACTATTGATATAAGGTCATAATAGCTAGAACATTTTCGACTCATAATCAAGGCAGGAATATAGTCCTGTGAGGTTATTAACGTTTTCCAAATAACCCTGTATACATAACTTGCTCCATGGTTTGTACGTTTCCACTCTTCTATACAAAATGTGCTCAATAGCTTGTATACTTTATTATCATGTATTTCATACTCCAAGAGAGGGCAGTCAAGTAATCCCCAATAATTAAGAAAATATGTAATACACACTTCAACACATATATTCAAGTAGTGGGGGCCAGCGACAGCCGGACTTACGTTATAGTAACAAACCTGATTTTTTTTCTGTAGATGTACACTAAAGTAAGGAAGAAGGTTTGGATATTACGACATATTTGAGTTCGGGTGATTTTGGCAGATAAAAGACCGTTAAAATATAAGGTATCAGGTAATATTGTAAAATAGTGGCTCAAATAATATAAATAAAATTCAGATTTATTCACACATTAAAAAATCTGGTTTGTTATTTTTACGTTTAACTTACTAATTTTTTTGTATTTGTATTGCCTGTTATCTGCCGAAATCTCCCAAACTCAAATGTCATAATATCTGAACCTTCTTACAGTAGTACATGACGTAAGTATTGCGGTGGCTGGCTCTTAGTCTATAATGATGTTCACTTTATAATATTTACTGTCAGCTGAGGTGACTTTGATTTTTCACGGTGACATTGATAATTCTGCAGAAATGTATTAAAATAAAATTGTCGTGAAAAAACTTTATACAAAGATTATTCAGACTATTCGCGCTTTTACGGTATTTACAGTCATTTTTTTCTGTTGGAGTTAAACTTCTCGTCCTTCGTCCTTGTACATTCTCAGTGATCACCAACTTCTCTAGGTTGTCTCCACAGTTTCTTAGCTAGTAAAATATGATATTTGTAAATACGAGACATGCGTATGTATGACACAGTACCTAACACATGATCGTATATTGTACTCGTAGAAGTGATTGAGTGATTTCAAGCTCAGGCCTAATTACGATACAAAATATAATTACATTATTAATAATAACATGTAACTGATGAATACTCCTTTGAATAAGCATTTAGTCTGTTTAGTTGCTGTACTCCACCCACGAGGGAGGTCGCCCTCTCAGAAGTAGGGGAAGTTAACCAAAGGCACTCTCAAGGTTTCCCAGTATTCCCAGAGGAGCAACCAAAGAAAATGGACCATCATACACTTATAGCCTGACAACACGCATTTCCATTGTGTTTTTTTCATAGTATTATTCGGGTCCAATTAGGGTATCCAAAATAACCGAGAAATGGCGTAATCGATGAATCAGAACAATAAGAAGCTAATATCAGTTACCAGTAACCCTCGGTAAATATGGAAGTATAAGTTATTATTACACGCTTACATATGTACATTTTAATAGATTTGTTTAGACAAATGAAAACACACGGAAATTAATCACTGGTGATTAATTATTTTATTAAATTAACAAAGACACTCGATACGAATTAACTTAATACACTATTCTTGAAATCACATTATTATACTTTTACAGAAAAATCCGTGCCACGGCAGAATAATCTTAAACAAAGCGTACTATTTATTATACGAATTTAATTAAAATCTACGACATTGTTATATGTCGTACATACAGAATCGTCTTTATTATACAATTCATTAGTCCTCTGATATTACTTTACTATATATTTTTATATAGAGACACGTACACGGAATACTTGTCACACAAACCACCAAAATATTTAGAAAAAAATTACTTTGTAATCGTCCACAATTTGGCGCCATACCTAATGCCAATACGTTCGCCTTGTTTAAAAAAGTAAAAATAGGTCAACTAAATACTCTTAAAAATATTATGTCTTAGTAAATAAGTGGCACATCATTAAGAGACTCTAAATATATAAAAAATAAGTTTTGTTTATTAGGAGATTTAATAGTGCAAGAATAAATATCTTAATCGCAGTATAAATGCATCACAAATTGTTACCCATTCCCCTAATCTAAATAACGTCTTTAGTTCATCTCTGTACATTTTTATACTCTTCTTCTTCTTTCTTGGTGTTTCACCCCTATGGGGTGGTCTTGCCACAAAACAAGTGTGTTTCTTCGTCGGCATGGGTGTGATGGTTGCGCTTTTTTCTCTCTTTGATTTTAGAAATTTAAATTGGAAACGATTCGTTTTAGGATAAACATTATTCTGTGTGGATGATTCAATTGTGTTAGTAATGGAAAAGGATGTGGGGTACACAATGTTGTTAGTTTATTTAATTTTTATAGATTTATACCGTTAGCTTTTAGGAATCTTATTAGTAATTTCAAAGTGATTTGATCATTGGAAGATAAGAGGGTTGGGATGCTGATGGGGAATGTAATATTGCAATAAGAAAGACCTTGAATACAATTTGAATAACGGTCATTGATGGGGCATCCAAAAAAGATGTGATCTAAATGTTCTTCATCCATCCGGCATTCCCACGTAGGAGAGTCACGAATGCTGATTTAAAAAAAAATGGCTATTCATGCAACAGTGTCCTATTCGCATACGGCAGATAGAGGAAGCCTTGAACGTATTCACTTTCATTTCTGAAAACCATGACCTGGTAGGAATTTCTGGTTGTACTGCGGAATACCATTTTCCTTTTAAAGATTTTGAGGCCTCCCATTGAGACTTCCAAGTATAATTCAGTTTTACAGTAACGGCAGTAAATCTGATATTGTAATATGATTATGACAGGAAATGCCGAAAGTGGAAGCTTCTTCTGTGGTGTCACATCCATAATATTCTGACAATTTTCAAACTTATTTAAATGAAAAAAAATAACACAACTTGCTGGTTCTCTTGGAATGAAATTTAAACCTCCGACCACCGAATCTCTAGGCGAGTCGCCCACCATTATTTGAAACTTTCGATATAAATACACGTGTAATAATAATACAAAATAGCCCCTCAAAAAGCTTTTGAATTATTTATTTTTCAGATAATTTTTCCGAAACCATTTAGTTCACTAGAATGGTAGCTTGATCGATATTCGCAATATAAATGCACCTTCAATATACATAGCCATGTTTGCTTTTAACTTCAATAGCAATTTATTAACTGCCAAACCAGCAGGCCGAAGAGTGCACTAATAGTTAATTTCTCCCAAAAGCAACTCTGAAATATACAGTGCTGCCATTTCAACGAAGGCTTTGAATCAGCAATGTACGCATTATTTAGAAATCACAAATACTTTCCACATTATTTACAAATATCATACATGACTGCCAGAAACACTAACATATTACAATATATTATTTTTTAGTTATAGAAATATATTACTAATTTAAAGCTACCATTGATGTCCAATCCATTTTAATTTAATCAAGAAAAATTATTTTGAGACTGCAATTTTAGAAGATACTTCTTTGATAATAAAAACAAATAAGAAGGATATTAAGCTTTATACAAATAAATGAAAATAAATAATAATGGATAAATTATAGAAGTCTCAAAGAGACAAAGATATTTATACATGATAAAAGTGGATGGAAGTCTCTTACACGATGGCTCAGGGCTTGCAACCCCTATGAGCTGGCTTAAGTGATGACTTTACACGGTGCAACGTTCACCAATTCCATCGTAAGAACATCCAAACATTATCATTTTTTTTAAATTTCTATATATA
This sequence comes from Agrypnia vestita, assembly GCA_016648135.1. Classification (NCBI taxonomy): domain Eukaryota; kingdom Metazoa; phylum Arthropoda; class Insecta; order Trichoptera; family Phryganeidae; genus Agrypnia; species Agrypnia vestita. The sequence continues at coordinate 167,737 of JADDOH010001847.1, forward strand.
ATTTGAATCAAGAACATTTAATATATTGCACTGGCCTCTGCTAGAGACATCTGTTGTTATTTTTTCTCATTTACAAGTTATTATACACAGATTTCGGAACTGGTAATAATACCCCTATATTTTATTGTTTCGAAGTTGAGTTTTTTTTAGCAATATTCCTTATTAACGTATGTATGATGTTCTTTCGAATTATTACGTATCTACTAGAATACGCCTGAAAAGCAATATTTTCAATAATAAATAAATTTAAGAATGTTCTTAGGTTTTCACGGCCACTCAGAATCTTCAAGTTTGTGTTTACTGGGGTATTATGCCGTGTTGTTACGACCTTTCGATATTTGCATTCAAAATATCATTTTGCATTCGAACCGAAAATCTTTGGAAAGCCTAAGAGTCACCACACGCGTCTTATCAAGGAAGCACTAGAAATCTACAAGCACCCGATAAATATTAATAGAGATGATGGTCTCAAATTAAAAACATCTTGGTATCCGGCGATTCAAATTCATTCTCGTCGCAGACTCCGCAAAGATAGACGTATCATACACACAATACAACACACCATGACTTCGGCACGGTATTGCAAGCCGATACTTAACCACAACACCAACTTTCACAACAACAAACACATCAACCCCTAGATGGACCCTGCAATGGGATCCGAAACGTCGGCCCGAAAGGTCGTAACAACACGGCATAACACCCCAGTAAACACAAACTTGAAGATAAATAAATTTGTTGCGGACGCTAATACCTGGCAACTCGAAACCTACGGAATAGAAGACGGTCTGCGAGATTAGATGATCATTTTAGCATTTCTTGTCGTATGTACGCATACATTTTTTACAGGTACCATACGTGATTGTCATCTACAACCATAAATTATTCAATTACACCTACCAAGTCAGGGGGAAGAGGTGGGCAATGAGACGATAAAAATAAAATCTCTTCCTTCAGGAGTGACATAATTCAATTCGCGCGTAATTCGATTGTTCCCGCGTACCCTTTCGTGGCGTAGTGTGTTCGTCATTGTAGGTTATTTATTATTCCATTTGAGTCCCGGCGCGTACCCTGTACTGGCGCCCACCCTGGCGAAGGTTTTCGGCAAAAAGTAACCTCGCTCAGCTGGCAAACCCACCAACGGGAGTTCCCAAACTTTTATGTATCGGTAGCCCTTATAAGAAAAATTATTTATGCCATATTTTATATGTTAGAACGCCATCTAGCGTATGGCGCTCCAATTTTTATACAGGGTGTACCAGAGCTAGCAGCGGAAACTTGGCAGGTAGATTCCTGACTATGTTATGAGTCTAAAATGTTAAAGCAACCGTAACCTGATATCTTTACTTATGGAGATATGCAATATCAAAGTTTGCATTTTTTTTCCAATATTTCTGATTTATTTTTTGCAAAAAGGTGAACTGTCATTACAGTAACTCATATCGATTATGAAAAATTCATTTGCTTCAATAAAACTTACTTAAAAACCTTGTAAAAAATGACTTTTATCAATTTTTGCAATCATTTTATTCACCTTGTATTAAAGCGAATGAATTTTTCATAATCGACATACTATACTCTAATGATAGTTCAACTTTTTGCAAAAAATAAGCCAGAAATATTTTAAATAAAATGCAAACTTTGATATTGCATATCTCCATAACCGTTGATATTAGGCCATGGTTGCTTGAACATTTTAGAGTCATAACATAGTCAGAAATCTACCTGCCAAGTTTCTGCTGCTATCTCTGGTACACCCTTGGTAGTCGTAGAAGGGCGCCATCTATTGCCCTTGAAATAATATTTAACCCTTAGCACGCGAGTGCCGCCATAGAGCGTCAGCGCGGTTAGCCGTATTACCCGCTAAGGCTGCATTCTTATTTCGCAATATATTGGATTTTTTTATTTTTAATAATTTTAATACGCCAGTGCACTCTACATTTTTGAGTTTGTATTAAGAGGGTGATAGATGCGCCAGAAAGTACGCGAATTTGTGGCTCGACGACCTTTTTCACTCGTGTGTCACCCTAAGTTCGTCGAGTAAGTTAGTTGGCGATCCTACATGTTTGAAATTTTGCTCGAAGCCTTGGCTCATGTGTCTGTCATACCGCGAGTCGCGAGCCTTCATTTTCTTTCGATATTCCGTGGGTGTTATATTTGACATTTGTGTATTGTGAAGTTCAGAAAATTCTTAATCTAGTTAAAATGAGTGATTTCCGGACATATTCGTCGATTTCGTCTTCTTTTATTGGTTTTTAAAACGTGATATGATATAATTCCTAAATAACACAAGGCTTCCTCTATTGACGACATCGCGATACGGTGTGATCAAGCTTTAAGTGTATCTTATTTATCTTTTCAACTACTTTTATATATTTTTTTTTATTCACTTTCCAATTTACATCATTTTTTAAATGTCTATAATATAGAATTAACACTATTTTTAAATTTGTTAATGATAGATTATTATTATTACTTTTTTTGGCACATAGATTTATTGATATAATAACTGCTTTATACAGGGTTATTTGGAAAACATTAATAACGTTGCAGGACTATATTTCTGCCTTGGTTATAAGTCGAAAATGTTCAAGCTATTATGACCTATACTCAATAGTTACGGAGATATGCGACATCAAAGGTGGCATTTTTTTTTCAATATTTCTGACTTATTTTTGTAAAACGTTGGACTATTATTACAGTAACTCATATCGATTACAAAAAATTAATTGGTTTCAATACAAGTTAAATAAAATGATAAAAACCCTGAAAAAAATCCAATTGGAATGTTTTTCAATTTTTCATATTCGATATAAATTATTGTAATGATAGTCCAACGTTTTACAAAAAATAAGTCAGAAATATTGAAAAAAAAATGCAAACTTTGATGTCGCATATCTTTTTAACTATTGATATTAGGTCACAATAGTTTGAACATTTTCGACTCATAATCAAGGCAGGAATATAGTCCTGCGAGGTTATTAATGTTTTCCAAATAACCCTGTATAAATAATAAATATTCTTACACATAACTGTGCCTATTGGAAGAGCACTGTCTGCTATAATACAGTAAATTACTAGTGTACCAGGCAGGGTGACAAATTAATGTAGCGTTTACTTTGCTGCCAAGGCCCTCAACAACGATGAAACATGTTTATATATATATTTTTTATTAACACTATAAAATGTTGCCACCTACGAATGTGAAATAAATCTATATATCTATCACCCACTTCACAGTGCGGAAGACTGATTGTTGTGTAACTCACGAATGACGAAAAAGTGTTCGGCGGTCGCGAGCCGCGGTCGGGCCGCGCTGTCGTCCCGGGCGGGGCGCACTTTTTGCGGGGCGTAATTAAGTTTTTGCTCCTGGCGTGCCCGCGACCGGGCGGCGGCGAAAGGGTTAATAATTAAAAGCGACCTTGGTGGTGGTGGTGTTGTGAAAAGACTGTGAAATGCTCCTCCAACTTTTAATTATTCCCGGCGAAAAAACACGGCCGCGTTCATTACGGGCCTTTATTAAAAACACAAACTTCAAGCTGTCTCCGCTGTTAAACAATTATTTGGAAATAATGAACTACAGATATCCGCTCGCATAATTTAACGTCCGTTCAATTTTTTTTTTAATTTCTGCAGCATAATTGTGGGGTATAAAAGCAAATGCAACTAAAAAAAAAAGTTGAATGCAGTCATCAAGGATTACTAATTAAATACTAGAAATGAATAAACCATTGAGTGCTTATCCTGTTGGGTCGGGGTCCCTACCAACGTTCCCTCTAATTTTTCTATTGTGTGTGCGGATCTTTGACGCATCTGTGCAGTGGCGGTGCGATAAATTTACGACCCCCCCCCCCATAGACACACATATAATTTGTCATTAAAATTTATATTTTGAAGGTATTTATTAATCACAGTGATTTAATATAATAACAACATTAACAAAGATCATTTTTGAAATAAATAAAAAAGAAAAAAAATATTCGTTGATATAATGTATTAAATACTAAACTAGTAGAATTTTATTTTCATTTATATTGATTCTATATATTTGTATGTTGTGTTTTTTTTTTCAAAATAAACATTTATAAAAATGTACTTTTTTCACTTTTATTCTAAATTATTCTCATTAAATTTTTAACTACATAAAAATATTTCTCCGAATTTTGTAGCATTTCTATTGTACCTAATTTTTTTAACGGAATACATACATTAAAGGACCGGCCCTAGGAGATTCAATGCCCCAAAGCAAAAACACTAGAAAGTAGGTAATTAATTTAATGAAAATTGCATTGTGCATGTATTGTTTCATGCATTCGAGCAAAACTAAAATCTGGCAAAGGAAACTTTTTTTATAAACTGACTATGCGGAAGGTAAAACATGTGTGCGGAGACATTTTGGTAGGTGTGCGCGCGCACACGCGCACACCTTACAGGGAACATTGGTCCCTACACCGCATAGGAGGTTACAACTCTTCCTATCTTGGGCTTCTCTCTCTACGTCAGCCCAATTTAGTTGCAATCTCGCTTCGCAGCAGTCATCCAACTGTTTCCGCCAGCTCCTCCTACGACGGCCCCTTGGTCTTCTGCCTTCTGGTTTTGCCTGGAATATCCGTTTTGGCAGTCTGTCTGCTGGCATCCGCAAGATATGCCCCAGCCACTATGATTTCTCGATAAATCTCAATAAGGATTCCACTTCGAGACATACTCTTATTCTCGTATTTTTGATTCTGTCCCTTCTGGTAACTCCTACTATTCCTCGTAGAAATCCCATTTCGGCGGCCTGTAGCCTTGAGCGGGTTCTTTCGGTCAAGATTCAGTGCTCGTACACTAGGGTTGGCCTGGAAACTGCTTTGAATACTGCCAACTTTGCTCGCTGGCTGAGCTCCGCTTTTCTAAGGACTAGATAATACAGGGATCGTACTACCTGGCTCCTATCCCCCAATCCAATTCACTTTCTTGCTTTCGATCCTGAGATATTAAAAAAGGAATAAAACGAATAGGGTTTTTTCGCTCTTTACGTGCTATTTTAGACACTTTTCATTAATATTTTCAGCACTACTACAACGCCGGTACCTCTCGTGAGTTAGTCATCATAACAATACTCGTATCGTTTAGTGCCTTATATATTTAAAAAAATAATACTTGTGCGATACGCAATCCCTTATAACTAGGAAATTAACACAGATAGGACTTCAGTGCAGTATTTAATGTATTGGCGAAAGCATATAGTACTTATGTTAAAACTTATCTTATCTTAGCTTAAACTTATCATAAAAATATTTTCTTGGCACTTAATGCTTTATTCATTTTCAGTAATCAATAATAAAATCTAAAATTCAGTACATTTTGAAATAGTAATCCTCGGTGACTGCATATATATATTTTTTTATTTTTTGGGAACTGAAATCAATGAAAAATTGGTAAATATCGATATAACTAGCTTACCCGCGCGGCTTCGAAAGCCTAAATTTTTAGTAACTTTTAGTCATATTTTATCAATTTGTGTGTTAACCTAAACATATAGATATATATTTTCGCGAACTTTTTTATAGAACTTTTTGAGTTCTACATCTTCTCTATAGAAAGTATTTAAATATCTCTTACCGTTAAATTAGCGTTCGTAAAAAACTCATCGCTCGACCATTTTTTCGTGGATTTTAGTTGTAAAATAGGTCACCACGAAAATCCATTTTATTTATTAATAAGGGGATTAAATATAACCTATGTCAACCCTGAATATCCATTCTAAATATCAGTGAAAGAATTTTTGAAATCGGATGAGTACTTATTTTACGAGTCGCCTTGGAGTCGACAAAAGTAATTAAATTTGTTTTTCTAACACTTTCCTTTCATGTAAATACATCCTTTGCTTCTTGCATATTTATTCGTATAAATTTTAATGCAGTAGAGACCACTGACAAATGACTTAATACATACAGAGTTTAAGCAACAAAGTCCTAATATCAATAGTTTTTGAATATTTCTGACGTGTTTTCTGTTAAACAACGGAGTACCATGAAAGCAATTTATATGGAATATTGAAAATTCATACGCTTTAATACAAGTAAAATAAAAATATATTTTGGAAGTTTTTATATAATTTTATTTGACTTATATTATAGCGCAAAACCACGCACTTGGAGAGCTAATTAAAACGGTTAATAGGCATGATGACAGATTTTGAAATAACCTTCAATAATGTAGGTACACGTCTATTATTACCGAAAATAACATTATTTCAGTAATAAACTAAGTTTTTACGCAAATAATTGCATTTTCATCTAACTATTTCTAATTTCATGCGAAAACGCCCACAAGTGTCTTGGCGTCTACGTGACCTAAGTAAACATTGCATTGTGTCTATGACAACAGTTCAAGAGACACGGTGATGGTTATTCAGGCGTGACGTCATTCGCTCTGGTCGGTGTTTCAGTTAAAATGGCCGATTGCTGAATTTCATATTTTTATTTTATTGAAAATCTTATTAATCTCAAGGTATATATAAAAACTGGGTCATTTTTTAGAATCCTTTAAAAATATTTGCCTCTCTAAAATCACTTATTTTTTATTCTTTAATACTGTCATCACGCCATCATGATATTGTCACATTTTGTACGAGACCAATAGATTCTAGAAAAAATACTTGGACCTTGACTAAAGATCCCAGATTCCCGACGACGATCCGATCTTGGCAAAAGGGCGGAACATTAAAAAAGTAAAAACGGGATTTATAAAATTTTACTTACTATTTAAATTAACATCCTTTCAGAAGGCGGTATTATTAGAAGCACATTAAATCGCATAACCACAATCCTTGGCTTCATTTCACGAGTCCTAATAAAGGAGCATCAACAGATTTAAGACGAAATCGAGAGTGCTCTCTCGTTAATAGCATTTGAGGCCTCATTACTCTCGCGAGGAGCCGCAGCGGACCTCGGCTGCAGCCTCTCTCTCAGCACGGAGAACTGGCGAAGGCCAAGAAGACGATGAATAAATAACAAAAGAAAAGCGATGAATTAAAAAAGCACCCAGGGAATAAATTTAAGACATTAAAATCGCATAAACCTGTTACTGGGCGAAAAGAAAACGCGAAATTAAACAAAATAATGGCCATTTTATGAGGGTTTTCAGCCTCTTGTAATGGAAAGCCGGGGTAATTAAGAATGTAAGCCATTTTACAGGAAGAATGTTACACTTTGCCCCACATTTTACTGGAATCTTCAAAATGCTTCGGGCAGGTATTTCGGTAAAGCACCATTCATTCAAGCTGCCAAAAAAAGGATACCACAAAGCAATTATTTCAAAGATAGAAGCATAAAGTCAGCTTCAAACTAAAGTATTCAGGATATTTACGTAATTTTTACTCCCTTTATATTTACTCGTGACGTCTGCTTGCTTGCCGTCAACAAAAACTTTGGATCGATTTTTGACCCTTTTCCCGTGATCCAATCGAGCTGAAACTTGGCAAGTAGACTCGTGGTGACGATCAAGAAGATCTATTAAATTTTCGTTAAAAAAATTAATAATTATAGTATAATTTCGGATTTTTAGAAATTTTATTGGTTTTTTCAAATTGGAATCATTAGAAAAGTTTGATTACGGCGGCCCGATAACGTCGCGGAATATTTTCTAAATTTGAATTACTCCGTCGGTATGCATAATAGGTACTTCACTACGAATGTCGAAAATGTAAATTGATTGACAAATGTTTTTAGAATTTAATTTTCAAAGCAAGTGTCTTATCAAAGCTCAAAACATCTGACATTTTAGAAATATATTAAATTACTGTAAGTTTAGTATTATGTTATATGTTTTAATTCATCTTTAATTCTTGTTATATTTTACAAAGAAAGGGAGTATAATAAAAACTTGGTTTTTATGGGTTACTTTTTTTGTTTTTAAATCGACTAAATAATATTAAGTTATTAAATAGTGAGAATTGTTTAATTAATATCTTTTACAATATCATATAATTCATTACACTGCTTTATATAGATATTCTTTCAGTTTCCAGAGAAGGAGAAAATTCAGAATGCTATCCAGAAAGACAAAAATATTATTGTAAAAAACTGAATAATGTATATTGATTAAGACGATCGAGAGAGCACTGTGCGTTTTTGAAAGGAAAATGTTGAGGCGTACATTTGGATCGATTTTAGACACTAAACTTTGGCGCATACGCTATAGCAATAGGCCCCAAGCTTTGTAAAGAGCCAAGCATAACAACATTTATGAAATTGGAAAGACTTCGGTGTACCTATGTGTAATCTGGAGAGAATAATTGAAAAACGGGCAGTGAAGTCCCTGTTTAGTTCAAGACCGGCGAAGGAGTTCAGGGTGGTCGAAATTAAGATGGAGCGACAATGTCCTCAAAGACGTATCTGCCTTGGCGATTCACAGTGGAAAGAGCTGGCACAAAGCCGAGATGAGTGGAGGAAGACTCGCGAGGAGGTCAAGAGCCAACCGTGATGATAATGATGATATAATTTATTACAATATACAGTGTACTTCATATCATAATGAAATACACATAGCGAAGATTAAGAGAACGTATTGCCAGTGAGGCAGATATACCAGTACTGACTCAAATTCATACAAGGAATATACGTTAATTGTGTGTTCATTACCTAGTATAAGAAGTCTATCAATATGTAATAGATCTGAGGAACGTATGTCGCGACGCCAGAAAGAGACTGCATGACAGAGAGAGAGAATGTATAAAAAGGCGCGTGAATGTCGAGTCGCTCTCTCTTTTACTACCATTGTTATTCCGACTGCACCTTACTGTATAAACGATTGACTAAACCGTTATTGTTACCCAAATAAATACTTACGAGAACAAAGTCTTTACTGGAAGCAACCTCATCCCGAAACAAGAGTATTACAATATTAATAGAGTATTTGTGATGATCACAAAAAAAGTTTTGTGAACGGGTTATCTAGGCGGTACATGCAATGAAATGGACGATAAAAGTTCAGGGCATCAAAATTGAAAGAAGTAATTATTTTATGTAAAAATATTACCTACTACATGCTCATGTTATATACAGTGTTGAACGTTTAATATGAAAAATCGTTCTGGTCCCTAAAAAAAAACTAACCCATAAAAACCAAGTTTTTATTATACTCCCTTTCTTATTTACTAGTTGAAACAGGTCTGGCGCTTACTCTATGCATTGAGCTTGAGTCGGGCGACGCTACGAAAGGGAGTAATAAAAAATTTCGAAAAATCCAAAATTATACGATAATTATGAATTTTTTTTAACGAAAATTTGTTAGATCATTTTGCCTGTCTGCCTGCAATGTTTCAGCTCGATTAGATAACGGGAAAATGGTTAAAAATCGATCCTATGTTTTTTCGACAGACGAGTAAGCAGAAGCTACGAGTTAAAAGAAAGGGATTAAAAACTAACCCATAAGAAACAAGTTTTTATTATACTCCCGTTCTCATTTCCTAGTTTAAACAGCTTTAGCTCTTACTCTACGCGTTGAGCTCGAGTCGGGCGACGCTACAAAACTGATTAATAAAATTTTTTGAATAATCCAAAATTATACTATAACTATTAATTTTTTAAAACGAAAATTTGTTGGATCATTTTTATCGTCGCCACGAGTCTGCCTGCAAAGTTTCAGCTCGATCGTATCACGGGAAAATGGTTAAAAATCGATCCAAAGTTTTTTCGACAGAGTTTAACGAAAGGGAGAAAAAGCAACGTGATTTCGTACATTTTTTTTTCAGGTGAATCAAAAATGATTAACATTGAAATACAGAGTTAGATGTGTGATAATTCCGATGAAGTTAAATAAGCACTCGCGCGCAGATTCACACTCGGAGTATTCGGAGTGTTCCACCTGCACTCCATCACACGGCGACCGGCTCCACTCCTCGACTTCCATTTGTCACCGCGGACGGCCGCGGCCTGACAGGTCCATCCGTCAAAACAATAGCCGCTGGTCATCAGCTCCGCAGATCTCCTGGAGCAGAATCCCTCAGCGGTGCGCCCGCACCCGGCCTGGCACCAGCTTTATCGCGTGTGCGTACATTTAATACGATCGTGATTGATGGAGACGCCGCGAGCGAGACGGGGATTTATAACTCTACTTTTGGCATCATTTTTTCCTGGTATTTTTTCTTTCGTCAAATGGAACCTAACCACAGACAAACAAAATGTACAGGGTTATTTGGAAAACATTAAAAACCTCGCAGGACTATATTCCTGCCTTGATTGTGAGTCGAAAATGTTGAAGCTATTATGACCTAATATCAATATTTAAGGAGATATGCGACATCAAAGTTTACATTTTTTTTTCAATATTTCTGACTTATTTTTTGTAAAATGTTGAACTATCATTACAGTAACTTATATCGAATATGAAAAATTCATTCCCTTTATTACAAGTCGAATAAAAAAATAAAAACTCTCGAACTCCAATTGGAATTTTTTCAGGGTTTTTATTATTTTATTTAACTTGTATTGAAACGAATGAATTTTTCGTAATCGATATGAGTTACTGTAATGATGGTCTAACGTTTCACAAAAAATAAGTCAAAAATATTGGAAAAAAATGCAAATTTTGATGTCGCATATCTCCTTAACTATTGATATTAGGTTATAATAGCTTGAACATTTTTGACTCATAATCAAGGCAGAAATATAGTCCTGCGAGGTTATTAATGTTTTCCAAATAACCCTATATAGACAACGTTAATTTCTTGCTACACTGTTTGATTCCTGGCTGCAGCTGGCTCCAATACATTTTTTATTTTATTTATTTCTTAAGTTATTAATATTACAATTTGTCTATTAACTAGTATTTAACACGCTACATATTTACATTTACATCTAATCTATGCTACAATCTATAATAAATAATACATATTATGCTGTAGAATTCTATACTATTTTTACAATAATTATATTTTGTTTTTAAATTCATTCATCTTATTTACATTTTTCATTTTTTCTGGCATCTTATCATATATTTTTACACCTCTGTACATTAGACAATTCTGGGTATATACTTTTTTCTTATATGGCAATCTTATTTTTATTTATTTGAATTGTTTAAAAAAATTACTATTTTATTTATTTATTTACGTGTTATAATATATTAATCGTTAGGTACAATATATTATTCGCAATGAGTTATAAGAAAACTCATTCCTGGAAGGACAACATTTTTCATAAATATTACTTATAACAAAGAGCAGGGTAGAGAAAAACAAAAAGTTTAGAAAATGGATACAAAAACATAATAATATGAAGAAATAGTGTACAGTGAAGATATTTTACATCACTGGCTTACAAACAGATGAAGCTTATATAAGCGTAGTAAAAAAATACAAATTATTTTTCCTATTACGAAATACAAGCCCATAAAGCTTCCAAAAACTGTTTAAGGTTGACTCGCGGCGCCACTAATTAAGTTTGTACTCGAGAACGCCGGTCTAATGGCTTTGAAAGGCAGGAACTCCGCCCTCAGTTGGTAATACAAAACTTTGAAGTTTGCAGTGCGACCGCAAGATGGCTGCTAACCATTTCCGGTTACAGTGCTAGAGCCACGTGCCGCCGCAAATACACGAGAGGCTTCCTGCTTCCTGCAGGAGCCGAGGCAAACAGGTGGGATGGAGGAAGTTTGCGGTGGAAGGCGTTACTAGCAGAAGTAAGGTGCTGTTATTATAATATCACCATTGCTTTATTTTATTAATTCAGACATCATTACAATGAGATAAGATCAGATCATTTAAGTCAAAGACAGAAAAAAACATGTATAAATTTCACATAATCTTACATCACAATCATACTATCATACAAGACAAAGATTTTTTCCAGAATTAAATTGGCGTGCGGCGAGTTTGGAACTAAAACCCGCCCCGCCCGCACCCGGCGGGAACCCCTCGCCCTGTCATTCAGTACAATCTGGTATTTGCGCGTGAGCTATGACATCTTGATTACCAATATACACTGAATTATGTCCAAAACAGTCTTGCAACACCTTGCAGGTAGTGCAAGAACAATTGCCAATGTAGTTTTAAAGTTTTGCGACGCTGAAAAAGCAAATAATGGACCAATATTATCGTCTGACAGGACTCTAGACAGAGCGGCCGCCATTACTGGTTTGTTTCTTTAGTGTTGCCCGACCAAATTTCTATTATAATATCATAAAATATATTTGTCAATGTACCGGACACACTGTATATTATGTATTGAGTAATAAATTTACACCCGGACAACTTCTGTTTCGCGACAAGGACGCCCTCCCTCATTCTACGCGGACGATTTTGTGATTCTAGTGGACTCCGTGGAAAGCTTCCAAGTACTGACACGAGGGGTTAACACATGCGAAGCACATGGTCTTCTAATAAATGCAAACAAGAAATCCTAGTAGGGTTGGGGGGCCAAAGAATCGACAAGGTGCTGCCATTTTCCCATTTCTTTTTTCATACTTGCTTCTCCCAGTTTAATCTAGGACGACCCACTCGCCGTCTTCCTTCCGGGGTTGCCACGAGGATTCTTCTTGGACTTCGTTCCTCTGGCATTTTGAGGACAACTTTGAGTCAAAATTTGCGGCCCATTTATTAAATGAAAATCACGTCCCGCTAGGTAATAACACGCCAACATCTTTATATATAGAAACAAAAGGTTTTAGAATGAATTTACTCGGGCAACTACAAATAAATAAATATACAAATGATCCAAACATAAAATTTTTAAATAGTCAACAAAAAATGATCTTCTCTCCACTTCTCAATATGTTTAAAAAACCCAAAATCGAGGACATAAATTAAAATAAAATTTATAAATAACAACTAAACAGAATCACTTACCGAAAACGGGGAATTTTGATAACTAAGCGTAACATAGAATTTTGTAAAGCGAGGCACCTTTAATGATAAGTGCTCGGGAAAAAACGAACATTATGAAAGATTTGAACAAACTCAAAATATTCTGAATTGTAAATACTGGTAAAAAAGGAATTTAATAAAAAATGGAAATTATATTTTCTGGCGTATCCTAGTGTAATGCAAGTAATTCGGATGAATTTCGTTACACAAAAAAAAGTATATTGCTTTCAAAATTCCGCAATCAATTGTAGATTTTCTCATTAGCGACATTAACGATATTAAAATAATTAGCGACATCTGTGAAGGGATTTAGGGAAATGAAAATGGCTTTGTACAGGCCGCATGGAAAGGCGGTTACAACTCATATGTGAAAGCTTGTCACACAATTTGAACATATATACAAATTCCAAAAAAATAAGTAAGCGTGGTATATTCTATCATGGGTGGAAATGGCGAATGTTACATTGTGTAAAGTGATCACTTAAGCCAACCATAAGATAGGTCATAAGTCCTATGTACACCCAAATGACTTCTATACCTACTTTCCCATAAGAAATACAGTTTCGTCTCTGTGAGATATCTATAATATACATTAATTGATTAATACAGTTACTCTAAAGGGTAAGGGGTAACTTAAAATTTTATAAATAAGTCGATTATACGTGGTATGTCCACTGTTTGATAATGGCCTTGCAAGCCGAAACAGCTGTCACACTAAAAACAGTTAACCCGCAGTACTTAATAATAATATTTATTAAAATTTCATTAATAATAATTATTAAAATTTAATTTATTTTAAATTTCGCTAAAAAAATGTATCTACACTTCTTATTCTTCAACTTTGTTTAGACTCAAGACTCTGTTTGTGCAGGAGTTTCCTCTTGTGATGCTGAATTTCAGCTATCTCTCGATCCAGGTCTCCCTGGTGGGCGCGGTCCATCTGGTTCGCCATGCAGGGCTGTGTATGGTAATCTTGCTGTACTCATTCTTTGTACGTGTTGGTACCAGTATCGTCGACGCTGTCGCCCCAATCTGACCACTCCTTGAACCTCGCAGACTTCCCGGATTACTGTATTCCTCACGCGATCATGCAGAATCTTCCCGGCAATAGCACGCCAAGTTCTCATCTCAGTTGTTCTTAGCATGCTCTTTGTCTTGACAGTATCCGCCTTCGCTTCAATATTATATGCGAGAACAGATCGCATACAGGTCTTTTAAATGCCTACCTTGTAGCGAAGGGAAAAACTACATTTTAAAATGAAGACTACAACACACACGCGTTCACCAGTTTGAGGACTACAAAGTGTACGCTACATTAAATTTGTAGTAAAAAGTACATGAAGTGAACTAATTGTAATACTACGAAATTGTAGTACAAATGAAGTGAAGTAATGAAGTAATTGTACTACAAAATTGTAGTACTAATGAAGTAATTATAGTATATAGTACAATATCGATAGTAAAAAAAAAGGTCGCTGGAAAAATATTTGAATATATCGACATTTTTCGGTAAAATAACATTTGGCGACCTAAAAAAAAAATTGCCAATTAAATTTCTTCATTCTATCCCAAAATTTTTCAAACCATGGGGGGGGTGTTTCAGTTTTCAGAGATTTCTTCGTTCGGTCCCAAAATTTTTCAAACCATGGGGGGGGATCGTTTCGATTTCCAAAAATTTATTTATTTAACGCCCTTATGGGCTTTTACGAATATACAGAATATAAATTTAAAAAAATTAATATAAGACAGATATACAGTTAAAAGGTACAAGTACATATAATAGAATATTTGAAGTATACACTCGTACTTTCGATAACTTTCGAGTGTGTGTACTTTGTAGTGTTCGCTTTGAAATGAAGTGTACTATTTGAAGTATATACTTTCAATAACTTTGAAGTGTGTGTAGTTTGTAGTGCGCACTACACTTCAAAAGGTGTGAAGTGTACACTTCAATGTAATATAGTACTACATTGTAGTAGTGAGTACAGAGCGGACCCATCACTAGTACCTTGCTATCTGTTCTCATATCTTTATTATCTATTACTACACTCCAGAAATGAAAGAACAGTCAAAATAATGTACGCAATTTGGCGAAAATGCCATAAGGAAGGCGAAAACGGTTTATAGACCAAACCATGAAACGTCATCGCGAGCTCTGTGAGATGGACCTTCTTGAAAGTTGCGCCGTTGCATAAATAATTTAACATCGATTCCTAAAGCTACTGATACACACGCTTATTAGTGGCACGTGAGCATGCGCAGTATCGACCTTCTTTAGGCCTTGCTTATTAGTGGCATGTGTGTACGCACATTGCTAGTAATCAGCATGATGCCACTGTCATTCACCATGAGAAGGGGTATCTTTTAAGCATGTGTGAACAGGCTTGCTTATTATGAGCATGCTTATGTCATTCGCGGGCTTCGCGGCTAGTATTATCAATGCGATGTTTTCAGTCCGCGACAGATGAAACAAATATGGCGCGTTGGGGAGATGATAAAACATTACTTTTCATGACTTATTATAGGAATCACGAATGTCTGTGGAATACTCGGTCACCGTTGTGTAAAAATAATATAGCGAGAAATAATGTTTATGAAACTTTATTAAAAGGCACGAATGATTAAAATCTTATAATAAAAATTATAAAAACTAAAATCAAAAATGTGCGGATGGAAACTCGGGAAATGTTTTGATTTATTGGTTCACTTGAATTTTCTATTTCAGTTTGAAAAGTTTCCATTTTGAACAAGAGCGCCTCTATTCTATGACAAGAGCATGCGACTAAAAAGCGTGTGTTTGATTGTTAGCTTTGAGAATGCTTATTTATGAGCATGCCACTAACAAGCATGCTAATAATGAGCAAGTGTGTACAGTTGTTAGGGCATGCTTATTAGTGGCATGCTCATTAGCATACAACTAATAAGCACGTGTATCTGTACCTTAATGCATTAAAACTGCACACAACCGCTGATCTCCGTGTCTAGGTGCATTTCCGCTCAGGGGGTTCGGGAAAAGGCTAATTTTCCCATCAAAGGGCGGCAGAGGCGCGTCCCGGCGAGCTGCCTATTGGGGGGAATATTGGATTTCAAACCATTAACTCTTTCATTTTCCAAAGCGGCCTCGTTTGCATGTTAATAGGAAAACATCCTCTATGGCAGGCGCGCGCAGCGCACACATTCAATAAGCTTTACAATTTTCGACGGCGCATCCAAATTAAATACTCGTCTGAACTATTATAGCGTAATTACAGTAACTCGTACAGAATATTTATATATTTATTTATTATCATTACAATGCCCTAGAGGGCTTTTACAGAAATATGTAAAATAACATAAAACATTACGTTTACGGCATAAATTGGTTTATATTTTTCATTATCAAATTATTTTTAAAAATTTCAAAATGGCAGGGTATGTGCTGTCTCGCAAAGGTCGTTCTGCGTGGCGCGCGCGGATGGTGGAAATAATCGTATAACCATGGTTTGAGTTAAATAAAAATTTTTGCTAAAAATGTCATGATGTAGCATATCGATTTTTTCTGTGCAAATGAGATCAATTTGAAAATAATTTTCATTAAACCGATGATTTAAATTTTAAAAAATCAATTAAAAAAATATCAGAAAATCGTACGCTACATAATTTATAATAATATTAGTAAAATGACTGCAAAATCTAAACAAAATGGGTAGAATAGTATATATGATCCTCAAAAAAATGAAAAAGAATAATGTAACTCATTTAAAAAGTCATCTACCATGCTAGTTTCAAATTACTTATAACTCTGCCAATTTTAGGAATTTTTGAATGTATATGTAATGACTCAAATTATTACATATATAAGCTATAAGACATTTTTGAAAATGTTGAGGTCATGTTACTCCTTTAGATGATTGAACACGAATGCAATTTTTCTCTGTGTTATCTCAAAGACTGGACAGCAAAGTTTGATCTGTATATTACACCCTTATAAATCGAGAGCTCGGGC